>PVHT021183583.1:1543034-1568907 GCA_004024745.2 Catagonus wagneri
GTTCCCAGGCTAGGGGTTGAATCAGAGCTGTAGCCGCCGGCCTGCACCACAGCCACAGCAATGCCAGATCCGAGCCGCATCTGCGAACTACACCACAGCTCATGGCAACGCCAGATCCTTAACTCACTGAGCAAGGCCAGGGATCGAACCTGAGTTCTCATGGATGCTAGTCAGATTCGTTTCCACTGAGCCATGATGGGAACTCTTTTTTTTTTTTGGTACAGTTTAAACTGTACAGCACAGGGAACTCTATCCAGTCTCTTGGAATAGAGTGTGGTAAAAGATAATATGAAAAAGAGAATGTATGTATACATATGACTGGGTCATGTTGCTATATAGCAGAAGATGGCACAATCTTATAAATCAACTATACATTAATTAAAAAATATATGCATTTAAAAAAATGTGCCCAGCGTGCACTTTAGGGAAAGAATGGTTATCCCTCGGTCTTGGGACCAAAGTACTCTGAAAGGTCGCATAGTCCAGCAGAAATTGCATCCACTGAGATGCATCTCCTGTAAGTGCAGAGCCTGGGCTTCTGCTATGAGAATTCCTGGCCATTGTGCCTGGGCCACCCTGACATCAAGCCAGCTGTCCTGATGCATCAGCTTGTCCCACTGTGGGCATGGCCATGTGATCTTAGCATCTGCTCAGTTTGCAAGACACATTTGACGGCGCCCTGCTACCATTCCAGGCTGCTCACTTACCTCTGTTACTCTTCCTGGAACAGGAGGCCTTTGAGGAACCTCTGTGTCCTTGGAGGCCTTGTCCCTGAGCGTGTCTTTCCTCATTCCAAATGATGTCCAGGAGTTCCCATGGTGGCTCAGCAGGTTAAGAAACTGACATAGTCTCCATGAGGATGCAGGTTCGATCCCTGGCCACGCTCAGTGGGTTAAGGATCTGGTGTTGCCACAAGGTTGCCGATGCGGCTCAGATCCAGTGTGGCTGTGGTGTAGGTTGCAGCTGCAGCTCCAGATTCAACCACTACCCAGGAACTTCCATACACCACAGGCATGGCCAGAAAGAAAGAAAGAAAGAAGGAAGGAAGGAAAGGAAAGGAAGAAAAAGAAAGAGAAAGAAAGGAAGAGAGAGAGAGAGAGAGAGAGAGAGAGAGAGAGAGAGAGAGAAAGAAAGAAAGAAAGAAAGAAAGAAAGAAAGAAAGAAAGAAAGAAAGAAAATTAATTTCCACCTGATCAGCTACCCCAGCTCCTTCTTCTCCCAGGACCAGTGCTATTTTATCTCCCAGCCCTGTGGCTGCCATTGAGCACTAACTGCTTTAGTACATTTTGGAAATAAACATGAAACTCAGAAATGTTGAGTCCCCAAGGTTGGATCCAGTGAGTATTCCCTCCTAAAGAGACCTTGTTTTCCTATTCCAGTTTTGTTGCAGTATGACTGATGTACAGCACTGTGTAAGTTTAAGGTGTGTAGCTTAATGACTGGACTGACTTACATGGTGAAATGATATCACAGTATGTGTAGCGACCATCCATCCTCTTGCATATTAAAGAAATAGAAAAACGGGAGTTCCCATCGTGGCGCAGCAGAAACAAATCCAACTAGGAACTATGAAGTTGCGGGTTTGATCCGGGGCCTCACCCAGTGGGTTAAGGATCTGTGGTTGCTGAGAGCAGTGGTGTAGGTCGAGGACACGGCTTGGATCTGGCAGTGTTGTGGCTGTGGTGTAGGCTGGATGCTGTGGCTCTGATTCAACCCTTAGCCTGGGAACCTCCATATGCCGCGGATGTGTTCCTAAAGAGCAAAAAAAGAACAAAGAAACAGAAAAACAGACTTTTTTTCCCCTTGTCATGAGAATTCTTAGGATTTACTCTCTTAGCCTTCATAGATAACATACAGCCGCGTTCATCATATTTATTGCGCTGGTGGTATGCTGTAACCCCAACACTTATTTGTCTTACACCTGGAAGTTTGTGATTTTTGATCACCTTCATCTTCATGTCCCTCCCCCACCCCTGCTACTGGTAACCCCAGATTTGCTCTCTTCTTCTACTTGCTTGTTTTTGAATTGAAATTGATCTACAACGCTGTGTTAGTTCCTGGTACCCAACACAGTGATTTGATGTTTCTATACATTTCAAAATGATCTAGTTGCAATATATCACCCTATAAATATAGCTATTGACTACATTCCTAAATACACTCTGGTTTGAGTATGGTGCAGTGGTTTTTTGTTTGTTTTGCTTTTTAGGGCTGCACCCATGGCCTATGGAGGTCCCCAGGCTAGGGGTCGAATCAGAGCTGTAGCTGCTGGTCTGCGCCACAGCCACAGCCACAGCAACGCAGGATCCGAGCCACATCTGCAACCTACACCACAGCTCACAGCAACGCCAGATCCTTAACCCACTGAGTGAGGCCAGGGATCGAACCTGCATCCTCGTGGATCCTAGTTGGGTTTGTTGAACGCTGAGCCAGGAAGGGAACTCCTGGTGCAGTGTTTCTCATAGCCATCTGTGTTGCATTCCTGCCTTTTCATTCTCAGGAAGGTAGGCCCACCAAATTATACCTCTTTTCCTTTCGTCAGTGATTCAGATTTCCTCATTGCCCATCCACTGCCTTACGGTTTTCCCACCCAGAACAAGATAGAAAGTAGCTATTTTTACACACAGTCTTATGACAGGTGGGTTCTACAGTGAATAAACTTCTACCTTTACATCTAGGTATGCTTCTTAAACCTTCAACACAGTTAATAACCACAACATCTTTTAAATAAACTTTTTTTTAAAAAGAACAGTTTTAGAGGAGTTCCCTGGTAGCTCAGTGGGTTAAGGATCTGGTGTTGTCACTGTAGCCACACAGGTCACTGCTGTGGCGTGGGTTAGATCCCTGGCCCAGGACATTCTGTTTGCTGTGGGCATGGCCAAAAACATAACAAAAGATGCTTTATGCTAACATATATAGAGGATATGGGAACCCGAAGGCATAGCCACGTTTATCCTGCCGCAGGTGGTCACACGGTCAGACTGCCCACCTGTTCATCCTTTGTGAGGACATGGCCCACACCCAGAAATTCACAGGTGCCATGCCGTCAGCTCACTTGTTTTTATGGGGTGGAAGAGACATGACATAAAATGGACCGTTTTCAAGTGGACAATTCAGCGGCCTTAAGTACACTCACAATGTTGTGCAACCGGCCCCACTGTTTATTTGCAGGACTTTTACATCATCCCACACAGAAACTCTGCACCCATTAAATAGTAACTCCTCCTTCCCCACCTCCCCACAACCCCTAGTAACCTCTGTTCTGCTTTCTGTCTTAATGCATTTGCCTCTTCTAGCTGCTTCCTATAAGTGAAATCATACACTACTTGTCCTTCCGTGTCTGGCTTATATCATCTATTATAATGTTCTCAAGTTCATCCGTGTTGTAGCTTGTATCAGAATTTCATTCCTTTTTAAGACTATATTCAGGAGTTCCTATCGTGGCTCAGTGGGTAATGAACCTGACTGGCATCCATGAGGACGCAGGTTCGATCCCTGGCCTCACTCAGTAGGTTAAGGATCTGGCATTGCCATGAGCTGTGGTTTAGGTCACAGATGCAGTTCAGATCCTGCATTGCTGTGGCTGTGGCATAGGCTGATGGCTACAGCTCCGACTGGACCCCTAGCCTGGGAACCTCCATATGCCACGGGTGTGGCCTTAAAAAGAGAGAAAAACAAAAAAAACAAAGATTATATTCTATTATGTGTGTGTATCATGTTGTTGATTCATCTGTTGGTAGACATTTAGGTTGTCAGCTCTTGCAAATAACGGTGTGATGAACACTGGTACCCAAGTATCTGTTTGGGTCCCTGCTTTTCTTTTGGGTGTGTACCTAGGAATAAAATTGCTGGGTCACACAGTAATTCTATGTTTAGCTTTATGAGGCCAGACTGTTTTCCACGATGGTCAGATCACTTGTTGCCTCTTTAAAAGAGGAGGAGGTTTTGGCAAACAGGTACTTTGCCCCAAGCATCTTCTGAGTCAGAACTCAGAGACTACATTTTTGCTCTTGCTCTAAGCATCTCACAAGTCATGGAGAGCAAAAGGTCAGATATTCCCTTTAACAGCAATTTACTCCCCCCCCCCCCCATAGCCCTCTCATCTTCTTCCACACATCATTCATTTTAATCCTTTTTTTCCCTTCTGAAGCAGGACTCTCTGGTTCTCCACTGGGCAAGTCTTACGGGCGGTAGCAGCGTGAGACACGGAAGGGTCCCCCTCTTGGTTCATCTTCAGGTTCTGACTGAATAAGCGCAGAGAGATACAATTATCCCATCCACAAGGCAACAAAACATTTTCAACAGTCAGCTCCACCCTGGCAGGGTTGGGGGAATGGGCCATCAGTCCCATCAATCCTTTGGAATTCCTGCAGTTAGGTCCAAATTAATGCACATGGTATCTGTTTTGTTTTTTTTTTTGTCCTTATAATTTATTTTTTTTTCATTTTTATTTTTATTTTTACATTATACCCAGCTGTACAGCGTGGTGACAGGGTTACACATGCATATATGGATTCATCACAAGTGGTTAGACATAGTTCCCAGTGCTATACAATAGGATCTCCTTGCTTTTCCAGTCCAGAGGCAACAGTCTACAACTATTAACCCCAGACCCCTCTACCATCCCATTCTCTCCCCATGATATCTTTTTAAACTTATTTTATTGAGTTATAAATTTATTGAAGTATTTGCAATGTGTTAATCTCTGCTGTAGAGCAAAGTGATTCAGTTATACATATATATTCATATTTTTTTCATATTCTTTTCCATTATGGTTGATCACAGGGTATCGAATATAGTTCCCTGTGCTGTACAGTGGGACCTTGCTGTTGATCCATTCTGTACATAACGGTTTGCACCTGCTCACCCCAAACTACCAATCCGTCCTTCCCTCTGGGCCCCCCCAGGTCTGTTCCCTACGTCTGCACCTCTGTTTCTGTTTTATAGATAAATTCATTTGTATCATATTTGAGATTCCACATCTAAGTGATTTCATATGGTATTTGTCTTTCTTGGATTTTCTTTGCTTAGCATGATAATCTCTGGGTCCATCCAT
Source organism: Catagonus wagneri (assembly GCA_004024745.2). Classification (NCBI taxonomy): domain Eukaryota; kingdom Metazoa; phylum Chordata; class Mammalia; order Artiodactyla; family Tayassuidae; genus Catagonus; species Catagonus wagneri. The sequence goes on from PVHT021183583.1 coordinate 1,548,091, forward strand.
GTTGCTGCAAATGGCATTGTTTCATTCTTTTTATCGCTGAGTAGTATTCCGTTGTATATAGTTACCACACCTTTGTCTTTTGTGCAGGGACATTTAAGTTGTTTCCGTCTTGGCTCTTGTAACCAGTGCTGCAATGAACATTGAAGTACATGTATCTTTTTGAATTATAGTTTTGTCCAGATATATGCCCTGGAGTGGGATTGCTGGATCCTATGACAACCCTATTTTTAGTTTTTTGAGGAACTTCCATACTGTTTTCCTTAGTGGCTGCACCAACTGACATTCCCACCAACTGGGCAGGAGGGTTTCCTTTTCTCCACACCCTCTCCAGCATTTGTTATACGTAGATTTTTTTGAATGCTGGCCATTCCGACTGGTGTGAGGTGGTACCTCACTGCAGTTTTGATTTGCATTTCTCTAATAATTAGCAATGTTGAGCATCTTTTCACGTGCCTGTTGGCCCTCTGGATGGGATATGGTATCTTGCTGTGGAATATTTCCAGCCTCTGGAGCCCTTAACTGTAGTTCCAGTGCCCAGACGAGGAAAACTGGGGTACAGCAGAGATTTCTCCGTAAGTTTCTCTGTCATCACCCCTTTCCTCTGCCCCAGTTCCACTGCAAGAACATAGCAGGTAACGCAGTGCATATTTTTAAAAATCACATATTCTAGAGTTCCCGTTGTGGCTCAGCGGTAATGCACCTGACTAGTATCCATGAAGATGTCAGTTTCATCTCTGGCCTCACTCAGTGGATTAAGAATCCGACGTTGCTGTGAGCTGTGGTGTAGGTTACAGATACAACTTGGATCCTGTGTTGCTGTGGCTGTGGTGCAGGCTGGCGGCTATAGCTCTAATGAGACCCTAGCCTGGGAACCTCCATATGCTGCAAGTGCGGCCCCAAAAAAGCAAAAAATAAGGTCCATTGCATGGCTAGAGCTCATTTTGTTTCCTCATCAGTTGGTGAACATTTGAGCTGTTTCTACTTTGTGGCTATTATGATGCTGTTAAGAGCATTTGTGTACACATTATTTTCATGTACCTGTTTTTATGGAATATGTTGTTTATACCATATGTAATGCATATGGAATAATTTGGTTGCAATAACTAGGATGAAAAGGAAAGAAACATTTGCTAATCAGGGCTTATTTTCCTATCATGCTTTAAAAGTGGTCCAGAAATGCTTCACTGACAATCTATGACAGCAGTCGTGTAAAAAAAAAAGAAAAGCAAACACTACTAAATACACATTTTGAGGCTGACATGTTTTCAATTCTCTTGAGTCTCTAGGAGTGGAATGCGGGGACACATATTAATTCTGTTTAACTTTTTTGAGGAATTGACAGTCTGTTTTCCAAAGTGGCTCTATCATCTGTTTTTTTTTTTTTGCTTTTTAGGGCCGCACCTGCGGCATATGGAGGTTCTCAGGCTAGGGGTTGAATCGGCCCTACAGCTGCCGGCCTACGCCACAGCCACAGCAACACCAGATTCTTAATCCACTGAGGCCAGGGATCGAACCTGCAACCTCATGGTTCCTAGTTGGATTCGTTCTCTACGTTTGTGTGATGAGCCCTTCTCTTAACGCATTCTGTTCATCTGGGAGCTTCCCCTAAATGACTCCCCACGAACCACCCTCACACAGGTACGAGCCAACAGAGGATGCAGGGGGCAAATATACACCCCCCACCCCCCACTCCCCACTTCGGTCAGCAGCATTCAGAGCAGACACACTACCACTTGGTCTCCAGTTCTCAGGAGTCATTTTAACAAAAGTCTATGAGGATCCATCACATCTGGAAGGGTCTACAGAGTGACTGCACTCCTTCACTGAGTAATCCCTTATTTCCATGGTTTCTTGCCCTCCAGTGTCATCTTAACCCACCTGAATTATTTTCTTAGCTGTCACGGGTGTCACAGCCTAAGCTGATGCATCAAGAATGACAGTGCCAGCCGGAGAGGGCAGGGCTCAGCCCATGCAGATTCTCAACTGGCTTTCATTTTTCTAATGCTCATAGCGGCAACCACGGAACTAAATTTTTCGCTGACCTGGCATGGGTTGGCCCTTCCCTTCTGATCCATTTTCCTGGCTCCCGAAGTTCAGATTGTTTCCTTTCCAGATGGTGCTGGAAAGCTTTTTCTTTTTTTTTTTTTTAATTATTATTACTACCTCATTTCAGTCTGTGCTATTTCAAACCAAGGGTAACTTGTTCATTTTCATCTGCTTTGTCAGAATCATCCTTTTTCTTTTTAAATAATGCCTCAGCCATATTTTGAGTTAAGAATGAGTCAGGGGAGGTCCTGTCATGGCACAGTGGAAATGAATCCGACTAGGAACCATGAGGTTGCGGGTTCGATCCCTGGCTTTGCTCAGGGGGTTAAGGATCCGGCGTTGCCATGAGCTGTGGTATAGATCACAGATGCAGCTGGGATCCCATGTTGCTGTGGCTGTGGTGTAGGCCGGCAGCTGTAGCTCCGATTTGACCCCTAGCCTGGGAACCTCCAAAAAATAAGAAAGAAAAAGAATGAGTCTGGGGGTTTTCAGTAAATCCTGACACCAGCTGCATGGATGGTAGCAACAAAGAAGTGTTAGCAGGGTTCAGTTGCTCAAGAAGACTCGCAGGGCTCTAAATGACATTTACATTTATTACAGGAAAAAAACCCCAACACTATAGCAACAGTATTAAAGTACGGATGTTCATCATAGGCAAAGGCTATCTCATAGCAGAAGGTCTGGAAAGGCCAGTATTACGGTTCTATTATCCCCTTTTTTTTTTGGAAAAAGCCAAGACAGAACTCACTTTCTCTTTTGGGCCAGGAACCATCGACTGTGCATGCAACACCTTGGAGCAGGGAGCCCCCGAAATGGAGTTCCCCCCCACTTTTTTTTCCTTTTCGGGGCTGTACATGAGGCACCTGGAAGTTCCCAGGCTAGGGGTCCAATCAGCGCTGCAGCTGCCGGCCTACACCACAGTCACAGCAACACGGGATCCAAGCCGCATCTTCGACCTGCAAATGCAGCTTGTGGCAGCACTAGATCCTTAACCCACCAAGCAAGGTCAGAGATCATGGATACTAGCTGGATTCTTAACCTGCTGACCCACAACGGGAACTCCATTCTTTTGTTTTTCAGTATCTTGCTGGTCACATAAGCATAGCCCTGCTGTGTTTCTCAATGGCAGAGCCTCTTGTGGGGACTCGCTGAGACCAGGTGTAAACCATCTGTCTGATTATTATCAATAGTTAATGGTGAGAAGCTGGCATAAACTACTCTGAAGCTCCTTGAACCCCTGGGTCGCAAAGCAACATTGTTAATCAGTATGTGAGACCAGGGGTTGCAACCCTGCAAAAATGTTCACAAAACAGCTTAAGGTTAGTTCTGATCCACATCCTCACAAAGACACTGTCGGGTCCTTAACCCCTTGAGGCACAACGGAAACTCCATCAACACGTATTTGATTCTAATATTTTATTGAGTCCAAGACAGTCATTGACTCAATAACAGCTTTTCCGAAAAAAAAAAAATTACATAAGCATGTCTGAAAATAGTGGAGGTAAACATTTTTCCCCCTCTTTGGACTCTGATGTACAGAATTGACAAGACTTAATTTAAATTTGTGGCAGCATATATTTAAGCTGACACAGTGACCCATCGCATTGCTCTGCACCTTTGCAATCCAAGCTTAAATTTAATCCATAGTCACCAAACCTTTAAAATTACCCTTGGTTAAGTGTAGTCGTTTGTTACTTGCTTTGGCATGCTAGTCAAAGCCTCCACTTTTTTTTTTTTTTCTGATCACACCTGTGACATCTGGAAATTCCTGGGCTAGGGATCACACCTGTGCCACAGTAGTGACCTGAGCTGCTGCACTAATAACACCAGATCCTTAACCCACTGTACCGCAAGGGAACTCCAGAGCTGCCACTTGTAATTTGGATTACTTTAACAATTTCAAGGCTGAGGGCATAACCTTGAGGATAGAAATGGTATCTTTGGTTTAATTACTTTTGACTAAAAGTTAAGCAGCTGCTTTTGAAAGCCATTAAGACCTTTGTCAACAGATACGTGTTTGAGGTCGTCACTCTTATGGCTCTTGAATGACTTCATGCAACACCTAATTTTGACCTATTTTAGGATACTTAGCAACCTCTGCGCCTTTGTTACGTAATAGGCTATCTTCTGCACATTCAACAGTAGTTGAGTCCTAGTGTGTTTTTCCTTTTTATTATCTATAGATACAAAATTAAAAGTTTGTTATGCATAAAATATAAACAGTAACAATTCACTAAATAGCTGCATATTCATGACCCTTTTTAAGACAGCGGATACTTCCATTACCTTGAAGTACCCTATGTGACAGAAAGTTTGTGCATCTTTTTCTCATGCTTTTTGTCAGTTCTACCCATTATATATGCATCTCTAAACAATATGTGGATTAGATTAGCATTAAAAAAATTTTATAATAGAATTATGCTACAATGTATCAGTTCATGATTTGATCCCCTATATGCTGAGGTTGATCCCTGTTGTATTAGCTGTTTTCAATTATTTTCACTACTCTTTGGTATTTGATTACATATGAATATATGACTATAAGCGCATTGTTTTTTCCCTCAATTCTTTACTGATTATAAGCAGTGGTGCTAAAAACATCATTAGGTCTACTTATGCAGATGTGCAAGGTTTCTCTGGGGTAACATATCCTCCAGAGATGATGTATATTTTCGAGTTTACTGGACAAGGTCAAATTTATTTTATAAAATTATTTTATAATTTTGATTGTACAAAATGATACCTTCATCAGGAGTGAATAATAGAGGAGCAGAGAGACACCGACACATACGCACACAAACGCACTTACGCCTGCACACACCCTGCACTCACACCCATCACACACTAAACACAGATTCACACACAGATCCGCTTTTTTGCACCGCCCAAACCATTGTACCTAATGCACACCGACACACACAGATCCACAAACGTGCACCACACATGCACACGCACCACAGTCACTCTCACAACGTTCCAGTCACACCCGGACAGACAAATGTACTTCCCGCACTCCACGCCTGCACGCACGCAGCGCACGTACTCACTCTCAAGCCCCCACGTGACCCAGCCAGGAGGCGTGGTTTCCGCCGCCCGCGACCCAGGAGTCTTGTCCCGGCCCGGCCTCCGTCGGACGGCAGGTGTCGGAGGTCAAGGCGGCGTTGGCGGTGGCGTGTTTTTTTTTCCTACCCGGAAACCACGGCTGCGGGACCTGCGGACTAGCCTGTGTCGCGGCAGCTGGAGCCCGGGTGGCCTTTGGTCCTCGCGTCGGCCCCCCGGAGCCGGACGCTGCCCCCGGCGCGGCGGGGAGGATGGTGCCGAGCGGCCCCGGGCCCGCCGCGCGCCGCCGTGAGTGAGCTCCGAGCGGCCGCGGGCGTCCGCCGAGCAGCTGGCCCGGCCGGGCTCGGGGCGCGCCGCTGCCCACCGGGGCGAGGTGAGCTGGGGCTAACGGGCCGAGGTCGGGGGTCGGGGCTCGGCCGGAGCTGAGTGCGGGGCGGGGTGGGCCGCCCCGACCGAGTTTCTCCCTTTCTTTTCGGGGCTGCAGCCCTCGCCCCCGTGCCGATGGGGGGTCGTCCTTCGCAGTCTCGGGTCTGGCCTGCGCTGGCGGCCTCGGCCTGGTCGCCTGCTCTCGGGGCACTCGCGTCCCTGGAGCCAGGGTTCCCAGGCCGCCTTCGAGGTGGAGCTGAGGCCTGGATCATTTGGATTTGGCTTGGGGAACATGTTGGTAGTTTTCCCATTTTTGACGTTGGGTTGTGCTTGCGTTACTCCTCCTTTTGCAAATGGTACACAGCTCAGAAAGAAGATGGAAGGGAGAGACACTTAAATGAAACAGTGGTTATTTATTTGTGTCGGGCTTGGTAAATATCCAGAGATGGGGTGGATTCTTAGCCTCGTTCCTGTTTTAATACGATAAATTAAGGACTGGCTTCAAGGCATGTAGTTTGATAGGTACCATCATGGATAAGGCTAGGCCGGTTGTGCTGTTTTGAATTGTGGAAACACCATAACCGGTGGACAGCTGGTGAGGGGGCCTTTGTTGAAGAATCCGGTGTCTGTAGTTTAGTTCTCAATTAGCAGATGACAGCCTTCGCTGACTGTTGAACGGTGAGCTTCTTTGCGGTCTGCTTGAAAGCAGGAAAGCTTGCGGCTCCTGAGTTGCTGCTTGCCTGCCTCAGAGGTGAGCCGGGTCTGGGAGGTAACGGGAGGAAAAACTCCAAGATTGATGATGCTCGTTCAGTAAATTGGCTTCCTCGTTGTTGATCGGCTTGAGGTCTGAGCATTTGTAGCCCATCTGTAGATGAGTGGGCCATCAGTGCTTGAGCACCTTCCTGCTCCCTCTTTTCACCTAAGGATTCTCAAAGGAAATAGACCTGTTGTGCTGCTAAGATATGCTTTATGACTCTAAGCCTGTTTACTCTCTGCCAGGAAGGAGGCAGTGAGTTTTCCTAGTAAAGGAGCAGGAAGGATTTCTCTGACCTAATTGAGGAGGACTGGAAACAGGGCTGCCACTGGCGTCTGGGTGCTGGGATCACCGAGTGAGTGCTCATTGAGCACACCTTCTCCACTGGGGCTGCAGCTGCAGCTGCTCTAGGGAAGAGAGACAGACCTACGGGCAAATGGAATTTCTCCCCACCAGGAGCTTACTTAGAGAAAGCCATAGGCTATCTATCAAACGTGGCAAGACTTATTGCCATATGGAGATACCAGCTGTGAGGGAGGATTTACTTCAGGTTGGGATCTGAAAAGGCTTCCTAGAGGAACTTTTGAGGTGGGCCACGAAGGCTCCGGAAGCTGTGGATCATTCAGAATTAGCTGGGAAATGAAAGAGCAAAGGGCCAGTTGGTGGAAGGGCATCCAGTCTTGGTAGCTATGCAGTAGGTGCCTGGAAGTATTGACAGAGGCGGCTGGCTAAGGGTTAAATGCTTTCCTAAGACAGGAAAACACAGAGTGCCCAGTCTGGCTTCTGGTAGATGACCGGGTTCTAAAGAATTGTTTTCATTCGATGAGTTTATCCTGTTCTATTAAACAGCCAGTGACATCAAGCAGTGCTTATTTTAAGGACAGTGAAGAAGATGCTGATTATAATTCCTGTCTGGCATTAACAATCAGGATATTGAATTTGGTGCCTGCGAGTTGTTTCACTGCCTGTATTTAGTTTGCAGGAGCACAGCTCTAGCACCACCTCTGCCCTCTGGCTGCAGCCAAGTGATAAATGGCAGCTCTTAGCGGCTCTCCCGAGTGTTTATAATGACATCGAGTCCACTTGACAGAGATGCTGTTTGTTTCTTTTACCCAGTTGCTGGAGAACCTTTGAAGCTGTTCAAACAGGATACCATGTAATTGCCCTGGAGCCTGATGACTGGGACCTCACCTCACTGGCCTCAACCTTAGCTTTTCTTTAAACATGCTCAGGACCGTCTTAACTTGTTTATACTTCTCTTTGATTCTTCTTCCCTCTCTGCCCACTGCTCTCTCTTCTTTTTCTTATAGACAAGTGTCTGAAAAAGGGTGATCTAATGGCGCTGGCGGATCTGTGGGATGTTTTTGTCAATATTAACATGCCACAGAATAGCACTGTCATGTAAGAGTGCTTTAGAATTAGAAAAAAAATGTTTTTACTGTGACATTCTAATTTTTTTACTGTGGTCTTCCAAGTAAAATGAAAAAAGGAAATAACAGAAAGATAGGCTTTTTAGCAAATTGAATTTCCATTTAGGATTTGTTTTGATAAACGTCAGAATCCTTCAGTTACCTTTCCCACACACAAAATACATTTGACCAGAGGTCTGCCACTGTGTACAATGGTATAACTACATGTTGTTCTGGTGACTATAGGACAACTTTTGGTGGTGATAATTTGCAGAGTACTGTCATTTGCCGGTTGGACTTTTGTGCTGTTTGTTTTTCAGTACATCTCCCAATCCTGCTGAGGTTGGATGTTATAATTTCACATTGAGCTTTTAGTGTTCATTTAATCTTATCATTGTTAAACTCCAGATCATTAAGTTTTAATATGGGGATACTTGCAATTTGGTTTGTAAGTAGTCAGCAATTAAAAGGAACTAAGAACAAAGAGCTAAATTATCTTTAGGACTAATAAATTTCAGATGAATTTATTTGTTAAAAAGAGGGAGCGTGTTGGAAGTTCCCATGATTTTATATCATGACTTTGAAAATAGAGCAGTGCATTAATTAGTTATAAGTGAGTAGAAATACAGCTAAAGTCTGTATTTTGGAAATAAAGTCGTGAAACTGTATCAGCCTACATCATTCTTTTTACTGTTGTCTTTGTGTACTGATGTTGCCTGAAATGCCTGTTTTGCCACTAAAATTTTATGCTTTCTGCGATCGTTTCTCTTGATCATTTTAAACCTTTAGAGTTGTTGTGAAAGTCCCTTATGCACTATGAATTGTATTAGATTAAGAAACAAGAAGTGGAGTTCCCATCATGGTGCAGTGGAAGCAAATCCAACTAGGAACTATGAGGTTGCGAGTTCGATCCCTGGCCTTTCTCGGTGGGTTAAGGATCCGGTGTTGCCGTGAGCTGCGGTGTAGGTGGCAGAGGCAGCTCGGATCTGGCATTGCTGTGGCTGTGGTGTAGACTGGCAGCTATAAGTCTGATGCAACCCCTAGCCCAGGAACCTCCATATGCTGCCAGTGCGGCCCTAAAAAGACAAAAGACCCCCCCCCCCCAAAAAAAAACAAGAAGCCATTGGCAGGAGAGTCCACTCATCTTTGCTTTATACCCTGATGAAAGTACCGAAGTAGGACCTGCCTTGCTAAAGAGTTGGGAAAAAGGTAACCATTGATCTTAATTATGCTTTTTATCAACGTCAGTGATTTTATCTGTTGCACATGAATTTTTTTTTTACAACTTGGCATTGTACTTAAAACTTATTAACCCTGGTATTGTGATTGATGGCATGGCTTTGGAGGTCAGATGAATTCAGTCAGAGCCTTAATTACTTACTGCCGCTTATTTGTGGTGTAACTTTGTGTAAGTTACTCAACCTCTTTTGATTCAATTTCCTCTTCGGTAAAATGAAGGTAGTAATATCTGCTTAGCAGTGTTGGGAGGATTAAAAGATGGGATGTACGCAAAGCCCTCGGCATGGTGCCTGGCCCACGGCACATTTTCAGTGGTGGCTGTTAAAAATGGTCTTCTCTCCTTAGCCCCTAGTGAGAGAGGTTTCTGCCTACGTCACTATTGACATCTGCATCGCAAAGATTGTCTGGATACTTTTTGGTGTTTATCCCATCGGATGGGGTTGATTCTTTGTTCAAACCCATGACATTTACAGGTAGGCAGTAGAGCACTTAGTGGTTAATGCATGGGCTCTGGAGGCTGATGGATTTGAATCCAGGTCCACTTAATGACCTTGGGCAGGTTAGCTGACTTCCTTATGCCTGAATTTCCTCATCTGTACGACACAGATGTTGTGAGGATCATGTAAAATCCATGCAGAACTCTTAGACTCCTGTGCCTCGCTCACAGAGAGTGGGTGGGCGCGTTAGAGTTGCACTGCGGGGGTAGGAGGCATGCGGAAATGGCATCGTGGAAGTGAGAGCCCGAAGCGGCCGTTCAGTGTGGCTGAAGGAGGCAGTGTTGGTGGGGCTGGAGTGAGAGCTGCTATTGGGAGACGTGGAAGAGGTGGGAACAACGGGGCTGGTAATGGTTGTAGAGAGAGAAAGCCGCGGATGGCTGACCGGGGACCCTGGGAGGGAGACCTGTGTCTTCCTTTACGAGGAGGGTGCTGATTCGGGTAAGTTTTGTCCTTGGTGGTTTCAGGTGCCTGTGGGTTATCTACATAGAGTTCCCTCAGGTAGATGTTTTGATCTGGAGTGAGGAGGCAGCTGAAGTTGACAGGAAGCCGCACGGGAGTATGTCCGCCTTGAGTGGGCCCAGTCAGGGCTCAGAGGAACCCCAGCTTTCGAAGAAAAGTGAGAAGAAAGGTGGCCGGACAGTGAAAGGAAAACCAGGACAGTGCGGTCCTGGAAGCCGGCAGGTGGTGTGGCCCGCGGTGTCCGATGCCTCTGGGAGAGGCGGCAAGGATCGGACCCAGACTCTGGCCTTAGCATTGAGACCTTGAAGTTTTCTCAGACTTCCTTGCTCTGCATTTGGCTCTCTGAGGGTCTTTTCCGTGTATACTTGCTGCTTCAGTGCTGAGGTAGCTGGGCATCGAGGGCAGCAGGCTCTCTTTGATACCAGCACGCATTCTCCTCTTTGCTGAGTCCTGGATAATTCGCCATCTCATCCATTAACTTCTTTATTAGGCTCAGAGCTTACAGCCCCCCGGCCTTGCAGCCCTTTGAGTATCTCAGACATCACAGCGTATTTGGGAAATGCCACTTTAATCTTCGCATGCAGAACGGGCCTCTCTCCCACATCAGGGTGGGCTCCTGCCATCCTCCCTCGGCCCGGGGCCAGTATCCCTCCTGCAGCAGGGTTAGAGCAGGCTGGCCTCTCTCATCCGCCCTAGCAGCTTCCCCCCTCGTCCCCCCCAGGGCTTCCTCCACCACTTCCCAGACTCCTGGTCTCTCCAGAACTTTGAAAAGTGTATGACTTTAAAGGAGAGCTTTAAGGAATTTCTCATTTAGCCTAAGGTTGGAAATCCAGTTTAATAAAGCTGAATGGTGGTTTTGTTGTTCATGTGAAGTCAGCTTTTTGATCTGGGTCACAAGTAGTGGTTTAGTGTATCTTAAAAGAAGGTAGGAACTGTTTAGGAAATATCATCTGGGAGTGTGGAATCCCCACGCTGTCCAAAGATTCTAGTTTTAAACTTGGACAAGTCGCCACGTGGTATACTTTAAAGCACGGGGGCTCTGGAGCGAGGGAGAGCGACACCGAAAGGACTCATGTATCTGGTATGATGAATGTTAATTTACTTCTTTTCAAATAAGATATTATCAGGTTGCAGAATTACATATTTTTGCCTTCACTGGTTCCATGGGAGGCCTTCCTCTCTTATTAGCTCCTGTGCTTACAGCTGTTGACCCCACCGTCTCCCCTCCCTTTCATTTGAACCAGTGGTGTTGACCTGTTGTTCTCCTCCCTGCTGTTTTCTTCTCACCAGCTGATTTTTCCCCTGCCAGAGGTCGGTTTCACACCCCACCTGTGATCTTGCCAGGTGGAGGATTGTGACTAGGCAGGTTCAAGCTCACTTGAGTGTGTTTTCAACACAGAGGGTCTCCAAGACCCTTGCTTTTCTTACTCCTAATGCTTGGTCACTTCTCAGGAATATTTGGCTCTTACCTCTTCCTTCTTGAAGCTCTTCTCCATCCTGGGCACCCTCTTGGCTCATGGTCACTCCCTCCATCCATGCCCTCCCAGCCTCTGCCCCGACGGAGGAGCCCACGCCTGTCTGGAGAAGCTCTGCACCACCTCCCAGGAGCTCACGGTACTGGACGGTCTGGAGGGGTCTAGTCTGAACTTTCTCATTTCATTTTTGGTGTCTCGCAGATCCCTCTAAGTCCACATCACTGCAGGTTAAGCTTGCCTTTCTTTAGCACCAGGGTGTTTCCTATTTATTTGTATATTTTAAGGTGCGTTTAAGAAGTCACTCTTAAGTTCTTTTTTTCCCTTTCATTTGTTGCCTTTTTTAATGAAGAGAATGAATAGAGTTAAGAGTTGTTGAAGTTTTGGGAGTTACCCTTGTGTCTCAGTCGTAACGAACCCGACTAGTATCCATGAGGACTCGGGTTCGATCCCTGGCCCCGCTCAGTGGGTTGAGCATCCAGCGTTGCCATGAGCTGTGGTGTAGGTTGTAGATGTGCCTTAGATACGGTGTTGCTGTGGCTGTGGTGTAGGCCGGCAGCTGCAGATCCGATTTGACCCCTAGCCTGGGAACTTCCATATGTTGCCCAAGTACAGCCCTAAAAAAGCAAGACCAAAAAAAAAAAAAAAAGAGTCAGTGAATTTTTATTTTGGCCACAAGACCAGCAGGATCAGTGGAAGCTTATTTATAAATTTTATTGTTAGAAATTGTTACAAAGGAAATACATATTCATGATGGAAATGTTAAAAAAGAAAAAGAAGAAAGACGTAATCTCAGCAGCTGGACATCACCACCGCTGTTTACATACGAGGGTACCCTAGGCCTTTTTTCCCGTGTGAGTGCTTTCATAGGTGCACATGCTCTTTTCCTAAAAACTCCAAAGTAGCCTCATTTTGTGTATTTTAGAGCCTGTGTTTTTAACGGCTACATAGTTTTCCTACTGAGAATATATTATACTTTAACCATTCACTTGCTATTGCTGGGTGTCTAGTTTTCCAGTTTCAACTATTTTTACCACCTGAGATAACTCTCTTAGCAGCTCAAGTCTTTGTGTTCAGCAGTGGGTATTTCCTGGGGTGACGTTCTTTGAATCACAGAGATAGGAGTGTGCTGGGTTCTACTGCTGTTGGTACGTGTGGGCGGGCTGGTTTCTAGAAAGTTTGTAATGGCCACCGCCTCTCCTTTTTAGGATCTCCCAGCTTGTGGGTTGTTTGTGGGAACTCCAGGATAATCTTAGTATTGCCTTTTGCCTACTACTTAAATTTCGACTTGCTGTTTAGTGTTGTCATTTAACTAGTCTCAGAGCTCTAAGTCCTGAGTGTATGGACTTGTGCTCTCACACACTTGTGAAATTGCCTTCTGACCGTTTTTTGTGTACCTTAAATCCCTAGACCTTCCATAGAGGCAGCTTCACAGCCCTTGGTGAAGTCTTACCTTTATCCTGATGAAAGTCTAATTGGAGTTGGGATGAATGAATATAGGGGAGGGAGGTCAGATAGTGTGCTTTTTCTCTCTTCATTTTCGTCTCCCTGTAGAGCTTAACTTAGTTTTAAATTAAAGGTGACATTTACTGTTGAGAAGATTTCAGAATTTTTCTTGTAATTCTTTGCAGGGAAATAAATTTCTTTAGCCCTTGTTAATTTCATATTTGAAAACACTTGTGAATGGTGGAAAGGAATTTTAAGTTTATGAAATATTTGGACACTTAATACTTTTATTCAAAAACAAAAAATACTTTCACTTTTTAAGTGAATGCAATTGGCCTCTTCTGGAACTTTCTCTAGTTAAATTGGTTTTTGTTGACATTGCTTGTTAATTGGTGGGTATTTATGTTAAGATGTGTTGACTATGACATGGTTTAAATTACTGTTAGTTTTCTCTAGAAGTGAACCCAATTCAGATTTTTCAGTTTTTCTAGATGTTTCATAATTGTAGTTCCAGGTGGTGACTAGCTTCCAATTTATTGCATATACTATTCAGATTGTGTTGTCTTTGTTAATAGAACTTTACTGTTGATGTTTTTCTGGATCCTATTAATCTTTTTAATATTGTTTTTCAATTGAAGTATAGTTGATTTACAATATTTTATTAGTTTGAGGTATACAACATAGTGACTCAATGCTTTTATAGATTATACTCCATTTAAAGTTTTCATAATTGGCTGTATTCCCTGTGCTGTACATTATGTCTTTGTAGCTTATTTATACATAATAGTTTGTATCTTTTAACCCGCTGGCCCTGTCTTGCCCTCCACCTTCCCCACTGGTAACCACTAATTTGTTCTCTATATCTGTGAGTCTTGTTTCTGTTTTGTTATATTCATTCGTGTTTTTTTTTTTTCCTCCCCGTTTTTGGCTTTACCTGTGGTACGTGAAAGTTCCTGGCCTAGGGATCGAATCTGAGCCACATCTGCAGAATGCTATATTCTTAACTCACTGCACTAGGCCTGCAATCTAACCAGCAATGCCACAGAGACAAGCCAGGTCATTAACCCTCTGTGCTGCAGTGGGAACTCCCATTTTTTTAGATTCCACATATAAGTGATAATATACAGTGTTTATATCTGTCTTATTTCACTAAACAGAATGCACTCCAAGTCCATCCATGTTGCTGCAAAAGCCAAAATTCATTCTCTTTTTTTATGGCTAAGTAATATTCCATTGTATGTAGTATAGACCACATACTTACTCATTCATCTGTTGGTGGACACTTAGTTGCCCATGTCCTGGCTATTGTAAATAATGCTGCTGTGAACACTGAGGTGCATGTATCTTTTTGAATTAATGTTTTTATTTTCTTTAGATATGTACCCAGAAGTGGAATTTCTGGATCATATGGTAGCTCTAATTTTTGTTTTCTTGAGGAAACTCCATGCTGTTTTCCACAGTGATCGCACCATTTACATTCCCAGCAACAGCATACTAGAGTTCCCTTTTCTCCACATCCTTGCCAACATTTGTTATTTGAATCCTATTAATGAGTAGAGAGTTCCTGTTGCTCAACATCCTTTCCAGTAATTGGTATTGTCAGTGTCCTGGGTTTTGGCCATTCTAATAAGTGTATTGTGGTAGCTCATTGTTATTTTTTAATTTGCATTTCCTGATGACAGTAATGTGGGAGCATCTTTTTTATGCTTATTTGCCATCAAAAATCTTTGTTGAAGCTCTTTGGCTAATTTTTGCATCGTTTTCTGATTGTTGAGTTTTAATAATTCTTTGTCTGTTTTGGATAACAATCATTTATCAGATGTCTTTTGCAAATATTTTCTCCCAGACTGTGCTTGTCCTCTCATTCTCTTAACAGTGTCTTTGTAGAGCAGAAATTCTTAATTTTTATGAAGTCTAGCTTATCAATTCCGTCTTTCATGGATGGTGCCTTTGGTGTCCTGTCTAAAAAAGTCATCATCAAACTCAAGGTCATCTATGTTTCCTCCAGTGTTACCTTCTAGGAGTTTTAAAGCTTTGCTTTTTACAGTCAGGTCTGTGATCCATTTTGAGTTTGTTTTTGTTAAGAGTGTAAAGGTCTGTTTCTAGTTTCATTTTTTTATGTGGATATCCAGTTATTCTAGCACCATTTATTGAAAGACTTGTCTTTGCTTCATTTTCTTGACTTTGCTCCTTCGTCAAAGATCAAACATATTTATGTTGATCTGTTTCTGGGCTCTCTATTCTGTCTCACTGATCTCTTTTGTTTGTGCATTTGCCAATACCACATTGTCCCGATTACGGCAGCTTTATAGTAAGTCTTGAAGGCAAATAGTCCTTTTTGTTCTTCTCCTTCAATATTGACTATTCTGGTCCTTTTACCTCTTCGTATAAACTTTAGAATAAGTTTGTTTATATCTACAAAATAACTTGCAGGGATTTCGATTGGGATTATGTTGAATCTGTAGGTCAAGTTGGGAGGAACGGACATCTAACATAATGAGTCTTTTTATCTATGAACATGAAATATCTCTCCTTTTATTCAGTTCTTTGATTTTGTTCATGAGAGTTTTGTAGTTTTCCTCATATAGATCTTGTATATATTTGTTAGTTTTTTTTTTTTTTTTTTTTTTTTTTTTTTTTTTTTTTTTTTTTTTTTTTTTTTTTTTTTTTTTTTTTTTTTTTTTTTTTTTTTTTTTTTTTTTTTTGGTCCATCTCTTTAGGGCCGCACCCGTGGCATATGGAGGTTCCCAGGCCAGGGGTCAAATTGGAGCTGAAGCCACTGGCCTACGTCACAGCCACAGCAACGTGGGATCCAAGCCACGTCTGCGACCTACACCACAGCTCATGGCTATGCCAGATCCTTAACTCACTGAGCGAGGCCAGGGATCGAACCTGCATCCTCGTGGATGCTAGTCTGGTTCGCTAACTGCCGAGCCATGATGGGAACTCCTGTTTGTTAGATTTATACTTAAGTCTTTATTTTTCTTTGGGGGAGGGTGCGCTAATATAAATGATATTGAGTTTTTTAATTTCAAACTTAACTTGTTCCTTGCTGGTATATAGGAAAGCAATTGGCTTTTGTGTATTAGCCTTGTATCCTGCAGTCTTGCTGTAATCCTGTAGTTTTGCTAGATTATTTTTTAGTTTATGTTTTAAGTCTGGATTCATTTGATTGATTCATTTAATGAGCTTGCATTTTAAAATCACTTATTTTGTGTCTGGATATTAGTAATGCGGAGACAATAATGTGTATCAGCCTTTGAGGCTTACAGCGTGGTTGGGAAGATAGACACATACACAGGCAACTGCAGTAGCTGTTTCATTCTCTGTGAGAACTTGGTAGAGTGTAGTGGTGACGTGAAAGTGAAAAGTGGTCACTTCTCCCTGAGGGGTTTGTGGGGGCAGGAAGAGTTTCATAGAGTAGTTAACCCTTGAGCCCACTTTTGAAAGAGGGGAGTTGAAATAGTGGGATCTGGTTCATGATAGGAGGGCCAGTGGACACAAAGGCCTGAAGCTGTAATATTGTCCAATATGTTCTGGGGATTGCAAGCTGTTGTCAAACCACTGAGCAGTAGACAAGACCTAGTTTAGGGCGGACTGCCACTAGAAGGAGCTGGACTTTAACCCTTGGACACCTGGAGCTCTGAGATAATTTAGCAGTAACACCATTTGCTTTGTATTTGGAAAAGTCCCTCTGACAGCAGTGGAGGGTGGAGTATTTGACTGATAACGGGACGAACCAGTCGAAACTCTTAGCATATAGCTGCAAAAGATGATGAGGGCGTGAAGTAAGGGCAGGAGCCGAGGCGTATGGAAGGGAAGGGTCAGAAGTATGAGTGTTAAAGAAACACTCTTTAGCACTTAGTAGTTGTGTGGATGTGGGGAGTCAGGCACAAGTGTCTAGAATGTTTTCGAAAGTTCCTGATTGAGATGGGAATGCAGGAGGCAGAGTCAGGATGGGCAGGGAAGCTGATAAGCTCAGTGTTGTGCTTATAGAATATATATGTATAGGGTATCCGGTGAGCACGTGGTATACAGGTCTTAGGGCCTTAGAGACAAGTAGGGGGCTGATAAAGGATCAGGATCAGTCTCTGTCATCTTAACAAGAAGATGGGGGAGTTCTCTGGTGGCTCAGCGGGTTAAGGATCCACTGTTTTCCCTGCTGTGGCTGCTGCTGAGCCCTGGCCTGGGAACCTCCTCATGCCACAGGCATGGCCAAAACAAAAACCAAAACCAACCCAAGAGGATGGGATGGGGTGGGTAGATCAGAGATACATTTTGGAAACAAAATTGGTAAGATTTGCTGGTGGATTTGATTGATGATGGTGGTGAGGGAAAGTAATGCAGCTAAATTGTAAAACCAAATACTTGTTCTTTGAAAACAGAAATACAGTACAGCTCTGGTGAGCTTGATTAAGAGGAGAGAGGAGAGGACAAAAACTTCTGTAGTGAAAAGAATATGACTACAAATAAAAATTAAATCACAATATAATACTGTGCCCGAACTCTTAAAAACCAGTAGAAAATAGGCAGTTTCCTAAATAACATCTTATCAAAATTGACTCAATAGAAATAGAAAACATAGGCTTATTAAAAAAAAATGAATAGGTAGTTTAAGAGAGCCCGCCAAAATACAAAACCAAACAAAAACTTGAGGAGTCCAGATGTTTTTTTGGTGAAGGTCTATCAAGCTTAGAAATACAAGCAAATGTCTTATACACGTTGTTCTAAAAAAACGATGAGTGAGCATCTTCAATTACTCTTAACTAGAATGACTTTGTCATACTAGTCAAGGAGCATACAGTAAAGGAGAGAATGATAACGGCCTATAATTTTTTAATCTCACTTATAAATGTGGAAATCAAAATAAAATTTAGCAAATGTTAGCAATATAGTTTTGAAAAATCATGATTATATTATTTATCCAAGGAATGAGAATGAGTCAACATGCAAAAAAACAGCTAACATAAAAAAATCAGTAGCATAGTTCATGTTAACAGATTAAAGGAGAAACATGAGTTGTTCAGAGGTTGCATTCATTAAAATGTAACACTTAAGTAGGAGTTCACCGTTGTGGCTCAATAGTTAACGAATCTGACTAGTATCCATGAGGATGTGGGTTTGATCCCTGGACTCACTCAGTGAGTTAAGGATCTGGTGTTGCCGTGAGCTGTGGTGTAGGTCGCAGACGCAACTCGGATCCCGAGTTGCTATGGCTGTGGTGTAGGCTGGCGGCTACAGCTCCAATTAGACCTCTCACCTGGGAACTTCCATATGCCACAAGTGTGACTCTAAAAAGCAAAATAAAATAAAATGTAACATTTATGTATAATGAAATACTCTTTGCAAACTTGAAATAGTGCCCCCCCCCCTTTTTTCTCTATGACCACATCTGTGGCAAATGGAAGTTCCTGGGTCAGGCATGGAATAGGAGCTGCAGCTGTGACCTACGCCACAGCTTATGGCAACACTGGATTTTTTGTGTGGGTGTCTTTTTGCCTTTTCTAGGGCCGCACTCGCAGCATATGGAGGTTCCCAGGCTAGGGGTCTAATAGCTGTAGCCGCCTGCCCACGCCAGAGCCACAGCAATGCCAGATCCGAGCCGCGTCTGTAACCTACACTACAGCTCACGGCAATGCCGGATCCTTAACCCACTGAGCAATGCCAGGGATCGAACCTGCAACCTCATGGTTCCTAGTTGGTTTCGTTAACCACTGCGCCACAACGGGAACTCCAACACTGGATTCTTAACCCACTGGGTGAGGTCAGGGACTGAGTCAGCACCTGAGACAACCTTGGGTCCTTAACCAGCTGAGTCACAGTAGGAACTCTTGGAGGGTACTTTCTTGACTCAGTGAGGGATTTCTTGCAGAAACCTTTAACATACGTTGTATTTAATAGTAAAGCATCAGAAGCATTTCCCTTAAAGCCAGGAGTGAGGCAAGGATTCCTACTGTTCCCACATCTATTCATCATTTCACTGAAGATTCTAGTCAAAGTAGTAAGAAAAAAAAAAAAAAAGGCTCCAAGCAATGGTGTAGGTCGACGATGTGGCTTGGATCTGGTGTTGGTGACTGTGGCTGTGGTGTAGGCCGGCAGCTGCAGCTCTGATTTGACCCCTAGCCTGGGAACCTCCATATGCTGCAGGGGTGGCCCTAAAAAGAAAAAAAAAATGAAATCAGGGTTGGAATGAAATCCTGTTATTGCTTGTAATATGACTGTCAAGAAAAGCTACAAATAAGCTAAGTAGAATTTAAAAGACTATAGCAAAGTGTTTGGAATCAAGGTCAGTATGCAAAAGTTGATTGCAGTTGTATAAACTAATAACAATGGAAAATGTTATTTTTAGAAGATACTATTAATGGTAGCAGCATAAATTAGTATGTCTTTGAATCAATCCAGTAGGATGTGGAAAAGAAAAAAAAAAATTTTTTTTTCAAGGCTGCACCCGTGGCATATGGAGGTTCCCAGGCTAGGGGTCTAACTGGAGCTGTAGCCGCCGGCCTACACTGCAGCCATAGCAATGCCAGATCCGAGCCACCTCTGTAACCTACACCACAGTTCATGGCAATGCTGGATCATTAACTCACTGAGCAAGGCCAGGGATTGAACCTGCAACCTCATGGTTCTTAGTCAGATTCTCCAGCCGCTTACTTAAAAAGAGAGTTCCCTAGTAGCCTAGCGGTTAAGGATTTGGTGGTGTCAGTGCTATGGCTCAGGTTCCGTCCCTGACCTGGGAACTTGTACATACCACGGGTGTGGCCAAAAAAAAAAATATTGAGAAAGAAAAGTGGGCCCAAATAAATGGGTACTTCTAAAGGATATGGGGTTTCTTTAGGAGATGATGAAAATGTTTTAAAGTTGCTTATATTGGGAGTTACTGCTGTGGCACAGTGGGTTAAGAATCTGACTGCAGTGGCACAAGTCCTGGAAGGTGTGGCTTCGATCCCTGGCCCAGTGCAGTGGGTTAAGGACCTGGTGTTGCCACAGTTGCAGCTTGGATTCAATCCCTGGCCTGGGAACTTCCATTTGCTTTGGGTGCCACCTTTAAAATAAATAAGTAATAAAATAAAATTGGTCATAGTGGTGGTTGCCCAGTTCTTTGAATTGTATACATTGAATTATACCTCAATAAAGCTGTTTAAAAAAAAAAAGGAACCTTTCATATGGCAAGAGAGACCATAAACCATATTAAAGAAAACACAAAGATTTGGAGTAGTTATATATAACATAAAAAAGTTTGGGGAGTTCCCGGAGTGGCTCAGTGGTTAACAAATCTGACTAGGAACCATGAGGTTGTGGGTTTGATCCCTGGCCTTGCTCAGTGGGTTAAGGATCTGGCGTTGCCGTGAGCTGTGGTGTAGGTTGCAGACGCGGCTCGGATCCTGTGTTGCTGTGGCTGTGGTGTAGCCTGGCGGTACAGCTCCAATTAGACCCCTAGCCTGGGAACCTCCATATGCCGTGAGTGCGGCCCTAGATAGGCAAAAAGACAAAAAAAAAAAAGGTTTGGAATATGAAAAAGAACTTTTAAGCATTAACAAGATGTAGACAAACATCCTACTGGTAAATAACCAAAGATTCAGACAGTTCACCTGGGAAGAAACTAAATGGCTGATGAAAAAGTACAAAGATACTCTGTTTCAGGGAGATGTAATTTAAAATAATGGCGAGATACAGTTTCTTTTTCTTTTTTCTTAGTGGATTTTATTTCAATTATAGGTGTACATAAATCATCACAAGTCAGTTTTACAGATTTTGTATCCCAGATCCACAGTGCATCCCCCCAACCCCCAGATTGTCTTATTTGAAAAACCAAGGTTTTCCAAAGTCTGTGAGTCATTGTCTGTTCTGCAAAGAGGTTCATTGTGTCTTTTAGTTTCCACATGTAAGCGGTAGCATTGGGTGTTGCTGTCTAATTGTCTGACTGGTTTCACTTCGCATGATAATTTCTAGGTCCATCCATGTTGCTATAAATGTTGGTAATTCGTTCCTTTTAATGGCTGAGTAATATTCCATTGTGTGTATGTACCATATCTTCCCTATCCACTCCTCTGTCGATGGGCATTTAG
>PVHT021183583.1:1578382-1609403 GCA_004024745.2 Catagonus wagneri
GTGGGTTAAGTTGTCAATTTGAGATTTTTCTTTTTTGAGATTTATGTGGTGGGTTAAGTTGTCAATTTGAGATTTTTCTTTTTTGAGATTTATGTGGTGGGTTAAGTTGTCAATTTGAGATTTTTCTTTTTTGAGATTTATGTGGTGGGTTAAGTTGTCAATTTGAGATTTTTCTTTTTTGAGATTTATGTGGTGGGTTGTCAATTTGAGATTTTTCTTTTCTGAGGAAGGCCTGTCTTGCTGTGACCTTCCCTCTGAGCACTGCTTTTGCAGCATCCCATAGATTCTGAGTGGTTGTGTCATTATCATTTGTCTCGAGGTATTTTTTAATTTCCTTCTTGATTTCCTTATTGACCCATTTGTTTTTTAGTAGCATGTTGTTTAGTCTCCATGTAGTGTGTTTTTTCTCATTTCTTTTCCTGTGGTTGATGTCTACTTTCATGCCATTGTGGTCAGAGAAGATACTTGAAAAAATTTCTGTACTCTTAAATTTGTTGAGCTCAGCTTTGTGACCCAGTATGTGTCACAGGTTTTTAAAAATTGCTCTTTTAGTGTTGTAGTCTGAGCATATATATATATAAATATACGATACTATGTGCCAGCTACTGTTCTGGGGCTCTAGCAGTGAACAAGACAGGCAAAAATCTCTGCTGTCATGGTGCTCACAGTGAAGGGTGGTAGACTCTAAACAAGTAGAAATTTAACTGTACCCTTGGCCAGCACTGAACAGGGTGAAGGAAGTAAAGCAAGTCGTGGGAGACCAGGGGCTGAGGGGGGTGGTCAGGGAAGGCCTGTCTGAGGAGCCGACTAGAGCAGAGACCTGCATTTTAAGAAGCACAAGCAAATGTGTGGAAATTTGGGGGGAAAGCATTCTAGGCAGAAGTGAAAGCCTTCAGGTAGGACATGTTCAAAAATACAAGATACTTAGGAATAAGCTTAGCAAAAGAAGTGCAGACATACACTTTGATAACTGTGAAATACTTGGTGAAATAAAGAGAACATAAATGAATGGAAAGGCATCCCAGGTTCACGGACCGGAAGACAGTGCTGTTAAGGTGGCAGCCCTCCCCAGGCTGACCTACGAATTCGGGGTTCCCTGGGATCTGTATCAGAGCCCCAGCTGACTTCCATGCAGAAATTGACAAATTAGGAAAAATGGTGAAGCCAGTGTGGCCGGAGCGTAGTGAGCGGGGAGGGAATGCTGGTGATGCAGTCAGGGCGGTTGGCAGCACTGCTGGATCCTGACACCCTGCGCGCCTCGACAGGAGTCGCCTCACGGGTCCCGCGGGAAGCCTGAGGAGGGCTGTCGGAGGGGAGTGAGGAAATCCAGTATCGAGTGCCTCCTCCCTACCAGGTGCTGGGATGGTCGGGATTATAGCGGTGAACGGGACAGATCAGATAAACAGAATTCAGCTCCGGTGGTAGAAAATGAGAGCTGCCTCAGTTTATTTTTGTACATGTTGGCGTGTATATGTGTCATATTACTGACCTTGAAAGAATGCCTCTCAAGATTTTACCGCTTGGAAATGATGAGAACTAATGAGTTAAGTGGTTTTTTTTTTTCCTTCTAGTCTTCTTTTTTGCTTTTTAGGGTCGCACCTATGGTCTAAGGAGGTTTCCAGCCTAGGGGTCAAATTGGAGCTGTAGCTGCTGGCCCGTGCCACAGCCACAGCCATGGAGGATCTGAGCCACGTCTGTGACCTACACTACAGCTCGGGGCAAGGCCGGCTCCTTAACCCACTGAGCGAGGCCAGGGATCAAACCCGAGTCCTCACAGGTACTAGTTGGGTTTGTTACTGCTGAGCCACAAAGGGAACTGCCCTTCTAGTCTTTTAAACAGATTTATGATGAAACAGTTCTCAAGCTCTGTAGTGAGTGACCTCCTCACCGCCCCCACATCATTAAAGAGAAGTGAGAATCATAGGTTTTCTTTTGGCAAGTCAGTGAGTCTTCTGATTTAATTTCTTTCAGGTGGAGCTGATCAGAATAATGTTTAACATCAACCCCCTGGAGAACCTGAAGCTGTACATCAGCAGCCGGCCCCCCTTGGTGGTCTTTATGATCAGTGTGAGCGCCATGGCAATAGCTTTCCTGACCTTGGGCTATTTCTTCAAAATCAAGGAGATCAAGTCACCAGAAATGGCAGAGGTACGGTATGTTCTAAGGTCTCCTCTCAGACCGGCTGGACTCTATAAAGTGGGGAACTCCCTTTGGCTCCCCATACACCCTTCTTTGGTTGTGACTTTTATCCCAGTGAGAGAGTATAATATTTACTCGGAGGTTTTTGTTTTGCATCTTGCTGTGACTCACTTGGTTAGGAAATAACCTAATCGGATAGTTACTGATTTAAATAACGCTAGCAGTTTCAGTTAGACTGTTTCAGCAATGAAACATCAGTTTTGGAAGGTATATTTGTAGAAGGTTTGTATCAAGAAGATTGAGAACTGTAACTGCTTTGCTATTCATATTAAATTAGCTAATTGGAAATTTTAAGAACTATAAGCATTTGTTATTTTGTCTTTTTTTGCCTTTTTCTAGAGCCACACCCACGGCATATGGAGGTTCCCAGGCTAGGGGTCTAACAGGAGTTGTAGCCGCCGGCCTTCGCCACAGCCACAGCAACGCAGGATCCGAGCCGCGTCTGCAACCTACACCACAGCTCACTGCAACGCCGGATCCTTAACCCACTGAGCAAGGCCAGGGATTGAACCCGCAACTTCATGGTTCATAGTAGGATTTGTTAACCACTGAGCCCCGAAGGGAACTCCAGCATTTGTTATTTTAAAACCACATATCGTCATGGAGTTCTATAAGCTGTACTGATAGCTTTTTCATTGGCTAAGAAAGGATTACTAAAAAAAAAATTAGAAAGCAGGAACTTATTTTCTAAATCGAGGAAAACTTGAGTTATCTACAAACTTGCCTTCTAGATTTTATTTTTTGGTCAGTTTAAATGAATTATTCAAGCATTGCAGTCATAATACAGAATTTAAAAGGTGTGTGTTTTTACATATCAGAAAACAATAATACAGTTAATAATCTTGTTTAGTAGAAGTGAATGACAGTATATCTGTTACTTTACCTGTAGAAATTATGCTGAATCAAGATATGGTGCATTTACTGGTGGATAAATTTCTTTTAGGACAAATTAGTTCCCATCTTCGTAGATCCATGAGCACCTTCTCTTAACCCCTTTTTTCCTTGGGTGTGTTTGTTGGTGGGAGTGGGACTGGGGATGAGGATAGAGGTTGCGCTGTTGTCACATTGTGTGTGCCTTGTGATGGAGAGTTCTCTTGGTGTAACGGGGATCGTGGACTCCTCTTGTGTCCTGTGGCATTCCAGATTATAGGTGACTTTGGTAAGAGGAACCACCTTCCCACATGAACTTGCTAACACAAAGTAACAAGCTTTTAGCTTTTTCTCCCATGAAACCCTTCCAAAGAGTGTACCAGGAGACCTGTTGGCTGGCTTAACTCACCCTCTTTTCTGACCCTGCCTGAATCTTTAAAGGTTGTACAAACAGGCTATGTCTACATTAGGGCTGACAATGAACATTCTTGTCACAACTGAAGTTCACAGTCTCCTGGCACTCCTTTCCCTAGAGCTCAAGTCCATGTTGGATACTCAGCCAAGGTCACTGGTTAAGATGTCTCCTGGATAATTAATCCCTAATAATCAAAATGGGGCCTGACCTTGGCCTTGGGCAACTGTTCAAAAATGGACTCAGACTCTGCAGGAAAGCAGAGCTGCATGAAGCTGCAGAACTTTGATTTAGTGATTTTTATTTTCAAATGAGGACCCTCAGTGTATGGGTAAAGCTTGGGTCTATGAATCAGAAAACTCAATTCTGTGTCTGCCTTCAGCTCAAATGGAATTGGAGATCTCCTAATTTGCTCTGGGCCTCAGTTTCCTCATGGGTGGACTATGAAGGGATGAGTCTAGGATGTTCGTTTTCAGCCCTAATATTCTTGAATGGTCTGCTGAGATTGTAGGTGTTAGGGAAAATGTGATTTGAAACAACAGATGGTCCTCTTACTAAAGCCCAGTAGGGATAAACTGAGGCTATACAGTTCAACTTAAAATGCCATTTGAGAAATTCTTAAGCGTCAAATCAGTGTTAGTTTTTGGAAGTACAGTTGGGTTTGTCTTCACATTTGGCACCTTTTTTGTAGATAGTGTTGCTTGGGAGAAAGAAGTTGTATGTAACATCCTAGGTTGATTTGTTGGGGCTATTTCACCTTTGGGTTTCTGCTAAAATTAAAGTGGACCCTGGTGGGGAGTTCCTGCTGTGGCCCAGCAGGTTAAGGATCCAGTGTTGCTGCAGCTGTGGCTGGGGTTTGATCCCTGGCCTGGGAACTTCCATATGCTGCAGGTGCAGCTGAAGAAAACAACACCCCAGACCCTGGTGGGTACTTTTCTATGTGGTATCAGTTTTAAAACTGCTTGTGTTTTAAATCATCAATACAGATATTAAGAGAAGCCTGAAAACATCTTTTCTCCTCCCTTTTGAAATTGTTCCCGTTCTCAAGTGGCACCCACAGTCCATGACGAGGGGAGAAAAGTACCACGAGTGTTGGTATTTACTGAAGTCTTGCATTCTCGAGAGAAAGGGAGTATAAAACTGACTTTCTGAGAAACTATTTTAAGGCAGCCTTAATTTTTAAAAAATAATTGTAACTGCTAAGTGAGTTTGGGCTAGTGCTTTTCACTTTTTTTTTTTTTTTTTTACTACTTTCATTCAAGCTTTCAAGTTTGATTCTGAGGCTAGATCATTTTCTGTTATAATATGCTTTTTAATGTACATATTTCCTTGAATGACTTGATTTAATCTGTTTATCTAATATCTCATGCCAATGAAAACTTCGTATTTTAGGTTTCTTTTTCAGCCACACCCAGGGCATATGGAAATTCCTGGGCCAGGGATCGAATTTGAGCCACAGCTGCAACTGTGGCAACTCTGGGTCCTTAACCCACTGTCCCGGGGATTAAACCCACGCTGCCACATAAGCAGCGCTGGATCCTTCATCTGCTGCGCCACAGTGGGGACTCCAAGAGTTCATATCTTAGATTATGAGTGTGAGAACGGTTTGGAAAATCACACTATTACTCCAGCACAGGAGGCCTGAAGGCTTGTGTTGTCATTGTTTTAAAGGACTGACCCTGAGGTGCAGTTTCCCGTTGGGTGAAGCCACACCTGGGTCGTGACTAGATCCTGGCGCTGGCAGCGCTGTCAGATGACTGACACTTGTTTTTCTTTCTTTTTACTGAAGGATTGGAATACTTTTCTGCTGCGGTTTAATGATTTGGACTTGTGCGTATCAGAGAACGAAACGTTAAAGCATCTCACAAATGACACCACGACTCCGGAAAGCACAATGACCAGCGGCCAGGCCAGAACGTCCACCCAGTCCCCGCAGTCCCTGGAGGACTCGGGCCCAGTGAACATCTCAGTCGCAATCACCCTAACCCTGGACCCACTCAAACCCTTTGGCGGGTACTCTCGCAATGTCACCCATCTGTACTCGACCATTCTGGGGCATCAGATTGGACTTTCAGGTATGTGAGTCTTGGCCAGGTTCCTTTCAGGCTTTCTTGGGCAACACCTAGTACAAGACAGAGCATTAGGACGTATGGTTTTACACATTAGACTTTTGTTTTTTGCTTTTTAGGGCCGCACCTGCGGCATATGGAGGTTCCCAGGCTAGGGGTCAAATCAGAGCTGTAGCTGCCGGCCTACTCCACAGCCACACAGGATCCGAGCCACATCTGCAACCTACATCATGGCAGCTCCGAATCCAACCCACTGAGTGAGCCCAGAAATTGAACCCACATCCTCACGCGTACTAGTCAGATTTGTTTCCACTGTGCCACAGTGGAACCTGCTAGACTCTTTTTTCATTTTGGGATGTGTCCTCCCTTTTGTTGAGTTTGAACTAAATGAAGTCAAGAAGGTACCATTTCTGGAAGTTCCCGTCGTGGCTCAGTGGTTAACGAATCAGACTAGGAACCATGACGTTGAGGGTTCGATCCCTGGCCTTGCTCAGTGGGTTAAGGATCCGGCGTTGCCGTGAGCTGTGGTGTAGGTTACAGACGTGGCTCAGATCCCGCGTTGCTGTGGCTGTGGCGAAGGCCGGCAGCTACAGCTCCTGTTAGACCCCTAGCCTGGGAACCTCCATATGCCGCGAGTGCAGCCCAAATAAGGCAAAAAGGCAAAAAAAAAAAAGGTACCATTTCTATTACATTGTTACTTACTAGTAAGTTCTTGATACACAGTAGGCTCTCAAAAGCCTATAAAAGTGGGAGACTGGGAAGAAAGGATAAGGCCCATTTTTTGGTGTTCCCCCCTATCCCCGGCCCTTGGCACTTGTGGCATATGGAAGTTCCCAGGCCAGGGATCTAACCTGAGCCACAGCTGTGACCTCTGCAGCAGCTGCAGTAATGCCAGATCCTTTAACCCACTGCGCTGAGCCAGGGATCAGATCCTAGCCTCCACAGTGACCCAAGGTGCTGCAGTCGGATTCTTAACCCACTGGGCCACAGTGGGAACTCCAGCTTATTTCTGGTCTTGATATTAAAAAACAAATTTTTTTTTATTCTGCTTTATCATGTTGGAATTTTCAGTACATACAACAAATACTGCTGTTAGTCTTAACATTTTTTGAATGCCAGCTGGGTTAAGTGCTAAGAAATGGAAAAAGTCTAAGATCTCTTCTTTTTGGGATTAAGGCAGAGACCAGTGTGAGTGAGCTAATGTTTATCAAGCACTCAGAATAGTTCCTGGCTCAAAAGAGGTAATATAAAAATGAACACCTATAAAACACGAGCACTACCCTTTTTGACTAGTACTAAAACCAGGACAGACTGGAGGTGGTGGGGAAAGTGCTGGAAGCTGGAATAATCGGGAAAGGCTTCATGCCAGGGGCCTAGGCCTTGAAGAGTCGTCTGGGTTTTTGCTTCCCAAGAGCCTTTTAAGGTCCCTACAGGAACTTGGGAGTGCCTGGCAGCCTTCCGTTGGTTGTTCCAGCTGCGACCTGGTCCTGTGTTAAGAAGGTAAGGGCAACGTCTGGGTTTTCCACGTTGCAAGTGGCCCTTTTTCATCTCCTGTGGCACTAGGATACCTTGGGGTTCATTTAGGCTTCATCACTCATCGGGCCCTTGACCTTCCTTAAGGCTGCTCATCTGTAAAAGGGGAATAGTAACCTCTCGGGCTGTGTCTGTGGGAGAGCGGTACACCTGAAGTAAAACAGAAGCGAGGTTTGAAATGTACGAGTGCCGTGCACACGCTGTAACAAATAGTTATAGCTTAGGAGTTCTCTGGTGGCCTGCTGGTGCCTAGTGGTTAAGGATTTGGCGGTGTCACTGCTGTGTCGTGAGTTCAATGCCTGGCCTAGAAACCTTCACGTGCTGCGGACGTGGCCAAAAGGAGAAAGCAGACAGCGGTGGTGACTTACCCTGCGCCCCCGGCCTCCCGGCTCAGGCACGGCCTCTTTTGGCCGCGCTGTGGCTCGGAACTGCCATTACTCCCGAAACCCCGCAGAGGCAGGCGTCCCACTTCAGCGGGCTGATGGGTGATCCCTGGGTGGTTTTGATTTCAGGATTCATTCCAACCCCAGAGAATAAATACATGAATTCTCACTCGATTTACCAAAGAACGGATTTCTCTCTCGCAGGCAGGGAGGCCCACGAGGAGGTAAACATCACCTTCACCCTGCCCACAGCCTGGAGCTCGGACGACTGCGCGCTTCACGCTCACTGCGAGCAGGTGGTGTTCACAGCCTGCATGACCCTCACCGCCAACCCCGGCGTGTTCCCGGTCACCGTGTAAGTGCTTTCCTGTGCCCCGTGGGCATGTGCACGCGCGGCTCCACTCACCGTGCACCTGGCTGCGACGCGGCAGCAGATCCTCAGGCCAGCTCGCGCTGTGTTGCTCTGCAGAATTGTCCTCCCTGGGGCCCGCGTGTACGGAGGTTTCGCTGGGTGTCCCGAAGGGGGAGCCGGATACAGACAGCAGAGGGTTAGCGTTCCGACAGGGTTCCGCAGCCTCTGGTGGCGGCTGCAGGTTTTAGGCTGCCTTTCCTGTTGGTAGAAGCAGCCGCGGGAAGGTTGCATAGGAGGCTTCCGGGGAGATAAAGGTTTTTGTTCATCTCCATTATCCGGGAAGGGTTATTTGTTAATTCGAGGGTGTAAGTTGGACCTTATTTTCCAGGTAACAGTGACTTTATGTGAAGGTACTTCATACTTTTTGAGCGGCTGTCCCCATTTTCCTGCCTTTTTGCCCTGAAGGGTTTTCTTGCCCCTCCTCTCTCTGTGGAGGAGGCAGTGATCTATAAATACATGAAAAACACACGGTGTAGCCTATTTAAAAGAATTCTGTGGTGAATCCTTTTTAAGTAATTATCATGGGATTTATCTATGTTAGAGGTTTGTAGGACAAGATCAGGTAAGTTAAACACTGTTTGCTATTGGTTGTAATATCTGATGGAGGAGTTGGTTTTAAAACTTCCAGCTGTGGCCTAACTTTGAGAATTTGAGAAAATAGGCTGAAAAGAAGCAAGTCCGTGTCTGGCCACATCATACACAAGAGGACCGCGGGTCAAATTCCAAAGGCGGGAATCGAACACCCGGAGTGTCAGACGCCTATTTCTTATTGTTAGGTGTTGATTAAAAAAAAAAAAAGTCCACTGCCCTAAAAACGTAATGGTGTTTGTCTCAGAGACCCACGTATGTCTCTGATTTCGCCCTGGCACACACGCGGCTCTGCCCAGTGCCGTGCCAGTGCCTGTGGGGGCGGCCCAGTCAGCGTCCCGGCCCCTGAGCACGCGTCTCGCCCCTCTGCCCCCGCAGCCAGCCGCCGCACTGTGCTCCCGACACGTACAGCAACGCCACACTCTGGTACAAGATCTTCACGACTGCCAGAGACGCCAACACAAAATACGCTCAAGACTACAACCCGTTCTGGTGTTACAAGGGGGCCATCGGAAAAGTCTATCATGCTTTAAATCCCAAGCTTACGGTTATTGTTCCAGACGTAAGTGAGAAAAACCCTGTGTGTGCGTGTGTGTGTCCAGGAATGGTCAGGGGAGGCCCTGTTCACCTCCTTGGGTTAGCTTAGCCCCTGCCGCTCCGGATGTCCGGCTGGGTTGGGAGACCGGCGGGGAGTGGTGGAGACCTGGAAAAACACGCCACCCATCTGGTTAAGAAAACTCTGCTTCTGTTGTTCCTCTCCTGCTTTGTCCAGCGGGGGGGTTATTTACTGAGCGCTGCCGTGTGCCCCACCCACAGAGGCCGACGAGACAGGCTGGCTCGGTCTTACTGAAGAATGTTTGCTTAGTGTGAATCTGAGCGATAGTTTGGAATTCAGCAGGGGCAGAAGTAAATAGGAGATGACTCGGGCTAGATAGTGATGCCTGGGTAGGATTTTACCTAACGCGGAGGAGACAGCAGAAGGCAGTGTTCTGGCCTAGTGGGCGGTTTGCTAGTTTGATTTGCTGTCTGACTCGAGCCCACTTGAACAGACTGCTGAATTTCGGTAAATGCTCTTGTCTTCTCGGTATACGGTAGGTGGATTCCTTTGCATTTTCGCCTGGTCCTTCTCTTCTGTCTCATTTTATCAGGTTGTCGAAGTCAGTAAGCCAGGGGCAGTAAGCGAAGAGCAGTGGCGGTCAGAGGCCAGGTTCCAGGAGGCCCCGGTGCCTTGCGAGGCATTTGGACTTTCTCCTCAGACCAGGCAGCCAGGGCCTGCGTTTGGGCCGCAGGGAGCTTGTAAAGCAAGCAGTGTGTCAGGAAGGCTGGCCTGCCCCCCTGCTGTGTGCACGTGGAGCCGGGGGCCTGGAGCTGTGAGAAGGAACCGGAGTCCAGGCCTGGCTGGGTCTGGTGACTGGGTCCCCGGGGAGATCAAAGAGGTGGAGTCAAGGTTGGCCTCTGAGTTTCCAGCCAGGGGCCAGTCCAAGTGGAGGTGGGGGGAGAGAGATGAGGCCTTGCCAGGGGGCGAGTAGCAAGGAGTCGGGAATGCAGGCTCGGGCTGGCGCAGCACGAGGCCGGGGGCTAAAGACGCTTCGGGAAGTGTGGGCGGTGTTGGGGACACCAGGTCCTCCCTTAATGAGATCTGGCCTTAACAGTTCAGAGGATGGGAGAGCCTCCTGTTCCCGCCCGAGGACTGCGGTTGAGGCCAGCCTGGAGGGTGGGGACCCCGGCTCCGGGAAGCCGGCGCTCACATCTCCCAGTAACTCGGCGGCTGTTGCCGGTCCCTTTCTTCGCTTAGGATGACCGCTCGTTGATAAACCTGCACCTCATGCACACCAGTTACTTCCTCTTCGTGATGGTGATAACAATGTTTTGCTACGCGGTTATCAAAGGCAGACCCAGCAAACTGCGTCAGAGCAATCCTGAATTCTGTCCTGAGAAGGTGAGCGGAGGGAGGGTGGGCTCCAGGCCGGCCCTCTGCGAGAGCGCTCCGGGTGCAGAGGGCCCCGCTGGCCCTTCCTCCATTGCCTGGGGGCGATGCTTTCCTCCAGGGAGAGGAGATCCTGACCTTGGCACCAGTCGGCTCCCCTCGGCCGGAATTACGGTGTTGCGGTTTCAAACGCATCCCCAAGTCTTGGCCGGAAAAAGGCGCCGGCTGTGGGAAGTGTCCTCAGACCCCCACTGGAGAGCGGCCCACCCTGGAGGCGCCTCCCTGACGCTGTTCAGGTTTCCAGACCCTGGACCCGGTCTCGGCCCGGTGGTGTCACAGGCGGCCTAGGTCTGGCAGGAGACGCGGAGCTGTTGGTTCCTTCTCTCCCGGGGGAGCTTCCCTGCCGGGGGCGCGTGCCGAGGGGCCGCGGGGCTGCGTGACGGGCTCGCCCCCCCTGCTGTCTTCTAGGTGGCTTTGGCTGATGCCTAATCCCACAACTGCCGTTTTCGGAGAGAGACAGAGCGAACCGTAATCATCGCCTGCTGAACCCAGCCTGGGCCCGGACACTCTGTGAATACATTATCTTGCAATGTTGGGTTATTCCAGCCAAAGACATTTCAAGTGCCTGTAACTGATTTGTATATATTTATAAAAACCTGTTCAGAAGTTGGTCCAGTGATGCACGTGCTTCGCACTGGGTGCAGCCAGAACCCTGCAGCCTCACCGTGGACTTGGTGGGATGGTCCCGTGCAGCGCTAGAGAATTCAGAGCAGCACGCGCAGTCTTTCCCAAGGTCACAGGGGCGTTTCGCTGCGGGTGGGCTTGAGGGTTGCTTTGGTTCTTGTTTCAGCCCGACACGTACAGGATGTTCCAGCCAGTCTGCACCTTTGGTAGGACACTGCATTTCTAAAGCCTCCAGTCCATTTTGTGGATTTTACGTGTCTATGGCTTAATGATCATAGGAACAACAGTAATACCTTCTCCTTTTTGCTTGCAAGGAAACACATCTATCTTTCTAAGTTGTTGGGTTTTTTTTTTCTTTTCCCTTTGAAGAAAAAATAGTCGCATTTTAATACTACTCTAGTTAGGACAGACTTGTGCTTTTCTCTTGAGTAAAAAGTTAAATACTTAAAAGACACCCAGATGGTAAAGATCTAAGTTTCATGTAGCACATGGACGGTGAGGAACTTGGTCCCATCCAAGCTGGCACAGAATGTTCCACTGTCCTTCTCTTCTCTCTCATCCCTTCCTTCCTTTGTCAAAGGTAAAACCGCTTCCTCACTCAAAAGGGCTGAAAAATGAAGTCCAAATGGCTCTGGAGTAGCAGTCAGCTCTTCCATTTTCCGGAATGCAGATGATGGGGTGGAAAGACAAGAAGACAATGACTTGGTCGAATAGTTATGAAAGGGGTTCTTGTTTTCTTTCAAGAGGGAGTGGATTTTCTTTTCTGGGTGGTTTGTTTTTTTTTTTTTTGCGTTTATTTTCATGCAGTTAACATAGTCTCAGAAGGAAATGTTAACCAGTAGATCAGTAACATTAAGAAAATGATGTCCCTGAAATCGGAAGGAAAGTAATTCTGATTTGCCATTTATCAGGAAAACCAAAAGCATTTTTCTTTCCTGTGACAGTTTGATGATTTAATTTCTCTATCCCTTTTTCCTTCCGAGCCATCTTCTTTTTAAAACAATTATGCATCTTTTCCAGCCCTTTTTGTTACTTTTTATTTTTTTTCTGAATAGCTTTTGGCCTCAGTAACTCATCATCATTAACAATTTCCGTATTCTCCCAAGCGGTGTTCTGATAGAAGGGCAATTAAAATCTTGGGCATGACCTCAGCACTTCTTTCCCTCAACTCCAGGTCTGTAGTCTGTCCTAAGTTAGGACCAGTACTGCAGTCCGAAATATATTGGTCTAGAACATTTTATCCCAGGCATTCTTGAATGGAAAACAATGGTGGGCTTTTAGTAAAGGTTATTAGAA
The DNA here is from genome assembly GCA_004024745.2 of Catagonus wagneri. Classification (NCBI taxonomy): domain Eukaryota; kingdom Metazoa; phylum Chordata; class Mammalia; order Artiodactyla; family Tayassuidae; genus Catagonus; species Catagonus wagneri. Next base: position 1,590,756 of record PVHT021183583.1, read on the forward strand.
TAATCATCGTAGTAATTTGATACGTTAATTTTCTTTTTTCCTTTTAGTACATTTCAAGCACAATATAATCCTACTCGTCTATCCAGTTTTTTTATGAGTTGCTTACATGATGCATGGCTAACCGGTTAATTTCATTTTCTCTTTAGAGACTTAGAGATTCGTTTGAGACAAGATTGATAAAGAGCCATTTGGCTTGGCCTTTAGAAACATCAATATCATCGCGACCAACAGACTTTTAGATTAGGCTGCTACTGAATTAATAAAATCCCAATGAAGTAGGGTTACAGGACTAGATTTACAACTGGCAGAGTAATATAAAAGGAAGACAGGTGAAAAAAAGTCAGTTTCACAGGTCTGTTCAAGCCAGCTTGTTGCTAATATTAATGACCCTTGTTTTAATCCCAGGGAATGGCTGGAACCCGGAGCCAGGAGAGGAGGGACACTTTTAGGCGTGAAGAGAGGAAGTGCCAAAAATGCCCGGACAGTATGACTTGCCATGAGGCAGGACACACAGTTTAAAATCTAGCATCTCCCTCGCAGGTGACTCTCAAAGATCCTACAAGGACCCAGAGTCGGTCGTGTGTACAAAGGAGGGCTGGGGGACCCAGGCGAAGAGCTCTGGTGACCGAGGGGGTGTCCACTGACCCTCAGCAAGTCCGGGAGACCTGTTGCTACCCGGGCACTTAAGAGGCCAGGCCTGGTCCTCTGCTCTCTTGGTGGGGGGGATCCTCAGGATGAGAAGAGTGTCACAGACGGGGCCTGTCTGCCATTTGGAGGTGACCCCACGCAGGCGCGCTGGCTCGTCCTCAGGCGTCTTGGACTGGAGTCCAATGAAAAGGTCGGCAACTTACTATTAAAACGGTTGTTTCAGATCATATTGATCTCTTTCCTTTCTCCTTTTGTCCTTTCACTGTGTGACTTGAATCAGTTTTGATTCTATTTGTAAGTTTTTCTCGTCACTAGGAACCCGCCCCTTCTGTTGCATTTTCCTTGGCAGTGTATAGGGATTCGGCGTCCCGGTTGCTCCCCCTCCTGCAGGCACTGTGGGGTTTCGAGGGCCAGCGGATCCATTTCACTTACCTTGCTGCATGCTGGTCAGTAGCTGATCTGTTACGGCATCCACTCCCGGATTGAGTTTCTGTGTTTGAAGTATGTGCATATGTGCTTTCCAGAATAAAACATCAGAATTTATTTGCTGCGTCTCCATGTGCTCCTTTCTGACGGGTGTTTCCTAAGGGAAGAACATGAGCGGTAAGTCAGAGGGAGGGCTGTGCAAGCGGTTCTCTAGGGTGTCACCTGTCGGCAGGTGGAGGGCTGGGCGGGGTTTCCCGCCACGCTGGCCTCCCAGCACACGAGCTTCTCCCCGAGAGTACGGACCCTCTTTTGCTCTCTGTTGGACCAGCAGGTGCTCCCAGCCCTGCCCGGAACGGGTAAGACAGACCAGCAGGAGCACGTGAATCGGGAGGGGAGTGTTTCGTCATCTTTTCTTTTTGGCCACACCCGTGACCTGCAGCAGCTCCTGGGCCAGGGATCAAACCCATGCCACAACAGTGACAATGCCGATTCTTTCGTTTTTTGGCTGCACTCGCTGCATGCGGCAGTTCCTAGATCAGGGATTGAACCCGTGCTGTTGTGACCTACGCCACAGCTGCGGCCGCTTGCTGCACCACCAGGGAACTCCAGGGTGGGGGTTTAGAGCCGCCCTCTGCAGCTGCACTAGCCCTCCGTGTGCCCTCAGCCCGAGTCACTGGAAGCCGGCTCCCGCGTGGGCCAGGCCTCCTTTGCCAGGAAACGCGTCCTCTGGTAAAGGGCATTTACTGGTAAAGGGCAGCGTGTTCACTCACCTGAATTCTTCCCTCTTCCAGCGGGTCTCCTCTCCCTCCCCAGCAGGTGCCAGGCAGTGGGGGTCAGGCTGCAGGCTCTGTGGGACAGGACACCTCGCCGGCGTCTGTTTCTGCTTCCTGCCTTTCTCCCCCACCCACCCGCTCCGGCCTGAACACTGTACTCACCGCACTTTGCGCCATTGCTGCCCGGAGACCTAGGCATGGTGTTTGCTCCCCATCACAGCGCAGAAGCCCTTGGAGGATGAGAGCTCCCGTCCTCCTTCTCTGCCGGCGGTGAAAGCTGACAGCGGACCCCGTCTTCAGGCACCTCATCGTCCTGGTGGCGCCCTGGGCCTGCAGGTCCTCAGATGCACCGACCCTCCTCGGGGTTTCACATGAGGTGGAGCCAACGCACAGGCCAGAGATGCTCCGTGGGGTCTGGCTATGCTCATCAGGAACAGCCTCTCCTCTGCCCGTCTCGGGGCCCGCACGCCTCACACCTCGCCGGCTGTTGAGGACCGATGTGACTGTCGCAAGCATAGACGGCAAGTCAGTCGTGCTTTCTCCACAGGGGAGGGGGCCAAGTTTGCTTCTGATATCGTTAATCCTCTTTACTCCCAGCTTTGCTCGATGACACATTTTTCTGGGGTTCTTCTTAAGTGCCCCCATCCACCTAGGAACTAGAGGTCCAGCAGCGCATGGACAAAATGCTTGCCTTCTGCGTGCTTCCTTCTGCTGGGGGAGACAGTCTGGAAACAGAAATGTGTTTAGGATCTAAAGGCAGATAGCGATGAGACAGAAGCTCGCCTGTATAGACGAGGATGGCTGTGATACTTCAGCTGGGCTGGTCGCAGAAGGCATCTTCAGTTCTGTGCGTTAAGGATCCGGCATGGTCACTGCTGTGGCTGTGGCGTCAGTTCGATCCCTGGCCGGAGACCTTCCACCTGCCTCGGGTGCTGGCGGGGGCGGAGGGGGGGGAGCAGTGTGAAAACGGCATCTTCAAAGAAGTAGGCTTTGAAGACACACAGCGGGGAGGGAGTTCTGGCCCCGGGCATTGCGCGCTGAGGGCGCAGACTGTACTCCGAGGGCCCTGGCTTAGTATGGGGTGGAGAATGGGGGTCCCACGCGGATGTGTCTGCCCACCCGAGGACAAGATTCCTCCAGGCCGCTGCCGGAGCGGCCCCGCGGGGGCAGCAAGACAGAGGCTCTGCAGGGAGATGCCACACCACGGTCTGGTCCAGGAAGGTGACCTCAGGGCTGGGGCACGTCGCGGCTGGTCCAGCCCTGTTGGGCCACGTGCCTTAAGGTCTCTGTGCCCAGTTCCAGTCTAAAAGGATATTCAGGTGTCAGCACCCACCTGAATGCAGAGAGGATTGAACCAGTTAATGAAATGCTTAGAAGGGGTTCTGGCACTTGGTCAGTGTTTATGGGTAACCAGGGGGTGAGGGCAGGTGTCCAAGACCAAGGCTAGTGTGGTCCCCTCTGGTTACCTGTGGTAGATGAGAACTAGCAAAGCAGAGATCTCCTCCAGGCTTTAGTCTTCCGTCCACTGCCTTTGCAGCAGTTCTTTTCGTTTGCTGTTATTTGAGAACCAATGCCTGGAAAGGCGTGTACATAACTGAAAAAAAATTTCACAAAATAAAAATCACTCACCATATAAGACACACATTGATATTTTAAAAATTGAGTTTCTTCTATTCAGTGGAAAAAGCGGGCTTAATCACTAAATTGATTGCATGGCCAGTCAATGAAAGGAAGGTAGCCTGCAATTTCAAAAACACTTACTTTTTATGTTTTGCTTTTTAGGGCCGCACCCACGGCATATGGAAGTTCCCAGGCTAGGGGTTGAATCGGAGCTACAACCGCCGGCCTGCACAACAGCCACAGCAATAAGGGATCCGAGCCACGTCTGCAACCTACACCACAGCTCACGGCAACGCTGGATCCTTCATCCACTGAGCGAGGCCAGGAATCGAACCTGCATCCTCATGGATACTAGTCGGATTCGTTTCCGCTGAGCCACAACGGGAATTCCTCAAAAACACTATTCTAGTGCCAGCAAATAATAGTGACCAGGTCGTGTGCAGGGAGTGGCGTGGAGGGAGGTAAGTGGACCTAGCACTTTGGGGCTTGGGATTCGGGTTAGGAGCTGGCTTGTCTGGGCTCATGTTCTGGCACTGCCAGCTTTTGTCTTGGGGAGCCTTGGGCAAATTTCATTTCTACTCTCTGTGTCCATTTTTCATCTGTAAAAACCCAGGTTAATAACATCATTCGCTGCCTAGAGTTCTTGAGGATGCAGTGAAGTAAAATACGTGGAGCCCAGAGATGATAAATGTTGGCTGTAATTGTGGAGGCCTGAGTCAGCCCGCTTACCCAGATCCCCTCCGTGCAGAGAACGCGGCAGGGCCTGGGGGCCAGCACTTGGAGGGGGGATGCGCAGCTGCCAGAGGCAGGACCAGAGCTGAGCCCACGAGCCCTGTCTCCTGCCCTCCTCACACCCTCCCTGCTTTGGTCCCTGGAAGAGTTCAAGGCGAATGGTGCAGTTCTACCGGTGATCCGGTCCACTGTAGAGACTGAACTATGTGAAAGATGACATTTCTCCTGCCCTCTGAAGATGTTGAGGCTAGGAGGTAGCCCATCTGCAGTCGTGAGCCCCACTCTGATAGAGTGGGGGCCACGGGTTGAGGCAGAGAAGTGATGCCGGAGGCTGCGGGGATCGGTCCGCTGGTTCTGTGTCGAGATCTGGTCCCTCAGGCTCAGCCCCAACGCTGCTGGACACTGAGCCTTCCTTCCCTCCTCAGCGCAGGGGAGTCTGTGCATGAATTCAGCACATTTAAAGAAGGCTGATTCACCCACTGGGGCTGTAGCTGGGAGGGTAGAGGCTGGATCCCAGCTGGATCCCCAGCCGTGTCCAGGGCTGAAAGGTTTGGTCACGTCCGGGTGTTTCTGCCAAAGTACTGGACAACTACCAAACAGGACGAAAGTGTCCAAAACCAACCATTTCAGGGCCCCACAAGTTGATCAAAGACAAGTAAACAACAAAATTGAGCAGCACCTATTTGTGGAAAAACTGCTCAACTTGAGGAAAGAACACCGAGTATTTTGCCTGAAGCTGCTTCCATGTCCTTCCCTGTCTCCCGCTAGTGGTGCTGCCAGGGGGAGGGTGTCTTTAGAAACCAGCAGTTTCACTGCGGGGCTTGATCTGGAGGGAAGGGAATCCACCTTCAGGAATGGCATTGTCAGTAGAAATAGCCAACTTGGCAGGAAATGAAAAGGGGAAATCCCACTCCCCCGTTAGCCTAAGTCTGCAGTCCCACTTGGGGCAGGTGGCAGACTCCACCGAAATTAACCAAGAAAATCCTGGAAAAGAGAGAACCAGACAGGTTCCACACACCCCGCTTGAATGTACACACAGGCGAGACCCAAGAAAGTACAAGCTCTGTGGCAGAAATGAAAAGCAGGAATAGACCTGAAAACAAACTGAATTTTTTTTTCCATTATAGCTGGTTTACAGTTTTCTATCCATTTTCCAACTGTACAGTGTGGTGACCCGGTTACACTTACATAAATATATTCGTCACAAGTGATTAGACATAGTTCCCGGTGCTATACAGCAGGATCTCCTTGCTTTTCCATCCCAAAGGCAATAGTCTACAACTATTAACCCCAGACTCCCAGACCATCCCACTCCCTCCCCCACACTCTTGGCAACCACAAGTCTGTTCTCCAAGTCCATGATTTTCTTTTCTGTAGAAAGGTTCATTTGTGCAGTATATTAGATTCCAGATATAAATGATATCATATGGTATTTGTCTTTCTCTTTCTGACTTACTTCACTCAGTATGAGGGTCTCTAATTCCATCCATGCTGCTGCAGAATAGCTAAGACATGGAAACAACCCAAATGTCCATTGACAGATGATTGGATTAGGAAGATGTGGTATGGAATACTACTCAGCCATAAAAAAAGAACAAACTGAATTTTGAACAGGCTTCCCTGCCTGCCCCAGACCTGTTGGCTCAAGGGGTTTAGGCAGGACTCTGACCAGTCATTGTCTGACTTGTGTGCTCTACAGAGCCAGGGGGCAATCTCTTTGGCTATTTTTACTTTACGAAAAATCAAAATATAAATCAAACTGAACAGAGACATCATGGGCTACCAGGCAACAGGGAAGACAGTTTCCACAGATTGAATATATGCAAACTATTGAAAACAAAACAGTAACAGCTGCCTCTGGGGGGAAATACCATAATCCACAGTTGCTACACTATATTACCTGAAATGTTCAGTTTTCAACCAAAAAAATGAAAACCATTTGCAACCACTTAAAAATAGGTGTGGGAGTTCCCATTGCAGCTCAATAGTAATGAAACCCAACTAGAATCCATGAGCTTGTGAGTTCAATCCCTAGCCCTGCTCAGTGGGTTAAGGATCCAGTGTTGCTGTGAGCAGATGCGACTCAGATCTTGCATTGCTGTGGCTGTGGTGTAGGCCGGCAGCTACAGCTTGGATTCAACCCCCGGCCTGGGAATTTTCATGTGCTGAGGGTGTGGCCCTAAAAAGACTCCCCCCACCAAAAAAAAGTCTGAATCTAACAAAGCATATATAGAGCATTCATGCTGAAAACTATAACATGCTATATATAACACACTGATAAATCAAAGAAGACCTAAATAAATGGAAGGAGCTATCATGATTGGAAGACTCAGTATGGTAAAAGATGTCAGTGCTTGCCAAACTGAATTAAATGTATAATACAATTCCTATCAAAATCCCAGCAAGGCTTTGGTTAATTTATGAGGAAAATCATAGGCCCTGGATATCGAAAATAATCTTGGGAAAGAATAAAGAGTGGATAGAAATCACTCTGCCCACTGCAGTAATGAAGACAAGGAAGTATTGGTGGGAGGACAGACGTTTCATAGATCAATGAAGTAACCTAGGCAGAGACCCACACACGTATATGCCTGTCAGATTTTTGACAAAGGTGCAAAGGCAATTCAGTGAAGAAATAAGAGTCCTTTCAGTCAACAGTGCTGAAGGAATGGGGCATTCATAGAAAAAAAAAAATTGAACCTTGACCTAAGGCCATACATTATGCAAAAACTAACTCAAAATGAAATATGTAAAATGTAGAAGTATAAAATGAGGAAAAAAAAACCCCAGACTCTAGGGCCTAGGGCTAGGCAAAGGATCCTTAGACATGACACCACAATCCACAAAAGGAGAAACTGGGCCTCAGCAAAATGGGAAACACTTGCTCTGTGGATGACACTGAAGAGGAAGAAAAAACAGGCCATGGAGCTGGAGAAAATATTTGTAAACCATGTATTTCACAAAGGACTACTTTCTAAACCGTGTAGAGAACTCTCAAAACTCAGCAGTAAAAATAACAATGGCGGCAAGATGGCAGAGGAGTAAGAGGTCGCGCTCACCCTCTCCCACAAACACACAAACAAACACAACTAAATATAAAACAACTTGGACAAAACATCATCTGAATGCTGATTAATTTAAACCTCCAAAAACTGCAAGAAACTCTTGAAATAACTGGGTAGAACAACAGGAAAGAAAAAGAGCAAAGGAATCAGGATGGCACCAGCACCCCAGGGAGGGAGCTGTGAAAAAGAAAAGGAACCCACACCCTGGGAAGCCACCTAACCGACGAGCAACAGAGGGACCTCAAAGCCTGAGAAAAACGAAGCAGCTGGATTGAGAATGGAAAAGCGGAGTTAGAGACTCACACAGACGACCTGAATACCGGCATAGACACCACAGCCTGAGGCACCGGGCACTGCCTGGGAGCTGAGACATAGGCTCCTGAGAGAACACTCAAGAGTACCATTGAGATAACAGCCTGCTCACTCCAAAGAAAAAAGACACCAAATATTCAAACTCCCACACCAAAAATAAATAGTTACCCCACCAAAAAAATACAAGGGGGTGCTCCTGCCTAGAAGTAGCCTTACAAGACTACAGTGTGGCTTCCCCAAACTCACAGAAAAAGAAAACCACAAGCAAGATGAAGAAGCTCAAAAACCATTCCCAGTTAAAAGAACAGGACAAGTCATTTAGAGCAGCCAACAATGAAACAGACCTCTGCAGTCTGACAGAAATGGAGTTCAGAAGGGAGGTACTGAAAATACTTGAAGAATTAAGGCCGAATATCCAGGAATTAAGAGAAGATGCAAACAGCAATGCAAATTCCCTTAGAAAGGAACTAGAAAACATAAGGAGGAGCCAAGAAAAACTAGAAAACTCATTTGCAGAGATGCAAACTGAGCTAAAGGCAATAAAGAGCAGTTTGAATAATGCAGAGGAAAGAATTAGTGATGTAGAAGATAGAATAATGGAAAGCACGCAATCAGGACAGCAGACAGAAAATCAAATTAAAAAACATGAAAGCAATATAAGAGATCTATGGGATAATATAAAGCGGCCCAATTTATGCATAATAGGAATTCCAGAAGGAGTAGAAAAAGAAAAGGGCATTGAAAAAATATTTGAAGAAATTATGTCTGAAAACTTTCCAAATCTGAAGGAATCTGACATCAAGATATAGGATACACAGAGGGCCCCAAACAAACCGAACCCAAACAGACCCACGCCAAGGCATATTATATTAAAAGTGGCAAGAATTAAAGATAAAGAGAGGATTCTAAAGGTAACAAGAGAAAAGCAAAGCGTTAATTATAAGGGATTCCCCCATAAGGCTGTCAGCTGATTTCTCTACAGAAACATTACAGGCTAGAAGGGAATGGCAAGATATATTTAAAGTGCTGAAAAGAAAAGGTCTGCAACCTAGAATACTCTACCCAGCAAGAATATCATTTAAAGTAGAAGGGGACATAAAGAATTTCCCCAACAAACAAAAGCTAAAAGAGTACAGCAATACTAAACCCTTTCTAAAAGAAATGCTGAAAAGGTTCCTATAAAAAAAAAAGTAAAAAGTAAAAATTAGAATGGAGGAAAGCACAGTTAGAAAGCAATCATTCAAATAAGCCAGCATACAGATCTAAAACATGAAGATGCTAAAATAAATAGTTAAATTATATTAAAAAAAAGAGACAACCTCATACATTGTGGGGAGGTAAAGTAAGAAGACACAGACTATTTTCTGTTTTTTTTTTAACTTAAAAAAAACTTTTTTCTTTATTCTTCTTTTATTTTCTTTTCTTAGTGATGTGTTTAAGCCTATATGGTTATCAAGCCACAGCAAGCAGACATAAGAAGGTGTTAACATACTTAAAAAACAGGGCAACCATAAACCAAAATGGGACATCTAACCCACAAATATTGAAAAGAACTTATGTATAAAATAATTGGAACCCATCCATCCAAAAAAAGAGAAACATAGAATCAACTGGAAACAAGATCTAAAATGGCAATAAATACATAATCTATCAATAATCACCTTAAATGTCAATGGTTTGAATGCTCCAATCAAAAGACACAGAGTGGCAGAATGGATAAATAAGCAAATACCTACAATTTGCTGCCTACAAGAGACTCACCTTAGAGCAAAGGACACAGATTGAAAGTGAGGGAATGGGAAAAGACATTTCACGCCAACGGACAAGAAAGGAAAGCAGGAGTGGCAATACTCATATCAGACAAAATAGACTTTAAGGTAACAGCCATAAAGAAAGACAAAGAAGGACATTACTTAATGGTTAAAGGATCCATTCAAGAAAAGGATATTACAATTGTCAATATATATGCCCCCCACATAGGAGCCCCCATATACCTACAACAAGTACTATCAGACATAAAAAGAGAAATAGATGGCAATACAATAATTGTAGGAGACTTTAACACTCCACTCACATCAATGGACAGATCCTCTAGGCAGAAAATCAGTAAGGCAACAGAGATCCTAAATGACACAATAGAAAAGTTAGACCTAACTGACATTTTCAGGGCATTACATCCAAAAAAATCAGAATATACATTCTTCTCAAGTGCACATGGAACATTCTCAAGGATAGATCACATACTGGGGCACAGAGCTAACCTCAACAAATTTAAGAGTATAGAAATTATTTCAAGTATCTTCTCTGACCACAAGGGCATGAAACTAGAAATCAACCACAGGAAAGGAAATGAGAAAAAACACACTACATGGAGACTAAACAACATGCTACTAAAAAGCGAATGGGTCAATGAGGAAATCAAGAAATAAATAAATAAATACCTTGAGACAAATGAGAATGAAGACAGAACAACCCCAAACCAAGGGATGCCGCAAAAGCAGTGCTCAGAGGGAAGTTCATAGCATTGCAGGCCTTCCTCAAAAAAGAAGAAAAATCTCAAATTGACAACATAACCCATCACCTAAATGATTAAAAAAAGAAAATGAATTAAAATCATCAGAAGGAAGGAAATCATTAAGATCAGAGAGGAAATCAATAAAATAGAGATTCAAAAAAACAACAGGAAAAAATCAATAAATCCAAGAACTGGTTCTTTGAAAAGGTAAATAAGATCGACAAACCTCTGGCTAGACTCACCAAGAAGAGGAGAGAAAAAACCCAAATAAACAAAATAAGAAATGAAAAAGGAGAAATCACAACGGATATTACAGAAATACAAAAAACCATGAGAGAATACTATGAACAATTGTATGCCAATAAATCTGATAACCTAGAAGAAATGGACAACTTATTAGAGACCTACACCCTCCCAAAACTGAATCAAGAAGAAATAAATCAACTGAACAGACCAATCACTAGAAATGAAATTATGTCATCAAAACACTTCCTACAAATAAAAGTCCAGGACCAGATGGCTTCACAGGTGAATTCTACCAAACATACAAAGAGGAACTCATACCCACCCTCCTTAAGCTTTTCCAAACGGTTGAAGAAGAAACACTCCCAAAGACATTCTATGATGCCAACATCACCTTAATTCCAAAACCAGACAAAGACACCACAAAAAAAGAGAACTATAGGCCAATATCTTTGATGAATATAGATGCAAAAATTCTCAACAAAATTTTAGCCAACCGAATCCAATAGCATATCAAAAAGATCATACACCATGACCAGGTGGGATTCATCCCAGGTGCACAAGGATGGTTCAACATATGCAAATCAATCAATGTCATACACTACATTAACAAAAGAAAAGTCAAAAACCACATGATCATCTCAACAGATGCAGAAAAAGCATTTGACAAAGTTCAACATCCATTCACGATCAAAACTCTTACCAAAGTGGGAATACAGAGAACATTCCTTAACATACATAATAAAGGCCATATATGAAAAACCCATGGCAAATATAATACTCAATGGAGAAAAGCTGAAAGCCTTCCCACTAAAATCTGGAACAAGACAAGGATGCCCACTCTCTCCACTATTATTCAACATAGTATTAGAAGTCTTAGCTACAGCAATCAAACAAAAGAAATAAAAGGCATCCAAATAGGAAGAGAAGAGGTAAAACTGTCACTGTATGCAGATGACATGATACTATATATAGAAAACCCCAAAATTACTTGAACTGATCAACAAATTCAGCAAAGCAGCAGGATACAAGGTTAACTTCAAAAATCAATTGCATTTCTGTATACTAACAATGAAGTATTAGAAAAATACCAAACTATTTTACCTTTTAAAATAGCACCCCAAAAAATCAAATACCTGGGAATAAACCTGTTCAAGGAGGTGAAAGACTTATATGCAGAGAACTACAAAACATTAATCAAGGAAAGCAAAGAAGATACAAAGAAATGGAAAGATAGCCCATGCTCATGGGCCGGAAAAATTAATATTGTAAAAATGGCCATACTACCCAAAGCAATCTACAGATTCAATGTAATCCCTATCAAATTACCCATGACATTCTTCACAGAACCAGATCAAACAATCCAAAAATATTTATGGAACCACAAAAGAACCAGAATCACCAAAGCAATTCTGAGGAACAAAAACCAAGCAGGAGGCATAACTCTCCCAGACTTCAGGCAATATTACAAAGCCACAGTAATCAAGACAGTGTGGTACTGGTACCAAAACAGACATTCAGGCCAGTGGAACAGAACAGAGAACCCAGAAATAAACCCAGACACTTATGGTCAATTAATCTTTGACAAAGGAGGCAAGAACTTAAAATGGGAAAAAGTCTTTTCAGTAAGCATTGCTGGGAAACTTGGACAGCTGCATGCAAATCAATGAAACCAGAACACACTCGCACACCATGCACAAAAATAAACACTAAATGGCTTAAAGACTGAAATATAAGACAAGACACCATTAAACTCCTGGAAGAAATCATTGGCAAGACATTCTCTGACATCAACCTTACAAATGTTTTTTCAGATCAGTCTCCCAAAGCAACAGAAATAAAAGCAAAGATAAACCAATGGGACCTAATCAAGCTGACAAGCTTTTGCACAGCAAAGGAAACCAAAAAGAAAACTAAAAGACAACTTACAGAATGGGAGAAAATTGTTTCAAATGATGCAACTGACAAGGGCTTAATCTCTAAAATATACAAACAACTGATGCAGCTCAACCGCAAAAAAGCCAACAACCCTACTGAAAAATGGGCAAAGGCCCTGAATAGACATTTCTCCAAAGAAGATATACAGATGGCCAATAAGCACGTGAAAAAATGCTCAACATCACTGATGATTAGAGAAATGCAAATCAAAACTACCATGAGATACCACCTCACACCAGCCAGAATGGCCATCATTAACAAGTCCACAAACAACAATTGCTGGAGGGGGTGTGGAGAAAAGGGAACCCTCCTGCACTGTTGATGGGAATGCAAGCTGGTACAACCACTATGGAAAACAGTATGAAAACCTATACATAGAACTACCATATGACCCAGCAATCCCACTCTTGGGCATATATCCACACAAAAACTTCCTTGAAAAAGACACTTGCACATGCATGTTCACTGCAGCACTATTCACAATAGCCAAGACATGGAAACAACCCAAATGTCCATCAACAGATGACTGGATTAGGAAGATGTGGTATATATACACGATGGAATACTATTCAGCCATAAAAAAGGATAAAACAATGTCATTTGCAGCAACATGGATGGAATTAGAGACCCTCATACTGAGTGAAGCAAGTCAGAAGGAGAAAGACAGACGCCATATGATATCTCTTACAACTAGAGTCTAATATACTGCACAAATGAACCTCTCAACAGAAAAGAAAATCATAAACTTGGGAAACAGACTTGTGGTTGCCAAGGGGGTGGGGGAGGGGGTGGGAGGGAATGGGGTTAACTAGTGCTTCGGTGATGGAAAAGCAAGGAGATCCAGCTGTATAGTACAGGGAACTATGTCTAATCACATGTGACAAATCCATATATGTACATGTAACCGGGTCACCACACGGTACAGTTGGAAAATTTGACAGAAATCTGTAAACCAGCTATAATGCAAAAATAAAAAAAATAAAAATAACAAAACCCCTCAACGATGCAATTAGAAAATGAGCAGAAGACATCTCACTGAAGAGGATTTACAGACTTCAAAGAAACACAACACAGAAAGATGCTCACTATCTTTAGCCATTAGGAAAACGTGAATTAAAACCACAACGAGGAGTTCCCCTTGTGACACAGCACAAACAAATCCGACTAGGAACCATGAGGTTGTGGATTCGATCCCTGGCCTTGCTCAGTGGGTTAAGGATCCAGCATTGCTGTGAGCTGTGGTGTAGGTCACAGATGCGGCTTGGATCCCGTATTGCTGTGGCATATAGGCCAGCAGCTGGAGCTCCAAATGGACCCCTAGCCTGGGAGCTTCCATATGCCACAAACATGGCCCTAAAAACAAAAATAAATAAATAATAAATACAACCACAAAGAGATATCACTACAAGCATACCAGAATTGCTGAAATAAAAAACATAGTGACATCAAATGCTAGTGAGACACAAACTGAGTTAAATCATACATGGCTGGGGAGGAATGTAAAATGGTACACCCACTCTGAAAAAGTGTGGAATTTTTTTCTTTCTTTCTTTTTTAGAACTGCATCCACGTCATACAGAAGTCCCCAGGCTAGGGGTTGAGTCAGAGCTGTAGCTGCTGGCCTGCACCACAGCCCCAGCAATGCAGGATCTGAGCCGTGTGAGCTCAGCAACCTACACCACAGCTCACAGCAATGCTGGATCTTTTACCCACTGAGCGAGGCCAGGGATTGAACCTGGTGTCCTCATGGATGCTAGTCAGATTCATTTCTGCCGAGCCATGATGGGAACTCCTGGAATTTCTTTTAAAAGTAAACATGCAACTACCGTACAACCCAGAAATTATACTTCTGTACCTTTATCCCAGAGAAATCAAAATGTTATGTCCACACAAAAACTTGTACATGAATGTTTATAGCAGCTTTATTCGTAATAACCTACTCAGTTAAAAAGGAATGATTTTTAATTAAATTTTTTTTTCCTGGCAACTTCCTAAAAACAAAACTATATCAACTCTCGGGGGGGGGGGATCAGAACCCAAAGTTGCTATATTATCTAAAACTGTCCAGTTTTCAACAACAAAAACGTATGAGATGTATATACAAACAAGACAGTATAATCCATCACCAGGGAAAAAAGTCAATAGAAGCTGTCTCTAAGTGGATCCAGATGTTGGATTTAGCAAAGACTTCCAAGCAGCTATTAAAAATGTGTCCAAAGAATTAAAGGACATCAGGATCAAAGAATTAAAGCAAAATATAACAACTAAAAAGCAGGAAAGCTCCACAAAAACAATGAAAGATATAACAAAGAATTAAATAGAAATTCTAGAGTTGAAAAGCACAATTTTACTTAAATGTTTGTTGGATGATCTTAGTAGATTTGAGATGGTAGGAGAAAGAATCAGTAAACTTGAATGTAGATCATAAAAATTACCTAATCCTGAAGAGTAGAGAAAACCAATTGAAGAAAAATGAACAGAGCCTCAGGACCTGTGGGCGATATCACGCATACCAACCCAGGGAAACGGTAGTCACAGAACAAGGGAGCTAAACAAATGGGACAGAAGAAACATTTGAGGAAATAGCCCCAAACTTTCAAGTTTGATAAAGATCACTAAATCTACAGATCCAAAAATATCAGTGCATCCCAAATTAAATAAATACAAGGAGATCTCTACCTAAATACCCTTTAGGCAAACTTGAAAAAACGAAAAAAACCTCAGAATTCCCCTGTGGTGCAGCAGGTTAAGCATCTTGTGTTGTCATCATTGCAGTGGCTTGGGTCACTGCTGTGGTGCAGGTTCAGTTCCTGGCCCAGGAACTTTTACATGGTTCAAGTGCAAAAACAACAACAACAACAACAAAACCCAAGCAAAAAAACCTCAAAGCAGTACGAGAAAAATGACTCAGGGAAACAATGCAATGAATAACTGACTTCTCAGAAGAAGCAATGGAAGGAGACAGTGGATTGGCATATTCAAAGTGCTAAAAGAAAAACTGCCAACCAAGAATTCTAAAATGAAGTGCGAGGAGATTTTTTTTTTTTTTTGCCTTTTGTCATTTTAGGGCCGCACCCGTGGCATGTGGAGGTTCCCAGGCTAGGGGTCTAATCGGAGCTGTAGCCACTGGCCTATGCCGCAGCCACAGCCGTGTCTGAGACCTACACCACAGCTCATGGCAACGCTGGATCGTTAACCCACTGAGCAAGGCCAGGGATCAAACCCGCAACCTCATGGTTCCCAGTCAGATTCGTTAACCACTGCACCACGACGGGAACTCCTGCGATGAGATTAAGATGGTGGCGTAGGAGGACCAAAGCTCAACTACCCGTGTAAACACAACAAAAGCACATCTACAGATGAAGCAATTCTCACTGAAAACAAACCCGAGACTGGCAGCACGACTCATGCAACCAAGGCTGTAAGAAAGACCCACACAGAATAGGTAGGAAGGAAAGAAAAATGATCAGGTTGGGATCTGCATCCCGGGAGTGGACACAGAAGAGGAGGGGGGTTGCACGGGTTTGGAGATATCCCCTGGGGAGCGAGACGTCTGAAACATCCTGGGCATCCTAGGCTTAGGGTCTGACACTGGGAAAATGAGTACCCCTAGCTGGCTTGAGCCGAGAGCGGGGCTGTAAGAAATCTATATTCTGCTCCTGCAGTGTATGCACACACTTGCTAATTCCCAAAACAAGGTAGAGGAAGTGGACTGAAATTGCCTGGGACTCTAGCCAGTTTCCTTCGACGGCCCCAGGGTGCCCTAGCCTGAGCTGAGTGCCCACTCTGGCCCCTCCTGCTCCGTGGTACAGCTCCACGCCAGGGCAGAGCCAGGTCACACCCAACACGGCTTCCAAACAGTTGAGAGCAGCCGCTCGGGGCGCTCGGGGCGGCAGCGGAGACGGAGTGATCAGGAACTCTGCCTGGTGCAGAGACTGGCGCAGCCCGTACCCAAGTCACACTGAGCACCCACTCCAGCGCCTCTTTCTCCAACACTGCTCCCCTTCGGGGCAGATGTGCCAGTGCTGGGAGGGGGAGAGCATGCACCTAGAGGGAACAGAGCCGGTGTGGACCTGACCTTGAGGACTTCTGCTCCGGCCACTTGGAAACTGACCCCACCCCCTCAAAAGGGTGGTGTTGGTAGCTGAGTAGAGGAGAAGCCCCAGCTCACATCAGGCTCCAGCCCTAAGCCCCCTTCATCTCCTGCTCCACTTCCCTCCAAGGTGATAGATGCCAGAACACCCCGGGGACTACGGCTTGTGTTCACGTCAAATCGAGCTCTCCCGCAAAAGCCACTGGACATATGCAAGTTGCAGATGGGATGCTCTCAAATAAGGACACAACTTTAAGGTCACGTAACTGTTTCACCAAGTGACTGTTTCGCCCAGTTTCATAGAGACAGAGACATTTAATCAGAAGGACAGAGGAGTTCCCACTGTGGTACAGTAGGTTAAGAACCTGACTGCAGTGACTCAGGTCGCCTCAGAGGCATGGGTTCAATCCCTGACCTGGAGCAGTGGGTTAAGGGATCCGACAGTGCCACAGCTGTGGTACAGATTGCAGTTGGGACTTGGATTCAATCCCTGGCCCAGGAACTTCCATATGCCGTAAGTGTGGCCATTTAAAAAAAAAAAAAAAGGGGGGGATTTTTTTTCAAATTAAAGAACAGGAAAAAAAAAACAACTAATGAGACATAACTAATTTACCAGATAAAGAGCCCAAAGCAGTAGTAATAAGAATACCAATTGATTTAGGGATAAAATTTTATCAACGAACTAGAAAATATAAAAAGAACCAGTCAAACCCGAAGAATAAAGTAACTAAAATGAGAAATACACCAGGAGGAAGGCTAGCAGACTAGGTGATATAGAAGAACAAAAAGTGATCTGAAAGACAGAATAATGGAAATTACCCAATCAGAAAAAAAAAAACAAAATTTTAAAATGAGAACAATGGAAGGGATCTTTGTAAATGTTGGTACATGATGTAGTCCCATTCTAGGGGTCTCAAAAGAAGAAAAAAGAGAGAAAGGGATCAAAATTTGACGAAATTATGGCTGAAAACATTTCCAAACATGAAGAAGGAAACTGATATCCAGGTACAGGAAGTACAGAGAGTCCCAGAAAAGATGAATCCAAAGAGATCCAAGCTAAGACATACCACAAAAAAGAGAGCAAAAGTTAAAGAGCAAATTCTGCGTTGCTGTGGTGTAGGCTGGTAGCTGCAGCTCAAATCTGACCCCTAGCCTGGGAACCTCCATACACCGCAGGTGCAGCTCTGAAAAGCAAAAAAATAAATAAATAAAAATAAATAATAATTTAAAAATATTTTAAAAAGAGCAAATTCTAAAGGGAGACAGAAGAAAACAAAGAATCAAAAACAAAGGAACCCTGCCCCAAGGGCCATCAGCTGATTTCTCTCTGGAAACTCCGCAGGCCGGCAGGGTGTGGCATGATACACTTAGAGTGCTAAAAGGGAAAAACCTAGTCCCTAAGGTGCTCTATCCTGCAAGATTAGCATCTAGAATTAAAAGACATGGAGTTCCCTTTGTGGCTCAGTGGAAAGGAATCTGACTAGCATACATGAGGATGCAGGTTCGAGCCCTGGCCTCGCCCAGTGGGTTAAGGATCTGGCGTTGCCGTGAGCTGTAGTGCAGGTCACAGATGTGGCTTGGATCTGGATCTGGCGTTGCCTGGCTGTGACGCAGGCTGGCGGCTGCAGCTCCGATTAAACCCCTTGCCTGGGAACCTCCACATGCTGCAGGTACGGCCCTAAAAAGGCAAAAAATAAATAAAATTAAAGGACAGAGAAAGAACTTCTTAGATAAGAAAAAATTAAGAGTTAATTAATACTATATTGACCCTAAAAGGAATATTAAAGAGTCTTCTCTCAGTGGAAAAGAAGGCTACGACAAGAAATAATCTATAGAAAAGGGAAAAAATCTCACTAGTAAAGGCAAATATAGAGTAAAGCCTATGGCTCAACCATTCAAATAAGCTAGTTTAAAAAGTAAAATTGTAAAATCAGCTATAATTACCATATACAGTTAAGGGATAAACATGAAGATGTAACATATGACATCAAAAACACAAAGCGTGGGGGAGGGGAGTAAAAAAATGTAGCTCTTTTAGAATGTGTTTGACCTTAAATGACTAACAGTTTAAAATAAATAGATATAGAGATTGGATTAAGATGGCGGAATAGAAGGACTGGAGCTAAACTTCTCTCCCGAAAAACAGCAAAACTACAAACAAATGCCGAGCAGCCTTCAACCAACTGGACTGTAAACTTCCAAAAAAGATATTCTGCTCCAGAAGACAAAGAGGAGACCATATCAAGAGGTAGGAGGGGCGATTACGCGATAGAAGCAACCCCA
>PVHT021183583.1:1610403-1644841 GCA_004024745.2 Catagonus wagneri
GAAACTAAAGAGACACAATGAACTTCTTTGAAGAACAGACAATGACTCACAGATTTTGGAAAACCTTGGTTTTTCAAATAAGACAATCTGGGGGGTGGGGGGATGCACTGTGGGTTTGGGACACAAAATCTATCGTATTGACTTATGATCTTTGTACACCTATAACTGAAATAAAATTCATTGTTAATATGAAAAAAATAAAATAAATAGATATAGTTATAGGTCAACATATACAAACCCTATAGAAGCCACAAATCTAAAACCTACAAATAGATACACAAATACTAGAAAGGAACTCAAGCATATCACTAAAGAAAAAATCATCAAACCACGAAGGGGGAAAACAAAGAACAGAGAAGAACTGAAAAAACTTTCCAGAAAATAAGTTTGTGGGTTTTTTTAATCTTTTTTTCTTTTGATCATTTTTAGGGCCACACCCGTGGCACATGGAGGTTCCCAGGCTAGGGGTCCAATTGGAGCTGTAGCTGCCAGCCTACACCACAGCCACAGCAATGCGGGATCCAAGTCGCATCTGCAACCCACACCACAGCCCATGGCAACGCCGGATCCTTAATCCACTAAGTGAGGCCAGGGATCAAACCCGCAACCTCATGGTTCCTAGTTGGATTCGTTTCCTCTGCACCACGACGGGAACTCCCAGAAAATAAGTACAAATATGGCAGTAAGTACTTGCCTATCGATAACCACTGTAAATGCCAGGGAGTTCCCATCCTGGTACAGTGGAAATGAATCTGACTAGGATCCATGAGGGCGCAGGTTCAATCTCTGGCCTCACTCAGTGGGTTAAGGATCTGGCATTGCCTTGAGCTGTAGTGTAAGTCACAGATGTGGCTTGGATCTGGCCTTGCTGTGATTCGACCCCTAGCCTGAGAACTGCCATAAGCCGCGGTGCAGCCCTAAAAAGCAAAATAATAATACTCATCATCATCATCATCACTGTAAATGCCAATATACTAAATACTCCAAAAAACGTAGGATAGGTGACTGGATTAAAAAACACACCTGGCCATATGTTACTCAGATTCACATCAGAGCTAAAGACACAGCCTTAAAATGAGGGGATGAGAAAAAGATCTTTTGTGCAAATGGAAACAAGAAACGTGGAATAGCAATACTCATCTCAAATTCGCAGAATAAGAGAAATATAAGTAAAATGACGAGGCAGAGGAACCACCCCCAGGTAAAAAACAAAGACAATTCCTCAGAAAGAACAAACAATGAAACAGGCCTCTTCCGTCTAATGCACTCCGAGTTCAAAAAGGAGACAATGAAAACACCGAAGGAACTAAGAAAGGCAGAATCCTGTAAGGAGAAACTAGAAATTATAAAGAGGAACCAAGGAAAATTAGCATTTGGTTAAGGATCCAGAGGTGTCACTGCTGTGGTGTGAATTTGATTCCCTGGACTGGGAACTTCTGTGTGTTGCAGGCAAAGCCAAACAACAATGAAGAGAATTTCACACTTGTCAACATACATGTACCTAAGAGAGGAGCACCCGAACATACAACAAACACTAACAGACATAAAAGGAAAAATTGAGGAGCTCCTCTGGTGGCGCAGTGAAAATGAATCTGACCAGGATCCATGAGGTTGCAGGTTCGATCCCTGGCCTCGCTCAGTGGGTTAAGGATCCAGAGTTGCTGTGAGCTGTGGTGTAGTTTGCAGATGCGGCTCAGTTCTGGCATTGCTGTGGCTTAGATGTAGACCAACAGCTACAGCTCCTATTCTCCCGTTGTGGCTCAGCGGTAATGAGCCCAGCTAATAACCATAAAGATGCAGGTTCGATCCCTGGCTTCACTCAGTGGGCTGGGGATCTGGCATTGCCGTGAGGTGTGATATAGGTCGCAGACATGGCTTGGATACCAAGTCACTGTGGCGGTGGGGTGGACCAGCAGCTGCAGCTCCAATCCAACCCCCAGCCTTGGAACTTCCATACACACAAGTGTGGCCCTAAAAAACAAAAAACAAAAACAAACAAACAAACAAAAAAAACAAAACAACAACAACAAAAAACAAAAAAACAAAAAACAAACAAAACTCCCCAAAAAACCCCACTCGCACCAATGGACAGACCCTCTAGAGAGAAATCAATAAGGCAACAGAGATCCCAAATGACAACAGTTAGACTTAATTGATATTTTCAGGATATTACATCCAAATACACACACACACACACACACACACATTCTTTTCAAGTGCACGTGTAACATTCTCCAGGATTAGTCACATATTGGAGCACAAAACTAACATCAAAAAATTCAGAGTATAGAAATTATTTTAAGCATCTTCTCTGACCACAATGGCATGAAACTGGCGGTTTCACATAGGTCAATGGAACATAAAAGCGAGCCCAGAAATAACCCCGTACACTTAAAATCTATTAATCTATGACAAAAAATGTGAAATTACACAGTAGGAAAAAGACAGTCTCTTCAATAAATGGTCCTGGAAAAACTGGACAGCTACATAGATTAAAAAACAATTGAAAAAATCTAGTTGGGAGTTCCTGCCATAGGAAAACTGTTACATTTAGAATGGATAGATAATAAGCTCCTACTGTACAGCACAGGGAACTACATTCAACCTCCTAAGGATAGACCACAATGGGAAATATAAAATATATGTGTGTGTATAGTTTCATATATATATATATATATATATATATATATATATATACATACACATACACACACACATACACACATTATACACACACACACATATATATATATATACACATGTATATATATATGAGTCACTTTTCTGTACAGCAGAACTTGGCACATTGTAAATCAACTATACTTTAATTAAAAAATATATTTAAGGAGTTCCCACTGTGGCTCAGTGGAAACGAATCTTACTAGTATCCATGAGGACACAGGTTCGATCCCTGGCCTCACTCAGTGGGTTAAGGATCCAGCGTTGTCGTGAGCTGTGGTGTAGGTGGCAGACGCGGTTCGGATCTGGCGTTGCTGTGGCTGCAGCTCCGATTAGACCCGTAGCCTGGGGACCTCCATATGCCGCGGGTGCTCCCAAGACACCGCTGATCCTGTTGTGCCACGGCAGGGACTCCTGATGTGATTTTAAGTGGAATTGCTTTCTTGCTTTCTCTTCTGATGATTCACAATTAGTGTAAAGAAAAGCAGCGAATTTCTGTATATTCATCTATATCCCGCAATTTCGCTGAGTTCATTTATTAGTTCTAATAGTTTTTGGTGGTGATTTAAGGTTTTTCTCTACACAGTATCACAGAATTTCCAAGTAGTGATAGTTTTACTTCTTACCTTCCAATTTGGATGACATTTATCTTTTTGTGTTTGACTGCTGTAGCTACGACTTCCAATACTATGTTAAATAGAAATGGCAAGAGTGGACATCCTTGTATTGTTTCTGATTTTAAAAGCTTTCAGTTTTTCAATGTTGAATATGATGTTACTTCTAGGTTTGTCATAAATGGCGTTTTTTTTTTTTTTTTTTTGGCTTTTTAGGGCTGCATCTGCAACATATGGAGGTTCCCAGGCTAGGGGTTGAATCGGAGCTACAGCTGCCGGCCTACACCACGGCCACAGCAACGCGGAATCCAAGCTGCGTCTGTGACCCACATCATACCTCACAGCAACGCCGGATCATTAACCCACTGAGCGAGGCCAAGGATCGAACCTGCAACTTCATGGTTCCTAGTCTGATTTGTTAACCGCTGCGCTACAATGGGAACTCCATAAATGGCTTTTTTAATGTTGAGATTATGTTCCTTCAATAACAGCTTTAATGAGATCAATGGATGTTGAATTTCGTTGAGTGCTTTTTTGTGTCTGTGGAGGTGATCATGTGATTTTTACCCTTCCTTTTGCTTGTTTTGTTCGTTTGCTTGCTTTTTAGGGTCACATGTGTGGCCTATGGAAGTTCCCAACCTAGGGGCTGAATAGAAGCTGCTACTGCCAGCCTGTGCCACAGCCACAGCAATGCAGGATACTTACCCCACTGAGCAAGGCCAGGGATCAAACCCGAATCCTCATGGAGACTGGTCAGGTTCGTTAACATTGAGCCACATCAGGAGCTCCTACCCTTCCTTTTGTTAATGTGGTGTATCTGATGGATTTTTGGATGCCTTCTTGTATCCCTGGAATAAATCCCACTTGATCGTGTTGTAAAACTATCACTGCTTGGAAATTCCATGATACTATATATAGGAAACCTTAAATCACCACCAAAAAACTATTAAGAATAAATGAATTCAGCAAAACTGCAGGATATAAGATGAATATGCAGAAATTGACTGCTTTTTTTTTTTTTTAAACACTAACTGGGAAGTATCAGAAGAGAAAGCAAGAAAACAATTCCCTTTAAAATCACATCAGCCGGGTCACCACGTGGTGCAGTTGAAAAATTTGACAGATCTGTAAACTAGCTATAATGCAAAAATAAAAAATAAAAAATTTTTTACAAGAAAATATGAATTACCTTTAATTGTTCTAGCATTGCTATTACTTAACTTTTACTGGAGAAAAAAAAAATCTCAGTAAGGTAAAATTCTATCATCACCCAAAACCTGTTTTGCTTAAACAGAAATATTGCGGTTAAATTGAGGTGTAAATTTATTATAGCTTATTGGCTTTTCTCATGGTTGATTCGAGTAGTTCAGCAAGGATTTTTTTCCCCCTAAATTTATATTATATGTGAAATTTCTAAAATTAAAAATAAAATCGCATCAGGAGTTCCCTCTGTGTTGTGCACAACGGGATCGGTATGTCTTGGGAGCACTACAATTCAGGAGCAATCTGTGACCCAGCACAGTGGGTTAAGGATCCAGCATTGCTGCAGTTGTGGCTTAGATTGGAACTGTAGCTTGGATCTGATCCCTGGCTTGGGAACTCCATATGCTGTGGGGTGGCCAAAAATGGAAAGAGAAACTGATAGTAAACCAACTATCACGGAAAAAATAAAAATCGTTAAAAAAAAAAAAAAGTGGGAGTTCCCATTGTGATGCAGCTGAAACGAATCCGGACTAGGAACCATGAGGTTGCGGGTTTGATCCCTGGCCTCGCTCAGTGGGTTAAGGATCCGGTGTTGCCGTGAGCTGTGGTGTAGGTCGCAGATGCGGCTCAGATACCGCGTTGCTGTGGCTGTGGTGTAGGCCGGAGGCTACAGCTCCGATTAGACCCCTAGCCTGGGAACCTCCATATGCTGCGGGTGTGGCCATAAAAAAGACAAAAAAAAAAGTGCATAAGACCCTTGGAGGCAAGCAAAGGCAGAAGATGGCTCTGGTGTGGTGTCATCTTGGCTGAGCCAGTGTCATTCCTCCAGAAGCAGCGCTGACAGCAGACGAGCTGCAACCACGTGCAGTGTACTTGGTGGGGAGAGAAAGAACTACAGGCAAGGCCGCGACAGTGACTGCCTTCAAAGCGGGCACCTTGTCATCAAAGGAGAAAAAAGGGTTCCACGGCATGTCTTCTCCATGTCATTCCTGTAGCAGCCGCAGTGAATGCTATGTCTTAAGATTTCCCCAAATTCTGTTTGGGAAGTTGTAATATTTGCCTTTTTTTTTTTCTTGGTCTTGCCTGCCTGTGGCATGTGGAAGTTCAGGGGCTGGCCGGGAGGGATCCAACCAGCCATCACAGCTGTAACCAGAGCCACAACAGTGACAGGGCTGGATCCTTAAGCCACTAGGCCACCGGGGAACTTCAACATTTGTCATTTTTAGTCAGTCGGTTGAAACATGTGAAATTAAAACTT
Organism: Catagonus wagneri; assembly: GCA_004024745.2. Lineage (NCBI taxonomy): Eukaryota > Metazoa > Chordata > Mammalia > Artiodactyla > Tayassuidae > Catagonus > Catagonus wagneri. Next base: position 1,616,158 of record PVHT021183583.1, read on the forward strand.
TGTAAATTATGGAGTTCCCGTCGAGGTGCAGCGGAAATGAGTCCGACTAGGAACCATGAGGTTGTGGATTTGATCCCTGGCGTTGCCGTGAGCTGTGGTGTAGGTTGCAGACGCGGCTCGGATCCCGCGTTGCTGTGGCTGTGGCGTCGGCCGGCAGCAACAGCTATTAGACCCCAGCCTGGGAACCTCCACATGCCGCAGGTGCGCCCTAAAAAGACAAAAACTTCCTAAACTAAGTGTGGAAGAAATTTAAATAAACTCCCCAAATGGTGCCAAAACAAATATGTAAGAAAATTGCCTTTGGTCAAAAGCACCCATAAAGATACCTTCAATTACCGAGAATTACAAAAAAAAAAAATAAATTAAAAATCAATTAAAAATTTTTGCTGGAGACCCCTGAAGACGCAGCCGGCTTGAATTTAAGAGCCACTCACTACGTGTGTGGTTCTCTGCGCTCAGGCCAGCGGGAAGATGCCACCGCGGGAGCTGTGAACCCAAAGCAAGCATTGCGGGGCAGGTTTACATTCTCAGGATGCTGCCGGGCGGGCGTAGGTCTCAGTTCTTTTTCTTGACCCTCCCTCTAGCTCACGTTTTTCTTCACAGGTTTGAAAGGAACCTATCGGAAGTCACCTCATCTGCTACCCTTGTGATCAGTATGTCCCCTCCCCCCTTTTAACACTGACGTTGCATAACTCTAATTTAAACATCATATATTTTTTTATCTTGGATGTATATTTTGCATGACAAACCATCCCGCACCTAGTGGGGCAGTAACCATTTTAGAGCGCTGGTGAATTCTGCGGGTCCGAATTTGGACAGGGCCCGGCAAGGATGAACCGGCTCTGCTCCACGACGTTGGGGGTGATGTCCACGGCTGGGGGCTGGAACCCGGCCCCCGGCACCTGCAGGGTGCTGACTGGAAGCCGGCGCTCAGCGGGGCTGGGATACAGCGCCACCGTGTGGCCGTTTCCAGCTGCTCTCCGCTTCCGAGAACATCGACAGGTGCCGCCCCAGATTCTCACACCTGACATAGCCCTTTATGAGCTAGGCTTGATGTCGCTTATGCCATTCTCTGCTGGCTGAAGCAGTACCAGGCCTGCGCAGAATCGGGGCATCAATGCCACCTCTCCCGGGAGAAGCGCCAGAGAATGCGGGGAGATGTTTTAAGGCCACTACACTGGCTTATTTTCTGTCTCCTCTCTATGAGGGCGGGGACCCTCTCAGTTTTGTTTTCCACCACCTGTAGGCATAGAAAGGACTGTTGCTTTAAATGTCCATCGACAGAGAATTGCAAAAAGATGTGTGTACACACACACACACACACACTAGAATATTACTCAGCCATAAAAAATGAAATGTTTTGCAGCAACATGGATGGACTGAGAGATTATTGTACTAAGTCAGAGAAAGACAAACATTGTATAAGTAGCACTTATCTGTGGAATCTAAAAATGATATAAATAAACATTTACAGAACAGAAACAGACTTCAAAAAAAAAAAATTACAGCTGGACTTCCCGTCGTGACGCAGTGGTTAACGAATCTGACTAGGAACCATGAGGTTGCGGGTTCGATCCCCGGCCTCGCTCAGTGAGTTAACGATCTGGTCTTGCCGTGAGCTGTGGTGAAGTTCGCAGACGCGGCTTGGATCTGGCATGGCTGTGGCTGTGGTGTAGACCGGCAGCTACAGCGCCGATTCCACCGCTAGCCTGGGAACCTCCATATGTGGGAGCAGCCCTAAAAAATGGAAAAAAGAAAACAAACTTACAGTTACCAAAGGGGAAAGGTGGGGGGACGGATGGATGGGGGGTCTGGGACCAGCATAAACACTACTGTTTACTGATGGCCAACAGGGACCCGCTGCTGAGCACAGGGAACTCTACTCAATATTCTGATAACCTCAGTGGGAAAGGAATCTGAAAAAGAATAGATACGGGTACATGCGTAACTGGACCACCCTGTTGTACAGCAGAAAGTATTGCAACACTGTAAATCAACTACACTTCAATAAAACTTAAAAAAAAAATGTTGCCGATGAATGCTGTATAATGCTCAGGTGTAGAGTGTCATTTTAGTCCTTTTTTTTTTTTTTTTGCCTTATCTAGGGTCGCACCCGCGGCATATGGAGGTTCCCAGGCTACGGGTCTAACAGGAGCTGTAGCCACCGGCCTTCGCCACAGCCACAGCAACGCGGGATCCAAGCCGCGTCTGCGACCTACACCACAGCTCACGGCAACGCCGGATCCTTAACCCACTGAGCAAGGCTAGGGATCGAACCCTCAACCTCATGGTTCCTAGTTGGATTCGTTAACCACTGAGCCACGATGGGAAATCCTATTCCTAGTTTTTTAAGAAAGCTTCTCAGGTGTCCGTGGGAACCACCAGATGGCCCAACCACCTCACATTTTCTGAATTCAAACACGGTCCTCAGAGCCCCCAGCCCCCCAGCGCTTCCATCTTTGCTGTCCCCCCAGCACCGAGGTACCGCTGGAACCTACAAGCTGTTGAGGACACCCTTAGACGTGACGAGGAATGGATGTGACTTACGAGTTCCCAGGACCACTGTGGAAAACAATTCTGTGGTTCCCGAAAAAGTCAGACACAAAACTACCAGATAATTCAGCAATTTCACTCCTAGGTATTTTGCCAAAAGAACTGAAAGCAGGGACTCAAGAGATTCTGAAAACCAGTGCTCACAGCAGCATTATTCATGATAGCCAGAAGGTAGAGACAACCCAAGTGTTTATCCACAAATGATAAACAAAATGTGGAATAGACATAGAATGGAATATTACTCAACCATACAAAGGGAAGAAATGGCAATAGATGCTACAACATGGATGGACACTGAAAACAGTATGCCCGAATTAAATCAGACAGACACAGAGAGACAAATATTGTATGATTCCACTTATATGAGGTTTCTAGAGTAAGTAAATTCATCAAGACAGAAAGTAGGGCACAAGTTACCCAGGGGCTGGAGTAGGGGATAATGGAGAGTGATTAATTATTTAATGGTGACAGAGTTCATGCTGGGAATGAAACTTTTCAAAAATGTTACACAGCATTTTTTTTGGCCACATCCACGGCATGTGGAAGTTCCTGGGCCAGGGATTGAACCCGTGCCTCAGCAGCAACAACTCCAAATCCTTAAGCGCTAGGCCACCAGGGAACTCCTAAGATATTTTTGATGCCAGTGAAGCAACAACTCCAAATCCTTAAGCATTTTTGATGCCACTGAATTGTACACATAGAAATAGTTAATATGATAATTATGATAAATATGTTGTGTATATGCTACCATAATAAAATATTTAATGAACAGTATGGCACAGTATAAATAAGTAAACAAATGCCTAGAACAGTTTTGGATTTTTCCCCCTTGCTATGCAAAGTTATCTTGATCTAAGCACATATTTTACAACGTGATTTGTTATCTCATAAGATTGTTTTTTTTTTAAAGAATGGATATATTTATTTTTTGTCTTGTTTGGGGGGTGGGGGGACTGTACCCGTGGCATACGGAAGTTCTGAGGCTAGGGGTCTAACTGGAGCTGGAGCTGCTGGTCTACACCACAGCCACGGCCACGCAGGATCCGGGGCACGTCTGTGACCTACACCACAGCTCATGGCAACGCCAGATCCTTAACCCACTGAGCGAGGCCAGGGATTGAACCTGCGTCCTCAGGTATGCCAGTCAGATTCGTTTCCGCTGAGCCACGATGGGAACTCCTCTCACACGATGTTAAAGTGAAGTCAGATGGAGTGGGAGTGCTCCTCATTCCTAACCTCCAGTCTTTCTGTTTCCTTAGCCAGAGGCAATGACTATTAACATTTTTAGGGAATCCTTTTTAGTTATATTCTAGGCATTTAACTCCACGCATTTTTCACTAATTGCAGTTATATTTACGCTCCCATATCTTTTTTCACTGATCCATATATCTCAGAGCTCTTAGCTTATCAGTGCTTATACAGCGTCTCATTCTTTCTAACGACTTGCATACTGATCAATTGGTAAATACATCAAAACCTGCCCACTGATGGACACAGAACCGTGTGTCAAAGATCTGTACCTGCAATATTGTTATATATTTCCAGATTTCCCACTGTAGAAATGAGCTATTTTTCAGAATCCCGTAAGTAACCTAGGAGAATACCGATCTCCCCACACGAAAAATACTGAGGCTCTTACCCAACAGTTAAAAGTCATTTCTATTTCTCTTAATGTGATTTGCCTGATCATATTCTCTCCCACTTTTCCTATGGGCAGCTTTTTTTTCCTTTTTTTGGCTGTGCCAAAAAAACCCGGCATATGAACGTTCCAGGACCAGGGCCTGAACCCGTGCCTCAGCAGCCACCCGAGCCACCGCAGTGACAAAACCAGGTCCGCTGTGCCAAAAAAGAACTCCCTGTCTTATTGATTTGTGCAAATTTTTATAATCTAGAGAATTTTTACCATCTAGGGAATTTACCTATTTATTTATATAACAGGTACCTAAATTTGATTAAGTCTAAAACAGAGCCTAAAATAAGAACTTTAGTTTCCCCGGGAGCACAAGAGAGGGAATGAAGATATGACACAGGAGAGAGAGAGAGAGGAAAAAAAAAAAATCAATAAAGTGAGTACTGATAAACGGTTTACCACTGTGGACACCCAGAGCTGAATCCTGCTTAGGGCCCTCCAAAAAGCCATATACAAGGTGCTTTAGAATTTTCCTGCAAAGCACGAGGAAGTTGAGGTGTTTATCCAAGAACGAGGAAGTTGAGGTGTTTATCCAACAACTCATGGCCCCGAGGGAGCCGATACTGCCCGGAGGAATGTAAAAGCCCTCCCTTTCTGGGCTGCTGTCCACGGGTGGAGCTGCCGGCAGGCAGAGAAATTCCTGGGGCAGTGACAAGGACACAAGCGCCGGGGTGAAAAGCTGTCAGCTTGAGCGACACCTGTCGATTGCGGATGAACTCAGAAGGGGGTCAGAGGATGGACGGGGGGTGCGTGGGACATCAGTCACATCTGCTGCAGCCATAGCTCTACACCCACACCCCGTCTGCTGTTTGCTTTTAACTTTTTCCACTTTTTTTTTTTTCTTGGCACAGAGAAAGTTTTCATTTTTATATGTTGAATTTAAAATATTTTCTTCTGGGACTTGTAGGTTTTTTTATCATACTGAAGTCCTTCACTGTTTCAATTAAAAAAAAAATCCTCCCATGGTTTATTCTAGAGTTTAAAAAAATTACACACACACACACACACACACATATATTTTGTTTTTTTTTTCTTTTTAGGGCCGCCCCTGCAGCATATAGAAGTTCCCAGGCTAGGGGTCGAAATGGAGTTGCAGCTGCCAGGCTACTCCACAGCCATAGCAACACCAGATCTGAGCCACATCTGCAACCTATTCCAGCTTGTGGCGGGATCCTTAACTCACTGAGTGAGGCCGGGGACAGAACCCACGTCCCTGTGGATACTCTCAGAGCCAGATTAAACAGCTCAAAGACCCAAGAACCAACCTTTCCAGAATGATGTCTGCCCTACATTTTGGCTTCGTTAATCTTCAACCCACACCCTGTCTTGGAACATTCTCGCCCCTTCCCCCTACCCTTTCCGGGACCCTATCTTGGACCGTTCTCCTCTCCTCCTACCCCTCCCAGGTAGCCCGATGCTAACCTTGACACAGGTTCCTTCAGCCACAAGCCCCTATAAAACCTACTACTCCCCTAACGCCGGGGAGCCTGAGCCTTTGCTCAGTTCTCCTGGCCACTTGCTGTCAAGAAACCTACTTGAAGCCTCAACCCTCCAGACTCCCTGCCTCTATTTAGGTCAGCCTCAAACCCACAGCCCATTCTCACTCTAACAGATACTGGTTGGGTTCTCAACCCAAGGAGTGAGGCTAGGGATCGAACCCGCACCCTCATGGGTGCTAGTCCGATTCGCTAACCGCTGAGCCACAACGGAAATCCCCAAAATCACAGTTTGATCCAGGCCACTAGGGGGCTAATACCTTTGTCACAACAGAAAGCCACCTGCTGGATTAGAACCTACTGCCACAGTTGACACTACCATAATCCATAGCAACAGCATAAACAATCCACTCCCAGCCAGTTCCTATATGTCTCAATTCTGAATCAAAAGTCTTGCCAGAATGTATCTGAGGAAATCCTGGGTGTTGAAGTTGGCACTTTTCTACCCTCTGCGTACAAGAGAGCACACTAGAGAGTGATAGTTCTGTGAACCAACCCAAGACCCAGTTTAGTCTTTCCTTCTCCACTGCCAGTTGTCCCCAGTTCATTTTCTTCCATTATTTGAAACTCCACTTTTGTCAGCTGCAAACTTTTGTACCTATTTGAGTCTATTTCTGAGTTTTCTATTGCGTTTTATTCACCTGTTTACTTGTGCAAGTTATTACTGTGTTTATTTTTACCACGTCTTACTGTCTGGTCATACTAATTTCCCCACGTGCCTGTGATCCTTACTTTCTAGAAATTTCAGAGCCCTTTGTGCTAGTTTACTAGTCACATGAATTTCGGAATTGGTCGTTTAAATAGCTCAAATTAGCATTTGTATAGGAATTGAATAAACGAATGTTTACATGTCGTTCTTGAGCAAGTGTCTTAACATCTACAACTGTCACAGACTGCTCTGGATGAAATTTAGCCGAGATTTAAAAAACTCAGTGGCTAAAAGCTACAGTGATCATTGTGTTTTGAAAAGTGAAAGCAATTTTTTGTTTTAAGTGAATAATGGAATCAAACTCTAAGTCATTGCTCATTTGGCAAAGTAAATCCTTTAATGGCTTTTTTTTTTTTTTTTGGCCTTTTTAGGGCCACACTCGCAGTGTATGGAGCTTCCCAGGCTAGGGGTCGAATTGGAGCTTCAGCTACCGGCTTATGCCACAGTCACAGCAACGCCAGATCCTTAACCCACTGAGCAAGGCCAGGAATCGAACATGTATCCTCGTGGATACTAGTCAGATTTGTTTCCGCTGAGCCACACAGTAACTCCCTTTTAATGGCCTTTTAAACTAAACAAATGGGTCCTTTTTTTTTTTGGTCACACTTGTGGCAGTGGGGGCAGCAGTTGTTCCCGGGCCAGAGACCGAACCCACACAATAGCAGTGACCCCAGCTGCTGTAATGACAATGCCAAATCCTCAACCCACTGTGCCACAAGAGAGCTCTCAAATGGGTCCATTAAAAAACAAAACAAAAAAACATTGTATTAGTTTTCCAGGGTTGCTATAAAAAAGTGCCACAAACTGGGTGACATAAAACAATAGTAATTCAGGGAGTTTCCCCACGTGGCCAGCAGAAATGAACGTGACTAGTATCCATGAGGTTGAAGGTTCGATCCCTGACCTCACTCAGTGGGTTAAGGATCCGGCGTTGCCGTGAACACGGCTCAGATCCCTCATGGCTGTGGCTGTGGCGTAGGCCAGTGGCTATAGCTCCGATTGGACCCCTAGCCTGGGAACCTCCACATGCCGTGGGAGCAGCTCTGAAACAAAAAAAAAACAGTAATTCACCCTCTCACAGTTCTGGAAGCTAGGAGTCTGGAGTCAAGGTGCCAGCAGCACTACACCCTCTGAAGACTCTAGGAAGACTTTTCTCTTGCCTCCGTTTGCTTCCGGAGGTTGCTACCAACCCTTGGCATTACGTGGCTGGTGGCAGCGTGAAACCATCTCCATCTTCACAGGGCCTCCTCCCTGGGTCTCGACTGTATCTTTAGGTCTTTCTCTCTGTCGTTATAAGGACAGCAGCCACTGAACTTGGGGCCTGCCCTGATCCGGCCCCGGCTTGATGCCGTCGGCAAAGGCCCTCTTTCCAAGTGAGGTCAGATTCGCAGGTACCAGGGGTGAGAACTGCACCGTATCTTTTTTTTTTCTTTTGTGGTGGATGGGAGGACACATTTCAACCTACAGGAGATCCTACGTCTAATCACTTGTGACAAATATGTGTAACCAGGTCACCACGCTGTGCAGTTGGAAAACTGACAGAAATCTATAAACCAGCTATAATGGAAAAATAAAAAAAATTTAAAAAAGAAAAAAAAAATCCAAAACTGTTTATAAAAAGACCTGTTTTAGACTGTAAAGCTACAGAGTACTAGTTAGTAGTGTAACTTGGGTTTGGTTGAGTCATAGTCTTGAAATTATTTTGCCTTTGTCAAGAGGTTTTGGGTGGTGATAATTCTTTTCTATAGACCTAATCTAACCCTATGCGGTGTTCCCATAAACTGTTGCAATTAGAAGACGAATTATGAAGAAGGAACTCAACTGTCCTATCAGTTCGAAACAGCTCATTTAGAAACAGAAATTTAAATAAAGTCTATTGGGTTCTTTTAAAAAAAAATAATTCCTATGTTTGGGTATGGTTGTTCCCTTGAAGAATGGGAACCTGCAATTTGGTCTTTGTTGGTTTTGTCTGTTTTTGCTTTTTAGGGTCACATGTGCAGCAGACGGAAGGTCCCAGGCTAGGGGTTAAATCACAGCTGCAGCCACAGCCACAGCCACAGCAGGATCTGAGCCACGTCTGCAACCTACACCACAGCTCACAGCAACGCTGGATCCTTAACCATTGAGCGAGGCCAGGGACTGAACCCATATCCTCATGAACTCGTTGGACTCGTTTTCACTGTGCCACAGTGGGAACTCCTTTATTTTTTATTTTTTTTGTCTTTTTAGGGCTGCATCCACAGCATATGGAAGCTCCCAGGCTAGGGTTCAAATCGGAGCTGTGGCTGCCAGCCTACACCACAGCCACAGCAACACAGGATCTGAACCGTGTCTGCGACTTACACCACAGCTCACGGCAATGCTTCATCCTTAACCCACTGAGTGGGGCCAGGGATCGAACCCGCATCCTCAGGGACACTAGTCGGGTCTGTGACCGCTGAGCCACGACAGAAACTCGAGTCCCAGGGAACCTAAAATTAGGCTTTAGGGTGTGTGGAATCGATCCATGAAGCATTCAGATATTTGCAGTGAAACTAAAACTAATAGAAGTCATTATTTACTTAAGAAGATGGACTTGAGAAGACTAAAGGCGAAACCACAGAAAGGTGCTAAGTCTGGCTCGAGTCTGGTGCATCTCCACCTGTTCCAGGCTGTTGAGACCCATCTTCTTGGTATTACTTACAATTCAATAGTCCTAAATAGACCTGGTCTCTTGCGTTCTGATATAACTGGGTTTTGAAGGGTGAAGAGGCGGGGTCCCTGCCCTTGAGCCCTCCCTAGGGACTTCTCTTGAGCGGAATGGATGGTTATGATAGGAAATGAGCCTGGAAAAAGGGGATAAACTTCCTCTCTTTGGACCTGAGGCGACTGGGCCTGATCTTTAAAAAGGGGAGAGAGGTTTCAGGGCTTGCCCCTCAGGAGGAAGCCACTGGTTCCTGGCATAGCAGGCAACCTTGTCGCTAAGCGGGAAGGCACACTCTTAGGAGCCCCACGGAAGTCTGGGCACGGAGGCTGTGTAGCTGCATCTAGTAACAGGAGTAAGCTACACTCCTCTTTGGAGTGGGTTTCCCTTCAGCTACTTTTAAACCTGCAGGAAACTTTTATCAAAACTGCAACTTGGGAGTTCCCGTTGTGGCTCAGTGGTTAACGAATCTGACTAGGAACCATGAGGTTGTGGGTTCGACCCCTGGCCTCGCTCAGTGGGTTAAGGATCTGGCGTTGCCATGAGCTGTGTTGTAGGTCACAGACAAGGCTCGGATCTGGTGTTGCCGTGGCTGAGGCGTAGGCCTGCAGCCAGAGCTCCGTTTAGACCCCTAGCCTGGGAACCTCCACATGCTGCAGGTGCAGCCCTTAAAAAAAAAAAAAAAAAAGGAAAAACAAACCTACAACTTGGAAGATTTCACAAAAATGGCAGAAGAGGAAGTCCCAGCCTCATTCCCCCACAGAGATACTGAATAAAAATACATATATAATGCAAACTATTGCCTTTGGAATGGATAAGCAATGAGATCCTGCTGTGTAGCACTGGGAACTGTGTCTAGTCACTTATGATAGAGTATGATAATGTGAGAAAAAAAGTGTGTGTACATGTATGTGTAACTGGGTCACCTTGCTGTGCAGGAGAAAACTGACAGAACACTGTAAACCAGCTATAATGGAAAAAGTGAAAATCATTATAAATGAAAAAAAAATACATACATATGTGTGTGTGGGTGTATGCGTATTTATATGTCAATACATCTTTATATAAACTCCAGAATCCAGTTAATTTGCAACACCCAGAGGAGCACAAAACCAAGCAAAATTACCTTGAAAGAGGTAAGATGATCAGTTTTCACTTTATCCATGTCAGCCCCTCTCCCAAACCAGCCCAGCTCAGTAGAGATGCACTTGGCCCACAATTTCTCCACCAGCAGAAAGAGTGAATGAAGCATCTGTCTGACACTTCTTTTGGATCACTGCCCAAGAGACCTCGTTCACCAGATATACTTTATTTTTCTTTCTTTCTTTATCTTGCTATTTTAGGGCCGTACCCCTGGCATATGGAGGTTCCCAGGCTAGGGGTCGAATTGGAGCTGCAGTCGCCAGCCTACACCACAGCCACACAGGCTCTGAGCCCTGACTGCAACCTACACCAGAGCCCATGGCGACGCTGGATCCTTAACCCACTGAGCAAGGTCAAGGATCCAACCCACATCCTCATGGATGCTAGTCAGGTTCATTGACCGCTGAGCCACGACGGGAACTCCCACCAGATATACTTTATTTTTACTATTATTATTATTGCTTTTTAGGGCCACACCCGCGACGTATGGAGGTTCCTAGGCTAGAGGTCGAATCAGAGCTACAGCTGCTGGCCTACACCACAGCCACGGCAACGCCAGATCCTTAACCCACTGAGCAAGGCCAGGGATTGAACCCACCTCATGGTTCCTAGTCGGATTCGTTAACTGCTGAGCCACGACGGGAACTCCCCACCAGACACTTTAGATTTCAGGACACACAAGAGGCTGAAAATGAAAAGAGGGAAATAGGTACTCCATTCCCATGGTGACCAAAAGAAAGCAGGGCTAGCTCTACTGATCAGACAAAACAGACTAAGTCAAGAACTGTCACAAGAGACAAAGGACATTAAATAATGACAAAAAGATCAAGTCATTAGAAAATATATAACAATTATTTATCACCCAACATCAGAACACCTTAATATGCAAGGCAACACTGGCAGAACTGAAGGGAGAAACAGGCAGAAATGTAGTAACAGGGGACTTCAGAACCACTGCTTTCATCCAGAGAGAGCATCAATAAAGAAACAGTAAACTGAATAACACTTCTGATCAATGCCGCTCATGGACGTATACAGAACATTCCACCCGACACAGCAGAATATGCATTCAAGTGCACATGGAACATTCTCCAGGATAAATCATGATAGGCCACAGAACAAGTCTTAAGAAATTTTACTTTTTTTTCTTTTTGTCTTTTTGCCTTTTTAGGGCTGCACCTGCAGCGTATGGAGGTTCCCAGGCTAGGGGTCTAATCGGAGCTGTAGCCACCAGCCTACACCACAGCCACAGCAACGCAGGATCTGAGCCACATCTGCAATCTACACCACAGCTCACGGCAATGCTGGATCCTTAACCCACTGAGCAATGCCAGGATCAAACCCTCAGCCTCAACAGACTCGTTAACCACTGAGCCACGACAGGAACTCCAAGAAATTTTCAAACACTGAAGTTATTCCACTTTTCCGACCACAATGATATGAAACAAGAAATCAAGAGCAGAAGGAAAAGTCACAAATATGTGGATATTAAATAACACACTCTTGAACAACCAGGGGATCAAAGACGAAATTCAAAGGGAAATTAGAAAATATCTTGATACACATGAAAATGAAAATACAACATGAGGCGGTGAAAGCAGTATTCAGAAGGAATTTTACAGTGATAAAAGCCTACATTAAAAATAAAGAACCTTGGAGTTCCCTTCGTGGCTCAGTGGTTAGCGAATCCGACTAAGAACCATGAGGTTGCGGGTTCGATCCCTGCCCTTGCTCAGTGGGTTAAGGATCCGGCGTTGCCGTGAGCTGTGGTGAAGGTTGCAGATGCGGCTCGGATCCCGCGTTGCTGTGGCTGTGGTGAAGGCCGGCAGCTACAGCTCCTGTTAGACCCCTAGCCTGGGAAACTCCATATGCCGTGGGTGCGGCTCTACATAAAGGCAAAAAGACAAAATAAATAAATAAATAAATAAAATAAAATAAAATAAAGAACCTAAAAAAAATAAAATAAAATAAAGAACCTAAATTTACACCTCAAGGAGCTAGAAAAATAAAAATGAACTGAGACCAGAGTCAGCAGAAGGTAATAATGGTTAGAGCAGAAATAAATGAAATTAAGACTAGGAAAACAGTTTTAAAAATGATGAAACCAAGAGCTAGTTTTTCAAAAAGATACAAAATCGACAAATCTGAGCACAGACTAAGAAACATTTAAACTAACAAAATCATAAATGAAAGAGGAAACATTACAACTGATGCTACATAACCTTAAAAAGAGACGACTATGAAAAATTATAGGCCAACAATTTGGATAAATCTAGAAGACGGGGTAAATTCCTAGATACAGCAAATCAAATCTGAATCATGATGACACAGGAAATCTGAACTGACCAAGAATGAATAATGCACTGGAACAAATAATCAAAACTCCAGGACCAGATGCCTTCACTAGTGAATTCTACGAAACATTTAAGAAAAATTAATGCCCATCCTTCTCAAATTCTTCCAAAAAATTAAAGAGGAGAGAATGTTTCCAAACTTATTTAATGAGGTCACCCTGATACTAAAGCCAAACAAACACACTAACAGAAAAGAGAATTATAAGCCAATATCTCTTATGAATAGAATATAGATGCAAAAATTCTCAATAGTACTTACTAGGAGATGGAATTTAAAAGCATATTAGGAGGATAACACACCACAATTAAGCTGGATTTATACCTGAACTGAATGGATGATTCAACATACAAAAAAGGATACACCACCTTAACCAAACGAAGGATAAAAATCACATGATCGTCTCAATAGATGCAGCAAAAATATGACAAAATCCAGCACCTTTCCATGATAACAATGCTCAACAAACTAGGCACAGAAGGAATGTAACTCAACAAAAGCCAAATGTGACAAGCCCCCAGCTCACATCATACTCAAACAGCAAAACTTTGAAAGCTCTTCCTCCAAGATCAGGAGCAGATCAAGGAGGCCCACTCTAGCCACTTCTATTTAACATAAGACTGGAAGTCCTAAGCAGAGCAGTCAGGTAAGAAACAAAAGGTACCCAAACTGGAAAGGAAGAAGCAGAATTATCTTTGTTTACAGATGATATAATCTTACATGTAGAAAACCTAGAGGTCACACACACACACTCAACTCTCTCTCTCTCTTAAATGAATTCAGTAAAATTGCAAGACACAACATACAAAAAGTCACTTGTGTCTGGTTTCTTTCACAGAGCATAATGTTGTTGCAAGTGACTAGACCTCTTTCTTTTTGAAAGCAGAAAAATATTCCATTGTGGGTACATACCACAATTTCTATATCCATTCATCCATCTACAGATACTTGTATTTTTTTCCCATTGTTGTGGCAATTGTGAATAATGCTGCAATGAACATGGAGTGTGAATATCTCTCGGAAGTGCTAATTTCATTTCCTTTAGGTATATACAGAAGAGGAATAATATGGTAGTTCTATGTTTTGGTTTTTTTGAAGAAACACCATATTATTTTCCAACATGGCTGCACCAATTTTTTAAAAAATTTTTGTCTTTTTAGGGCCACACCTGTGGCACACAGAAGTTCCCAGGCTAGGGGTCAAATCAGAGCTGTAGCCACCGGCCTAAGCCACAGTCACAGCAATGCGGGATCTGAGCCGCGTCTGCAACCCACACCATAGCTCACAGCAACACTGGATCCTTAACCCACTGAACGAGGGCAGGGATCGAACCCGAGTCCTCATGGATACTAGGCAGGTTCATTACTGCTGAGCCACAACAGGAACGCCATGGCTGCACCAATTTACATTTCCACCAATAGTGTACAACCTTGCAAACACTTGTTGCCTTTTATTTTAATGACGGCCACCCTAACAACACTGAGGTCATCATTGTATTTTGATTTGCAGCTCCCTGATGACTAATCACGCTGAACATGTATTCATACACCTGTTGGCTATTTTTATGTATTCTTTTGCAAACTGTCTATGGGGGTCTTTTGTCCATTTTTAGATTTTTTGGTGGTTTGGTTTTTTGGGGAGGTTTTCTTTTTGTTTGTTTTTGCTAGTGAGTTGCCCGAGGTTCGTACATATTTTGGCTATCACCCCCTTTTAGATACATGGTTATTTATTTATTTATTTAACTTAATGGATTTTATTTCAATTATAGGTATACATAAATCATCACAAGTCAATTTGATAGATTTTGTGTCCCAAACCCACCGTGCATCCCCCCACCCCTCAGATTGACTTATTTGAAAAACCAAGGTTTTCCAAAGTCTGTGAGTAGATACATGGTTTACAGATATTTTCTCCCAATCAACTGGTTGCGGTTTCGTGTTGTTAATTGTTCCATTTGCTGCGCAGCATCTTTTGGATTTGGTGTAATCCCACCTGCTGACTTCCATTTGAGCTTTCAGACACAGAAAGAGAAAAAAAAAACTCATGCGATCACTAATGTGTGGAAACCAAAAACTATGAATACATAGACGCAGAATGGAGGAGTGGTTACTACAGGTGAGGAGTTTGAATAAATGGGGAGATGTGGGTCAAAGAGCACAAAGTTGCCGTTATGTGGGATAAACACATCTAGACACCTAAATGTACAGCATGATTAGAATAGCTGATACTGTACTGAATACTGGAAATTAGCTAAAGTAGATTTCAGGTGCTTTTATCACACACACACAAAAGATAACTTTGAGGAGATGATATGTTAATTAGCTTAACTGTAGGAATCATCTATGTTTATATATCTATATACATGAATCATGTTGTATACCTTAAATTATATAACTTAAATGTTTCATTTCTATGTATTAACAATGAATCATTCAAAGGAAAATTAAGATAAAAATCCTGTTTGCAATAGCACCAAAAAACAATTCAAGACTCAGGAATAAACTTAATGAAGGAGGTGAAAGTCTTATACACTGAAAATTATAAAATGTTACAAAAGAAATTAGAAGAGACACAAATGAAAAAACACCTCATGTTCATGGATTAGAAGACTATATATAAGTTTATATATATATATATATATATATATATATATATATATATATATATATATATATAATTTTTTTTTCTTTTTAGGGCCACACATGTGGGATATGGATGTTTCCAGGCTAGGAGTCGAATCAGAGTTGCAGCTGCCAACCTACACCACAGCAACACCACATCTGAGCCGTGTCTGTGACCTACACCACAGCTCATGGCAATGCCAGATGCTTAACCAGGGAGGCCAGTGTTTGAATCCGCATCCTCATGGATACTAGTTGGGTTTTTAGTTACCACTGAGCCACAGTGCGGACTCCAAGTAGACTTTCTATTGTTGAAAAATCCATTACTACACAAAGTGATCTGTGGATTCAATGTTATTTCCATCAAAAATTCCAATGGCATTTAAAAAAACAGAAATAGAAAAAGCAATCATAAAATTTGTATGGAAGTGTTAAGGACCTAAATAGACAAAGCAGTCTCGAGAAAAAAAGAACAAAGCTGGAGTCATCATGTTTCCTGAATTCAAAATATATTACAAAGCTATAGTAATGAAAGCATTATAGTATTGGTATAAAGACAGACATGTAGACCAACAGAACAGAGAGCCCAGATATAAATCCACCCATATATGGTCAATTCATCTTTGATAGGGGTACCAAAAACACACACTAGGGGGCAGAATAGTTCTTCAACAAATGGTTTTGGGAAGACTGGATTCACACAAATAAATGAAACTGAATATCCATCTAACAAAATCGACTCAGGGTGGATTAAGGACTTAAAGACCTGAAACCATTAAACTCTTAGAAGAAAAACACATAAGGGGAAAATCTTCATAACATTGGTCTTGGCAATGATTGGGGATCATACCGAAAACACAGATAACAAAAGCAAAAATAAACAAATCGGATTACATCAAAGTAAAAAACTTCTGCACAGCAAAGAAAATAAATCAAAAGAATGAGAAAGCAACTTATGGAATGGGAAATATATGTAAATCATATATCTTAAGTTGCCAGGCTAGAAGTTGAATCAGAGCTGCAGCTGCTGGCCTATGCCACAGCCACAGCAATGCTGGATCCTTAATCCACTGATTGAGGACAGGGATCGAACCCACATCCTTGTGGATACTAGTTGGGTTTGTTACCACTAAGCCACAATGGGAAATCTGTAAATCATATATCTGATAAGGGGTTAATGTCCAAAATATGTAAAGAATTCATAAAACTCAATAGCAGATCAGTGGAACAGGATAGAAAGCCCAGAATTAAACCCACACATCTATAGTCAACTAATCTATGACAAAGGAGGCAAGAATATACATTGGACAAGAGACAGCCTCTTCAATAAGTGGTGCTGGGAAAAATGGACAGCTACATGTAAAAAAAAATGAAACTAGAACACTTCCTAACACCATGCACAAAAATAAACTCAAAATGGATGAAAGATCTAGATATAAGACCAGATACTATAAAACTCTTAGAGGAAAACATAGGCCAAACACTCTCTGACATAAGTGATAGCAACATCTTGTCAGATCCATCTGTCAGAGTCGATAAAAAGAAAAATAAACAAATGGGACTTAAACTTCAAAGTTTCTGCACAGCAAAGGAAACTAAACAAAACGAAAAGACAACCTACAGAATGGGAGAAAACATTTGCAAATGAATCAACTGACAAGGGATTAATCTCCAAAATTTACAAACACCTCCTACAGCCCAATGCCAAAAAAAACAATCAACCCCATCAAAAAATGGGCGGAGGATCTAAGAAGACAATTCTCCAAAGAAGACATGCAGATGGCCAAAAAACACATGAAAAGATGTTCAACATCACTTGTTATTAGAGAAATGCAAATCAAAACCACTATGAGGTACCACATTACACCAGCCAGAATGGCCATCATCAAAAAGTCTACAAATAGTAAGTACTGGAGAGGGTGTGGAGAAAAAGGAACCCTATTACACTGTTGGTGGGAATACAAATTGGTACAACCACTGTGGAAAACAGTATGGAGAGTCCTCAGAAAACTCAAAATAGAATTACCATTTGATCCAGCAATCCCATTCCCGGGCATCTATCCAGAGGAAACCATGACTTGAAAAGACACATGTACTCCAGTGTTCATTGCAGGACTCCATACAATAGCCAGGTCATGGAAACAACCTAAATGCCCATCGACAGAGGAGTGGATAGGGAAGATATGGTACATACACACAATGGAATATTACTCAGCCATTAAAAGGAATGAAATAACATTTGTAGCAACATGGATGTCTTAGAAATTATCAAGCGAAGTGAAACCAGTCAGACAATTAGACAGCAACACCCAATGCTACCCCTTACGTGTGGAAACTAAAAAGACACAATGAACTTCTTTGCAGAACAATGACTCACAGACTTTGGAAAACCTTTGGGCTCCAAATAACACAATCTGGGGGGTGGGGGGGGATGCACTGAGGGTTTGGGATACAAATGCTATCAAATTGAGTTGTGATGATCTTTGTACACCTAGAATTGTAATAAAATTCATTAAGCAATGAAAAAAAAAATCTCAATAGCAAAAACAAAACCCCAAACAACCCAATTAAACAATGGGCAAAGGAACGGAATAAACATTTCTCCCAAGAACACATACAAATGGCCAACAGGTACATGAAAAGATGCTTAACATCACTAATCATCAGGGAAATGCAAACCCAAACCACAATGAGATAGTACCTCAATCTTGTTAGAATGGTTATTATTTAAAAAATATATATATAAAAGAACAAATGTTGGCAAAGTTGTAGTGAAATTAGAACCCTCGCACGGTATTGGTGGGGATGTAAAATGGCATATCAGCTAAGAAAAACAGTGTGGAGACTTCTCAATAAAAAAATAAAAATAGGAGTTCCCATCATGGCTCAGGGGAAATGAATCTGACTAGTATCCATGAGGACACAGGTTTGATCCCTGGTCTTGCTCGGTGGGTTAAGGATCTGGCGTTGCCATGAGCTGTGGTGTAGGTCACGCGTGGCTCAGATCTAGCATTGCTGTGGCTGTGGTGTAGGCCAGCTGCTACAGCTCTGATTTGACCCCTAGCCTCGGAACCTCCATATGCTGTGGGTGTGGCCCTAAAAAAGACAAAAAATAAAAAATAGGCATAGAACTATCATATGAACAGTAGTCCAACTTCCAGGTACTTTTCCAAAAGAAGCAAAAGCAGGGCCTGAAGTGGGTATGTGCACTTCCGTGTCCAGTGCAGCACTGTTCACAACAGCCAAGATATGGAAACAACTCAAGAATCCATCGACAGCTTCATCAACAAAGAAATTGTAGTATATACATAAAATGGACTTCCTTAGAAAAAAAGAAATCCTGTCATGCTACAGCATGGATGGACCTTAAAGACCTGCTAAGTGAAACAAGCCAATCACAAAAAGATAATTACTGCAGGATTCCATGTATATGAAGTATCTAAAGCCATCAAACTCACAGGAACAGAAAATAAAGTAGTGGCTGCCAGGGGGTCAGGAAAGGAAAAGAGGAATTATTCAATAGCGTTTCGGTTACGCAAGATGAAATAAATTCTTGAGATCTGTTGTATAACCATGTATATATATTTAAAAATACTTATACACTTAAAATCTTTAAGAGGATAAATTTATGTTATGTATTTCCCCTCCCCCCAACACACACACTCACAAAAGAGCAGGGTAGGGCAGTGTTTTAAGGAATTATCTGGAGGAATCAGGATCCCTGGCCTCAGACTATACTACAAAGCTATGGTAAGCAAAATGGTATGATACTGGCACAAAACAAATAAAGATCAGTGGAACAGGATAGAAAGCCCAGAAGTAAATCCATGGACATATGGTTAAATAATCTATGACAAAAGAGGAAAGAATATACAATGAAGAAAAGACAGCCTGTTCAATAAGTTGTGCTGGGAAAACTGGACAATTACATGTAAAAAAATGAAATTAGAACATTGTTTTACACCATACACAAAAATAAACTCAAAATGCATGAAAGACCTAAATATAAGGCCAGATATTATAAAATTCTTAAAGGAGTACTTAGGCAGCACACTCTGATATAAGTCACAGCAATATCTTCCTGGATCCATCTTCTACAGTAATGAAAATAAAAACAAAAATAAACAAATAGGACCTAATTCAACTTAAAAGCTTTTGCACAGCAAAGGAAATCATATAAAAAATGAAAAGACAACCCATAGAATGGGAGAAAAATCTTTGCAAACAAATCAACTGACCAGGGATTAATCTACAAAATATATAAACATCTCATGCAGCTTTATATATTAAAGGAGAAAACAATGCAATCAAAAAACGAGAAGATCTAAACAGACCTTTTCCCCAAGACTACAGATGGCCAGAAAGCACATGAAAAGATGTTCTAAGTAACTATGAGAGATGCGAATTGAAACTACAATTAGGTATCACTTTACACCAGTCAGAATGGCCATCATCAAAGTCCACAAAGAGGTCTTCCCATCGTGGCTCAGCGGTAAGAACCCAACTAATATTCAGGTGGACACAGATTTGATACTTGGCCCCACTCAATGGGTTAAGGATCCTGTGTTGCCATGGCTTAGGCTGGCAGCTGCAAGCTCTGATTCAGCCCCTAGCTTGGGAACTTCCAGATGCCACAAGTAGTGTACCCCACCCCCAAAAAAGTCTACAAACAATAAATGCTGGAGAGGGTGTGGAGAAAAGGGGACCCTCCTACTCTGTTAGTGGGAATGTGAACTGGTGCAACCACTATGGAGAATAATATGGAGATTCCTTAAAAAAAAACTAAAAATAGAACTACCATGTCATATAATCCAGCAGTTCTACTCCTTGGCATATATCTAGAGAAAACCATAAATGGAAATGTCCCATGCACCCCAAATGTTCACTGCAGCACCACTGACAACAGCCAAGACATGGAAGAACCTAAATGTTCATAAACAGAGGAGCGGATAAAGAAGATGTGGCTCATATATACAGCGGAATATTACTCAGCCATAGGAAAGGAGGAAATAATGCCATTTGCAGCAACATAGAAGGACAGAGAGATTATCATAGTAAGTGAAGTAAGCCAGAGAAAGACAAATATATGAGATCACTAATATGTGGAATCTTAAAAAAAAAAAAAAAAGACAGAAAGAACTTATTCACAAAATACTCAACAGATCTCAAAACTCTTTTCCTTTTTCTTTTTTTTAAAGGGCCGCACCCGTGGCATGTGAAGTTCCCAGGCTAGAGGCTGAATTGGAGCTTGCAGCTGCTGGCCTACACCACAGCCACAGCAATGTGGGCTCTAAGCCACGTCTGTGACCTACACCACAGCTCACAGCAACGCTGGATTCTTAACCCACTGATCGAGGCCTGGGATCAAACCCACATCGTCACGGATACTAGTCAGGGGTGTTTCTGCTGTGCCACAATGCGAACTCCTCAAAACCAAACTTATGGTTACCAAAGGGGAAACGTGAGGGTGGGGGAGGGATAAATTAGGAGTTAATACATACACACTACATGTAAAACAGATATAACAAGGACCTATTGTATAGCATAGGGAAATCTACTCAATACTGTGTAATAGCCAATATGGGGAAAGAATCTGAAAAAGAATGGATATATGCATAACTGATTCACTTTGCTATACACCTAAAACGAATACAACACTGTAAATCAACCCAACTCCAATAAACTTTAAATGAATAAATGAAAAGAATAGTCAAAACCATAGAGACAAGAAGCAGAAGGGTGGCCCAGGGACGTCAGCAGCATGGCTGATCGCAACACTCACTTCTCTCTCCCCTTCACTCTACAAGCAGTAGAACACCCACAACTCAAAGATGCTCCTGTCTAGCACACAAGATTCTGGAGAATTCCAGACCTCTGTACATCTAAAGACTAGAACACAAAGAGGAGGTAGAACCAGGGAAACAGTGGAGATGGTGCCTGCAGTCCTGGCCTGCTGGCGAGGATGCGGAGCCCGCAGCGCCAGAGAACCTGGTAGCAGCAGGCGAGGTGGTGCACGCGACTCCGCCTTCAGGCGGCAACGGCACCTGCAGCCACAGGTAACTAGAAAGCAGTGTCAATGGAGCCTGGGACTCATTGCCCCAGCTGCTGAAGTGCCCACAACTCTGGCCCCTGCCCCCCTGCCCCACAGTGGTGGAACCTATGAACTTTATTTACAACACTGACCACAGCAGAGGCGCACTCACCACCCCAGCTACCACCTCACCGCTACATACCCCTGTGAATCAAGGGATCCCAGACATGCAAAAAGAACACACCATCCAAGCGCCCCAGGCGGTGATGCCAGAGACACTGGTAACAGCTAGGCATCAAAGACCCCAGAGGCCCAAGAAGCAATAACCAGGGCACAAGGCAACACCTCTGACAGAGGCTGTGGACAAGTGGAAAGTGCAGACTCTCTTACAGAATCAGAGGCAGCGCAGGTAAGAGAAACCAAAAACGTGTGCTATAGCGCCACCTACCGGAAAGAAAAAGAAAGGCCTCTAAATTCTAACCTGATGAATCTTTACAATCAAATAAAAAGGTCTTTGTTATATCAAATGTGCCTGCAAAGGAAAAACTCATCCAGCACCATGAAGAACCACAGTTAACACTGTACCACAAAATGAAAATTACAATTCTCCAAAACACAATCTTAAAGTCATGGAATATTGCAATCTACCATCGAAAATTCATAATAGGAAGAAACTCAGATACACGAAACTCAGAAAGGCAGTTCAATGGGCTAAAGAAGAAAATTAATGAAGAGAAGGAATGTTTTTTTTAATCAAAGAGACAAATTCCAACACGAACCAAACAGGAGTTCCCATTATGGCTCAGAGTAATAACACAAGTAGTGCACAGGTTTGATCCCTGGCTTCACTCAGTGGGTTAAGGATCCAGCGTTGCTGTGATCTGTGGCGTACGTCACAGACACAGCACAGATCCTGCATTGCTGTGGCTGTGGCACAGGACAGCAGCTGTAACTATGATTTGATGCCTAGCCTGGGAACTTCCATATCCCACAGGTGCAGCCCTAAAAAACAAACAAAACACACACACCCTCCCCCCCCCCCGAGAAATGGAGCTGAAGAATTCAATAAACAAGATGAAGAACGCATTAGAAAGAATTGGAAGGATAGCCCTGGTGGCTCAGTGGGTTAAGGACCCAACACCCTCCATGAGGATGCAGATTCAGTCGCTGGCCTCACTCAGTGGGTTAAGGATCCAGCATTGCCACAAGCTGTGGCAAAGGTCACAGATGCAGCTCAGATCCAGTGTTGCTGTGGCTGTGGCATAGGCCGGCAGGGGCAGCTCTGATTCAACCCCTAGCCTGGGAATTTCCATATGCCACAGATGTGGCCATAAAAAGAAGAATAAAAGAAAGCACTGGAAATACAGCAGACCAGATGGAGGAGAGAATTAGTGACCTCAAAGAGAAATCTAGAAATGGTAAGTAGAAGGGGGAAAACAAGTAAGATATCAAAAAATAAAGAAGTTCTCTGAGAACAGATTGACTGTTCCAGGAAGGGCAACAGAGTAATGGGTATCCAAGGAGGAGGAGAGAGGGAGAAGGGAGCAGAGAGTTCATTTAAAGAAAAATAGCTAAGAACTTCCCAGACTTGGGGAAGGAACTGGATGTATAAGCTCATGAATCTAAGGGAACATCTAATTAGCTCAATGCAAAAAGGCCCTTTTAAAGACACATTACAGGGAGTTGCCATCATGGCTCAGCAGAAACCAAGAGGACTAGCATCCAGGAGGAAGCAGGTTGATCCCTGGCCTCCCTCAGTGGGTTAAGGATCCAGCATTGCCATGAGCTGTGTTGCAGGTTGCAGACGCAGCTTGGATCTGGCCGCTGCTGTGGCTGTGGTGCAGGCCAGAGGCTACAGCTCTGATTCGACCCCCCTAGCCTGAGAACCTCCATATGCCATGAGTGTGGCCCAAAAAAAGACAAAAAAAATAAAGACATTAAAATTGTGAAAAGTCAATGACAAAGAATTTTCAAAGGCAGCCAAGAAAAAAGGACGGTAACCTACAAAGGAACCCTTATTAGACTATGAGCATATTTCTCAGCAGAAACTCTATGGGCCAGAAAGGAGTGGAATGACATTCTCAAAATAGTGCAAGACGACAACTGCACTAAATTATCATTCAGATGTGGAAGAGAAAAAGACTTCCCCAGGCAAACAAAAGCTGTGAGAATTCATCAACACTAGACCTGCCTTAGAAAAAATGTTGAGCTCTTCTACCAGAAACAAAAAGGCCAAAAGTATGCAAAATGTTAAGTAAGGTTATAGACAATCAGAAAATTGCAACTCTTGGAGTTCCCTTCGTGGCTCAGTGGTTAATGAATCAGACTAAGAACCATGAGGTTGCGGGTTCAATCCCTGGCCTTGCTCAGTGGGTTAAGGATCCTGCGTTGCCGTGAGCTGTGGTGTAGGTTGCAGACGTGGCTTGGATCCCGCATTGCTGTGGCTGTGGCGAAGGCCGGCAGCTACAGCTCCTGTATATGCTGAGGGTGTGGCTCTACATAAAGGCAAAAAGACAGGAAAAAAAAAAAAAGAAAATTGTAACTCTTTATTAGAACTGGTTTTTAAACACTTTATTATGGCATAAAGGTGGAGAGTAGAAAAATAACTACAGCTACTTCAACTTGGCAACAAATTCACAGACTAAAAAGGAATAACTTGAGACAAGAAAATCCCAAAAAGCAAAGAGGAAAGGACAGAACCTATAGAGGTAAATGAAGATAAAATGCTATCAGCAGAAAAAGAACTATTTTATCTATGAGACATTTGCTATAAATCCCATGTAGCCACAAAATGGAAATCTAGAGACACAAAATCACAAAAGAAAAACTGAGAAAACGTTAAAAAAAAAAAAACCGTGAAGGCAAAATAGCAGAGAGAAACACAAAGAAAAATCAACAGTGAAGGTATGGAGCAACCAGAAGAGAAAAAATGGCAGTACTAGGTTCTCATCTATGAATAAATCACTCTGCAGGTAAATGGACTGAATTAACCAATTTTTAAGATACAGAATGGCTGGGAAATTGGATTAAGATGGTGGAATAGAAGGACTTGAGCTCAACTTCTCTCCTAAAAACAACAAAATTACAACCAAATGCCAAGCAACCTTCAACCAAATAGACTGGAAACTTTCAAAAAGATATATTCCAGAAGACAAAGAGGTAGGAGGGGCAATTACCCGATAGAAGCAACCCCATACCTCCCGGGTGGGAAGCCCCACAGACTGGAAAGTAACTGTGTCACAGAGATTCACCTACAGGACTGAGAGTTCCGAGCCCCACGTCAAATCCCCACTCCTGGGGATCGGGCACATGGATAAAGAGCCCCTGGAACATCTGGCATCGAAGACCAGTGGGGCTTGTGTGCAGGAGCTCCACAGGACTGGGGGAAAAGGAGACCCATCCTTGAAAGGTGCACACAAACTTTCACGTGCACTGGGTCCCAGGGCAAAGCAAAGTCTCCACAGGAATCTGGGTCAAACCTGACTGCAATTCTTGGAGGATCTCCTGGGATAACGGGGGTGACTGTGGCTTGTTGTGGGGGAAGGGAATTGGAGGCAAAGGTCTCGGGAACATTCATCAGCCTGCATTTCTCTGGAGATGGCCATTTTGGGGACAATCTGGCCCCTCCCATCAGTGCTGAGAAGCCCCAGGCTAAACAATAATCCAAGTGGGATCACAGCCCCACCCATCAGTAAACAGGCTGCCTAAAGACCCCTCAGGCACACAGTCAGCCTCTAATCTCACCCAGAGACAAAGCCCCACCCACCAGAGGGATAGGAGTCAACCCCACCTACCAATGGGCAGACACCAGTCTCTCCCATCAGGAAGCCTACACCAAGCCCCCCCCCCCATACCAACTTTAACCACAGGGGAGGCAAACACCAGAAGTAAGAGAGGCTACAACTCTGTTGTCTGCAAAAAGGTCACCACAACAAAAACCTATTAAAATGAAAAGACAGAAAACTTTAACTCAGATAAGGGAGAAAGGAAAAAAAAACCAGAAAAACAGCTCAGTGATGAGATTATCAGCCTCTGAGAAAGAAATTTTAGACTGTTGATGCTGAAGATGATGCGAGACGTTAGAAATAAACTGGAGGCAAAGATTGATAAATTACAGGAAACACTGTGCAAAGAAATACAAGATATAAAAATTAAACAAGAGATGTAAAATACAATAACTGAAATAAAATATTCATTAGAAGCAGCCAACAGTAGAACACAGGAGGCAGAAGAACAAATCAGCGAGGTGGAGGACAGATTAGTGGAAATCACTAATGCAGAAGACAAGAGAGATAAAAAATTGAAAGGAAATGAGGAGAGTCTCAGAGAACGCTGGAATAATGTTAAATACACCAACATCCATTTTATAGGGGTACAAGAGGGAGAAGAGAGAAGGGGACAGAAAAAGTATTCGACGAGATAATAGCTGAAAAATTCCGTAATATGGGAAAAGAGCCACTCAGTCAAATCCAGGAAGCACAACGAGTACCATATAAAATAAAGCCAAGGAGAAACACCCCAAGACACATATTAATCAAAATGACCCAAAATTAAAGACAAAGAGAAAATATTGAAAGCAGCTAGGGAAAAGAAACAAATGACATACAAGGGAACCCCGATAAGGTTATCAGCAGATTTTTCAGCTGAAATTCTGCAGGTCAGAAGGGAGTGGCATTATATACTTACCATGGTGAAAGGAAAAAACTTCCAACCAAGATTACTTTACCCAGCAAGGCTCTCATTCAGATTTGAAGGAGGAATCAAAACCTTTACAGATAAGCAGAAGCTCAGAGATTTCTGCAACACTAAACCAGCTTTACAACAAATACTAAAGGAACTTCTCTAGGCAGAAAAGAAAAGGCTACAACCAGAAATAAAAACACCACAAATGACAAGGCTCACCAGTAAAGACATATATACAGTAAAGATACAAAATCATCCATGAACAATTGTGCTACCAAAATCAGAAATCGTGAGAAGAGAGCACAAATGCAGGATACTGGAGAAGCACGTGCAATTAAGAAACCAACAACTTAAAACAATCTCGTTTATATATAGACTCCTATATCAAAACTTCAGGGTAACTGCAAACCAAAAATCTACAATTGATATACAAACAAATAAGAAAAATCAAACTCAAATACAACATTAAAGATATCAACTCAAATGCAACATTAAAGATAGCCATCTTGTGAGGGGAGACGAGAATAAGGGAAGAAAAAAGAGCAACAAAAATCCAAAACAGTTAATAAAATGTCAATAAGAACATACCTATCAATAATTACCTTAAATGTTAATAGACTGAATGCCCCAACCAAAAGACATAGACTAGCTGAGTGGATAGAAAAACAAGACCCATATATATGCTGTCTTCAAGAGACCCACTTCACTTCTAGGGACACATACAAATTTAAAGTAAGAGGATGGAAGAAAATATTCCATGCCAACGGAAATCAAAAGAAAGCTGGAGTAGCAATACTCCTAACACACAAAATAGACCTTCAAATGAAGAACATTCTAAGAGACAAGGAAGGGCACTACATCATGATCAAAGGATCAATCCAAGAAGATATAACAATTCTAAATATCTATGTACCCAACATAGGATCACCACAATACATAAGGCAACTGCTAACAAGCTTAAAAGGAGAAATCAACAATAACACAATCGTAGTGGGGGACTTTAACACCCCACTTATAGCAATGGATAGATCATCCAGACAGAAAATCAGTAAGGAAACACAGGCCCTGAATGAAGCATTAGATCAGATGGACTTAATATTTATAGGACATTCCATCCAAAAGCAACAGAATACACATTCTTCTCAAGTGCGCATGGAACATTCTCTAAGACTGATCACATCCTGGGCTACAAATCAGGCCTCAGTAACTTTAAGAAAATTGAAATCATTTCAAGCATCTTCTCTGACCAAAATGCTATTATGACTGGAAATCAACAACCAGGAAAAAATGACAAAAAATACAAACACATGCAGACTAAACAACATGCTACTAAACAACCAATGGATCACTGAAGAAATCAAAGAGGAAATTAAAAAATACCTAGGAGCAAATGACAACAAAGATACGACACGCCAAAACCTCTGGGATGCAGCAAAAGCAGTTCTAAGAGGAAAGTTTATAGCAATACAAGTCTACCTCAGGAAACAAGAAAAAGCTCAGATAAACAACCTAACTTTACATCTAAAGCAGCTAGAGAGGGAAGAACAGACAAGACCTAAAGTCAGGAGAAGAAAAGAAATCATAAAGATCAGAGCAGAAATCAATGAAATAGAAACGAAGAAAACCACAGACAAGATCAGTGAAACTAAAAGCTGGTTCTTTGAAAGATCAATAAAATTGATAAACCCCTAGCCAGACTTATCAAGAAAAAAAGAGAGAGGATACAAATCAATAAAATTAGAAATGAAAAAGGAGAAGTAACAATGGACATCACAGAAACACAAAGGATCATAAGACTACTATATGCAACTATATGGCAATAAAATGGAAAACCTAGAAGAAATGGACAAATTCTGGAAAAGTACAATCTCCCAAGACTAAACCAAGAGGAAATAGAAAATATGAATAGACCAATCACAAGTTCTGAAATTGAAACTGTGATTAAAAAACTTCCAACAAACAAAAGTCCAGGACCAGATGGCTTCATAGGAAAATTCCATCAGACATTTAGAGAAGAGCTAACACCTATCCTTTTGAAACGCTTCCAAAAAATTGCAGAGGAAGGGACACTCCCAAACTCATTCTATGAGGCAACCATCACCCTGATACCAAAACCAGGCAAAGATACCACAAAAAAAGAAAATTACAGGCCAATCTCACTGATGAACATAGATGCAAAAATCCTCAACAAAATACTAGCCAACTGAATCCAACAATACATTAAAAGGATTGTACACCACAATCAAGTGGGATTTATCCCAGGGATGCAAGGATTCTTCAATATCCGCAAATCAATCAGTGTGATACACCATGTTAACAAACTGAAGAATAAAAACCATACGATCCTCTCCATAGATGCAGAAAAAGCCTTTGACAAAATCCAACACCCATTTCTAATAAAAACCCTTCAGAAAGTGGGCATGGAGGAAACTACCTCAACATAATCAAGGCCATCTATGACAAACCCAGAGCTAACATCATTCTCAATGGTGAAAAGCGGAAAGAATTCCCACTGAGATCAGGAACAAGACAGGGATGTCCACTCTCGCCACTACTATTCAACATGGTTTTGGAAGTCCTAGCTATAGCAATCAGAGAAGTAAAAGAAATAAAAGGAATCCAAATTGGAAAGGAAGAAGTAAAAGTATCACTTTTTGCAGATGAAATGATACTATACCTAGAGAATCCTACAGACTCTACCAGAAAACTGTTAGAGCTCATCA
>PVHT021183583.1:1649184-1684536 GCA_004024745.2 Catagonus wagneri
ACAAAAAAAAAAAAAAATTACCCAAAGAGAAATGAAAATGAAAATATAGCACACCAAAAATCCATGGAATGCAACAGTACTCGGAGGGAAATTTATAGCACTGTAGGTCTACCTCAAGAAACTAGGAAAATTTCAAATAAACAATCTAAGCTTATACCTAAAGAAACTAGGGGAAGAACAACTGAGGTGTAAAGTCAGTAGAAGGAAGGAAATAAAGACTCAAGAGAAGAAATAAATGAAATAGAAGATAAAGGGACAATTGAAAAAATCAGTGAAACTAAGAGCTGTTTTTTAAGAAAGATAAACGAAATTAACAAACTCTTAGCCAGCCTCACTAAAACAAAGAGAACTGTGATAAATCAGAACCCAAAGTGGAGAAATAACAATGAATAGCACATAAGATTTGGTTGTGATGATCGTTGTACAACTATAAATGTAATAAAATTCATTAATTAAAAAACAATGAATAGCACAGAATTATAAGGGATTATAAGAGACTATTGTGAACAGCTACATGCCAAACAAATTCCACAACCTAAAAGACATGCACACATTCTTAGAATCATAAAACCTTCAAAGACTAATGGAGAAATAGAAAAATCTGAATAGAGTCATCACTAGTACAAAGATTAAAATGGTAAACAAAAATCTCCCCCAAACAAAAGTCCAAGACCAGACAGCTTCACAGGGGAATTCTACCAAACATTCAAAGGAGATTTAATACCTATCCTTCTGAAACTCTTCCAAAAAACTGAAGGGGAAGAAACACATCCTAACTTATTTTTTTGAGGCCAACATCACCCTGATACCAAAACTAGACCAGGACAAAACATACAAAAAAGAGAATTACAGGCCAATTATCTATGATGAGATAGATGCAAAAATCCTCAACAAAATATGAGCAAACCAAATACAATAATGTATTAAAAGGACCACATACCATCACCCAGTGGGATTTAGTCCAAGGATGCAAGGACTGTACAACATCTTCAAATTAATCAACATGATAGAGCACATTAACAAAATGAAGAACAAAATCCATTATGATCATCTCAACAGATGCAGAAAAAGCATTTTATAAGATTCAGTGCCCATTAATAGTTAAAAACTCTCAATATAGTGGCTATAGGAGTTCCCATTGTGGCTCACCGGTAACAAATCTGACTAGTATCCACATAGGTTTGATCCCTGGCCCTGCTCAGTGGAGTAAGGATCTGGCACTGCCATGAGCTGTGGTGTAGGTTGCAGATGTGGCTCAGATTTGGCATTGCTGTGGCTGAGGCCAACACCTGAAGCTCCGATTCAACCCCTAGCCTGGGAACTTCCATATACTGAAGATGTAGGTCTTAAAAAAAAAAGGGGGGGGGTATAGAAGGAATGTATGTCAACATAATAAAGGCCATATATGACAAACCTTCACCTAGCATCATATTCAATGGTGAGCTATCCCTCTAAGATGAGGAACAAGAAAAGGATGCTCACTCTTACTCAACATAATATTTGAAGTCCTACCAAGAACTAGTCAAAAAAAAAAAAAAAGTCCAACTATCACTGTTTGAGCATGACATGATTTTATATATAGAAAACCCTAAAGACTTCACCAAAAATCTATTAGAAATAATAGGCAAATACAAGAAAGTCTCAGGGTAAAAAAAAAAAAAATCAACACACAAAATCTGTTGCATTTCTGTACAATGACAATGAGCTAACAGAAAGAGAAACTGAGAACGCCACTTACAATCACAAAAAAGAATAAATACCTAGGAATAAATTTAACCAAAGAGTTAAAAAAACCTGTACACTGAAAACTATTAAGATATCGGAGTTCCCCTCGTGGCGCAGTGGTTAACGAATCCGACTAGGAACCATGAGGTTGCGGGTTTGATCCCTGGCCTTGCTCAGTGGGTTAATGATTTGGCGTTGCCGTGAGCTGTGGTGTAGGTCGCAGATGCAGCTCGGATCCTGCGTTGCTGTGGCTGCGGCGTAGGCCAGTGGCTACAGCTCCAGCTGGACCCCTAGCCTGGGAACCTCCACATGCCGCAGGTGCGGCCCTAAAATGACCAAAAAAAAGGCAAACAACAACAACAAAAAAAAAACTATTAAGATATTATTGAAAGAAATTAAAGACAAATAAATGGAAAGCTCTTTGTGCTCACCGATTAGAAAAATTAACATTACTTTAGGTAATATGGATATTTTCATTATTTTTTGCTTTTTAGGGCCACACCTGCGGCATATGGAAAGTCCAAGGCTAGGGGTTGAATCGGAACTGTAGCTGCTGGCCTACACCACAGCCACAGCAATATGGGATCCGGGCCACATCTGCAATCTACAGCACAATTCATGGCAATACTGGTTCCTTAACCGACTGAGGAAGGCCAGGGATCAAACCCCCATCCTCATGGATACTAGTTGGGTTTATTACTGCTGAGCCATGATGGACCTCCATAATATGGACATTTTTATAATCTACATATTCAGTGCATTCCCTTTCAATATCCCAAGGACGTTTTTCACAAAAGTGGGAAAAAAATTCTCAAATGTATACAGACCCCTAGCCTGGGAGCCTCCATGTGCCATGGGTGTGGCTCTAAAAAAAAGACAAAAAAAATCAAATGTATGTGGAACCACAAAATACACTGAATAGCCAAAGCAATTCTGAGAAAAAGTAACAAAGCTGGAGGTACCACATTCCCTGATTTCAAACTGTATTACAAATAGTAATCAAAACAGTGTTTTCCTGGTATTGTCAGAAAAACAGATACAGAGATCAATGGAACAGAACTGAGAACCCAGAAATAAAACCACACATATATGGCCACTAATCTTTAACAAAAGATCAAAGATCATACAATGGAGAAAGGATAGTCTCTTCAATAAATGGTGCTGGGCAAACTGGACAGCCACATGCAAAAAATTAAACTAGATCATCTCACATCATCCACAGATATCAACTCAAAAAGGACTAAAAACTTGAATGTAATTCCTGAAACCATAAAACTCCTAGAAGAAAACATAGGCGTCATACTCCTTGATGTTAGTCTTAGCAACATCATTTTAGATTATGTCTCCTCAGGCCAGGGAATCGAGCAGAAATAAACAAATGGAATTACATGAAATTAAAAAGCTTCCACAAAGCAAAGGAAACCCTCAGCAAAATGAAAGATAACCCATGGAATTAGGGAAGACGTTTGCAAATGACCTATCCGTTAAGGGGTCAATCTAAAAAAATATAGAAAGAACTCATATAACTCAACAACGACAAAAACAACTTGATTAACAAATGGGCATAGGAACTGAATAGACATCTTTTTTTTTTTTTGTCTTTTGTCATTTTAGGGCCACATCCACGGCATATGGAGGTTCCCAGGCTAGGGGTCTAATAGGTGCTGTAGCCAACAGCCTACACCGTAGCCACAGCAACGCAGGATCTGAGCCACATCTGCAACCTACACCACAGCTCATGGAACGCCAGATCATTAACCCACTGAGCAAGGCCAGGGATCGAACCCGCAACCTCATGGTTCCTAGTTGGATTCGTTAACCTCTGCGCCACGACAGGAACTCCAAACATCTTTTTTTCAAAGAAGACATACAGATGGCCAACAGGCACAGGAAACAATGCTCAGCATCGCTAATTAGCGAAATATAAGCCAAAATCTCAATGAGATGACACCTCATGCCTGCTAGAATCGCTATTACCAAAAATTTAAGAAATAAGTATTGGTGAGGATGTGGAGAAAAGGAATCCTTGTACACTGTCGGTGGGAATGTAAATTGGTACAGCCACTGTGGGAAATAGTATGGCGATTCCTCAAAGAATTAAGAATGGAACCACCGAATGATCCAGTGGTCGCACTTCTGGGTTATTAGCCAAAGAATACATTAACACTGGAGTTCCCATTGTAGCTCAGCAGAAACGAATCTGACTAGCATCCATAAGGACACAGGTTCGATCCCTGGCCTCACGCAGTGGGTTAAGGATCTAGACTTGCCGTGAGCTGTGGTGTAGGTCACAGAAGCATCTCGGATCCTATATTGCTGTGGCTGTGGCATAGGCTGGTGGCTATTGCTCCGATTAGACCCCTAGCCTGGGAACCTCCATATGTTGGGGGTGTGGGCCTAAAAAGAAAAAAAAAAGAATAAACACTAATTTGAAAAGATACATGAACCTCTATGGTAACACTTACTATAGCCAAGTTGTGGGAACAATCTAAGTGGCATACACACACACACGCATGCGCACACACACACAATTATATATTTTAGATAGATAGATAGATATCCTCATGGATACTAGCCAAGTTCTTAACCCACTGAGCCACAACAGGAACTCCTAAAATGCACTTCTCACTGGAACTGTGGTTCGAAAGGCTGGAAGGCATCGCTCTGGTAGCTGCTCAAGGCGATGGTGCCAAGTTAGCACTGAGAGACCAGGCTGGGCTGCCTCAGTCTGGTTCCGCCCCCAACTCCGATCTCTGGCCTCGGAGCAAGCCCACCTCCCGGGTGAAGGACGCACCCTCAGGCCCAGGGCCTGTCAGCAGAAGCCCCCATGGGCACAAGCATCTCATGCAGCTTTCCTTCCTTTGCTGAATGGTAATGCTGGTGCTAGTCTTCCCGAACTTTCTCAGCCAGGTGGAGCTGCTGCCTCAAAGGCTAAACACCTTCAGGACTGCAGGGCTCTGGGTGGGTCTGCTGGGACTTGTGAAACCCAAGGGCAGAGGCTCAAGGGGCTACTGGGGATGGCGACCTAGGGGTCCAGGGCTGCAGCTAAGCGCCCTCCTCACCTTCTCCTCTTGGTCTCAATTCCACCTGTTCTTCAATACTTTAACTTCCTAAAAGCCTTCCTTTTCTCACATTTTCTGCACTCTATTTTTGGTTGAGATTCTTTCCAGTTTCATACTGTTAAACATATTCCAGGAGGCTCTCTCTTTGCCAGGCATTGTTTTCCTGTGGCATCGATCCTGCCTTCTCCCAAGCATGAGACACTTGTGAGAAAAGCCTATACACCTTAAATTTTTTTTTGTTTAAAGCACATGTGATTTACAATGTTCTGTCAATTTCTGCTGTACAGCAAAGTGACCCAGCCACACACGTATGTACATTCTGCTTCTCATACCATCTTCCATCACGTTCTACTCCAAGAGATTGGACAGAGTTCCCCCCCACTGTACATAAGACCCCGCTGCTTATCATTCTAAATGTAAATGCCCTTTAAAAGATGCCTAGCAGCTACTCATTGGACTGAATCAAATTACAGGCTGAGATTGGTCAGGTAAGGACATCTATTTAGATTATGAAGATGAGTGCTTATTTCTCAAATTCAGGCTGAAAAAGATTTACGGTAACAAGTAAGAATCATAATAACCACCACTCATCATTTTCTATGCCAGAACTGGGCAAGTGCTTCATTTACTCTTCAACCCACACCATGGCCCTAGGTGTTACCAATTATGACCATTGGTGCCATTTTGTCAATGACTAAACCGAGCTTAAAGAGGCTGGGAGCCTTCTCCAGTGTCACGATGCTGGTGGGCAGGGGAGCAGAGGACCAAATCCAGGCTCTGAACCCCCAAAGCTAGGGCCTCCATCATCACTTAGAGTAAAACAAAGCAAAGCACTCAGCTCTGACAGTCATCACAATCGTGGCCCAGGATTCATGGACCACAAAGTGGGCTTTGCCATTTGATCCTGGAATCTAGGACTTTTTTTTTTTTATCATCAGTCCCATCCTTGGCAGGTTCTGAGACTATGTCAGGTGACTGCAGACGTTGGGAAGAGATGATAACTATAACTGCTGGTTCTCCAGGCACAGGGGCCTTGCCAGATCAAGTGGAGAGGCCCGTGCCAGCCAAGGGTCATGAGCACAGGGGGTGCACCGCAGGGGGCGCTGGACGAGTGATAGCTTAAGGATCCACTACTTCATAACCTGTGGCTCCTTGGGCACCTAAGGTCTTAACGCTCATCACATGGGTCACGATTAAGGGCTGAAGTTTGGAATCAGGAAGACCTGGGTTTGAATTCCAAGAATGAACCACACAGCTGCTTCCTGAAGAAATGACTTAGCCTCACACTAATGTAAATCCCACATTTGCAGCGTGGGGATGATGGAAAATGAGGCAGTGTACCAAGTGCTCCCCTCTGTGCCAGGTCACGAGGGATGCTGACAAAACGGCACCTGGTACCCACTTCCTGGTTATTATTGGATGGCCCATCCCACCCTGTGCCCAATTCTGTGATCTGCATATGGTACCTTAATTACAACAATAACATCAAGGCAAAAAATGACTATGAAAGGGGCCTTTGGTAGGGACTTTTGTCCAGAGATGAGAAAGCCATCTCCCTTTTTTTTTTTTTTTTTTGTCATTTTAGGGCCACACCCATGGCATGTGGAGGTTCACAGGCTAGGGGTCAGATCGGAGCTGTAGCCGCTGGCCTACACCACAGCCACAGCAATGTCAGATCTGAGCCATGTCTGTGACCTACACCACAGCTCACGGCAATGCCGGATCCCCAACCCACTGAGCAATGCCAGGGATCGAACCTGCATACTCATGGATACTAGTTGGGTTCGTTAACCACTGAGCCATGACAGGAACTCCAAGAGAACACCATCTTTTTTAAAATGATGAAACCATGCCTTAGTGAGATTAAGGACCCTTCCGGAGGCTTTATGCTATATATGACATGATAAAATATCAAACCGATCTAGATTTTTTTGTCTTTTGAGGGCCGCACCTGTGGCATATGGAGGTTCCCAGGCTAGGGGGTCTAGTCGGACCTACATCTGCTGGCCTACACCACAGCAACACGGGATCCAAGCCATGTCCGTGACCCACACTATAGTCCACGGCAACCCTGATCCTTAACCCACTGAGCAAGGCCAGGGATCGAACCTGCAACTTCGTGGTTTCTGGTAGGATTCGTCTCCACTGCACCACAGTGGGAACTCCAGTACTTTAGTACTTAATCATCATTAAGCACTATAAAACAGAATTGCAGGGCATTACTGCAGTCCTAGGAACATTACTGCTCCCCTCTTTCCTTTTCTCCCCATAAATATGAGAGACCTTGAGTTCCCATCGTGGCTCAGTGGTTAACGAATCCGACTAGGAACCATGAAGTTGTGGGTTCGATCCCTGGCCTCACTCAGTGGGTTAAGGATCTGGTGTTGCTGTGAGCTGTGGTGTAGGTTGCAGACGCGGCTCGGATCTGGTGTTGCTGTGTCGTCAGCCGGCGGCTACAGCTCTGATTAGACCCCTAGCCTGGGAACCTCCATATGCCGTGGGTGCGGCCCTAAAATGACAAAAGGCCAAAAAAAAAAAAAAAAAAAGAGAGATCCATATTTATGCGAAATACAAAAATGGCCTCACAAACTTCATGGACATAGAAATACCAGACCTATTAAACGAACACAAAATCCAAAATGAGCACCACCAAAGTTCGGATATTTCAGGAATATTATTAAGGGCAAAACATTAGCTTTAAAGGAAAATTATGGCGATCAGATCCTAGACTTTTTGGAATAGCAAGTACAATCAATGACATTCTGTGGGGACGAAGCCAAAATGAGTTATCTGAAAATTGCACAAGATTTGGAAATGTCTGGGATCCCTCACTTCGCCCCAAACCATTGAGGGCATTTCACGGAAATTCAGCCTCACTTCAGGCTGGAGGGTTCCTGCATTTTCCGCACGTGCCTGAGCTTCTCTTTTCAGGGGCACTGGGGGGGCTGCCTATGAAATGTGTTCATGGATCATTTCACAGGAAAAGGATGGGGCTGTCTGCACGGAGTTCTAGAAGTGACCTGCTTTCTGAGGCTACTAAGGTCTGCAAAGGTCAAAGTTCCCTTGCAAAAACTGAGGTCCTTTTCTTTTCGGTGCCTGCCTGGGTGGGACTTTCTGCTGACCTCAGGGGTCCCGGCTCACCGACACGTTCTCTGCCCTGGGAAGAGGCGGTTCCCTCAGGACATCGTGTGTCTTCTTCCGGGTCCCTTTTGGTTTTTTTCCTCCGGGAAGCCTGTGATGTCCGAGACCTCAAGTGCTACTCCATTCCCTGTCCCTGGCCATCCCGGGACTTCCTGAAGGCTGGGGCTTAGAAGGAAGACGGAACACGAAAAAGTGCGTTCTGCCTTCAAGGTGGCCTTGCAGGTGGCCCAAGGACCACAGGGGCGCTCTCCAGGGACACAAAGCGTTCACTAGCTCAGTGGAGTCCTGTGGGGCTGGGGATGGAAGGTCCATCTCAGTGCCGTGTATATGCCACACGTTTTATGCCCAGTCAGCTGGGTGGGGACAAGTTGGGACAGAGGCTAAATGGGTTCCTAAGATTATTACCGACATATACCAAGTTCAAAATGGCTTTCCCATAACACCGCTTCTCATGAGAGGCATTCTGGAGAGTGTGATCTCCATCTCCCTGGACGGCAACTGAGACTCTGCCATGGGAAGTGAGAGGCTGGTGGCTGGCAGAAACAGTGCTAGAATCTTTCTTTTTAGGGCTGAACCCGCGGCATATGGAGGTTCCCAGGCTAGGGGTCCAATCAGAGCTGCAGCTGGCAGTCTACACCACAGCCACGGCAACATCCGATCTGAGCCACATCCGCAATATACCCTGCAGCTTGGGGCAATGCCGGGTCCTTAACCCGCTGAACAAGGCCAGGGATGGAGCCCACATCCTCACGGACACAATGTCAGGTCCTTAACCAGCTGAGCCACAACAGAAACTCCTGGAATCCGATTTCTGATCCCAGAATGCCCTTCACCACACAGGCCCATCTCCCTTCTGGTGAGGTGGTGGGAAAAAGGGGACCTCAACACCTGCTGCTACTCCCCTCAAGTGGGGTGGCTCTCACGGGGATGGGCATTCACCACCAGCCCAGTGGGGCCCTGTGTTTGATGGACAGTGAGGGTATGAGTCAGGGCTTATGAAAACCAAACGGCTTTAGTCACTAATAAAGGCACATTTCAGTCAACTTGCAATTTGACAACAGTTCCCATTGGGTAGTTCTATTTTTCTTTGAAACTATTCAGGTTTGGGAGGTTCGGACTCAATTAGAGGCATCTGGTAACCAAGTCTGCAGCATAAAAATGTTGCAAAAGGCCCTGGCTGCCCCTCCCTCTACAAGGCGGGCCAGGGCCGCCCCAGGGAACCCATGGCCACCTGCAGGCTCTGTGCCCCCGACCCTGTTTTGTTCTGGTTACACAGCTCCTGAGAGATGCTGGGGAGGATCAGGGCAGGGATGATCTAGAAACCCCAGCCTCTGCTCCAAGAGCACTTCTAACTCGCTTTCCCATGCTGACTCTCTATTGAGGCAACATATAAAGAACTTCCATCTCTGTGACTTGCCTAGAAGTAAGATCGGAAAGCTCTCTACATATTTTTCTTCTCTGCCTCCGTCTTTTAGTAGAAATTCTGCTCTTAACATTTGCCATGGATTACTTTGCAGCAAAATAAAAACTAGGTAGAGTTTTTACTTGATGTGGATGCCGAAAGAATTCACATTTTACAGTATCAGTAAGTGTTTTCTGGGGTTCCCGTCGTGGCTCAGTGGAAGTGAATCTGACTAGTATCCATGAGGACACAGCTTCGATCCCTGGCCTCGCTCAGTAGGTTAAGGATCCGGCGTTGCTGTGGCTGTGGTGTAGGCCGGTGGTTACAGCTCCGATTAGACCCCTAGCCTGGGAACTTCCATATGCCTCAGGTGCAGCCCTAGAAAGAAAAACAACAAAAAAACACACTAACAGGAAAGTGTTTTCCTTCAAATACATCTTTTGAATGGAATAATAACACAAGATATTTCCCACACAGAAGGAAGTAGGCACATCTGATTTCTTAGTGTGTTCTGAGTGTAATTGACTTGAGCCTCACCAAGTACATTCTGTGTCTATCCCAACACAACTGGGACATGATACAGTGATGCATTTGAAGATACACAGTAGCGGTCCCTTAAATTCTAAGACCCCCCAGTGGATGCCTGAAGCCCCAGATAGTACCAGGCCCTATATACACAATGTGATGAAGTTTAATTTATAAATTAGGTACTGTAAGAGATGAACCAATAATAATAAGGTAGAAAAATTATAAAAATATTCTGTAATCAGACACAGAGAACAGACTTCTGATTGCCGATGGGGAGGGGACGGGAGGGACAGGGAATTTGGGGCTAGTAGATGAAACTATGACATTTAGAATGGTTAACAAGGCCCTACTGTACAGCAAAGGGAACTCTATGCAGTCTTCTAGGATAGACCATGATGGAAAATATATAAAAAATACATATATATATATATATATATGTCACTTTGCTATATAGTGGGAATAGGCACAACACTGTAAATCAACTATACTTTTAAAAAATGACTTTTTCCATTATAGTTGGCTTACAGTGTTCTGTCAGTTTTCTACTGTATAGCAAAGTGACCCAGTCACACATACATATATACATTCTTTTTCTCACATTATCCTCTATCATGTTCCTTCATAAGTGACTATAGTTTCCAGTGCTATACGGCAGTAAATTGACTAGACTTTAATACAAATATATTATAATCAAAGTTATATAAATATGGTCTCCCCAAATACCTTGTACAGTTTGAATTTTTTTTTGCATTTTTTATCTTTAAGCACTTATGTACCGGGGCTATAACTTGCAGTTTTAGGTAGAACAGTAAACCTAGCACACCTTTTTTTATTTTTGTTTCTTCACAATTTCATGGACAGATTTGTTCGTACCCTAGATCTTAGCAGTCTCGGTGTATGACTTTTTCCCCCCTTTCCTTATTAAGTTGAGAACTTCCACATTTTCACTTAAAAGCAGCACTTTATAGCTTCTCTTTGGCACATGCAAATTGCCTGCATCACTCCTCTGGCACTCTGGGGCCATTTATTAAGTAAAATAGGGTTATGTGAACACAATCCATCTGATAACAGAGTTGGCTACTAAGGAACCAGTGGGTGGATATGCGGGACAATGGGATGACTTATGTCCTGGGTGGGACAGAGCCAATGACATAAGATTTCATCACATGGACTCAGAACTGCAAGCAATAGAAAACTTACCGGAATTTTCCATTTAATATTTTCGGATTGCGGTTGCCTGCAGGTACCTGAAATCGCAGAACGAGAAACCATGCATAAAAGGCAACTTCTGCATCTCCTTTATTACCTGTGGGTTCCTTGAGGGCAAAAGGTGTGTCTCGCTTGCCACTGTGTTCTCAGCATCTGGCATTGTCTACCGGTTTGCTTTAAACAGATCGAGATAAAGCTCCCCCTTGTTTATTTTAAAGGTTGGTTCTAAAAGCCCCTGGAAGTCTAATCTTAGAAAGGGAAAGCAGCTTTTTGAAAACACATCATCTTCAGACAGTGTAATCATTGAAAGGCACCCGATTTCCTTGCAAGCCGGAACAACTTATCTGTAGTTGCCCAGGTTTACTGGACAGAGACCAGGTAATAATCATGGAAGCCCCCTAGTCCTTCTGTCCTTGAGCGAGAGGGAGTATAGAGCCCCCTCTTAAGACTAGAAGGAGCAGCTTTCCCAAGCCCGTTGTGTGCCAGACATTGTTCTACGTATTTTATGTGCATTATCTTTATTCCACTTAGATCATCACCAATGGATGAAGCAGGTATTCCGAGCCTCCTTTCAGAAATACAGACGTTAAGACTTAATGAGATCAGGTGAATTGTTCGTATGTCTTAGCTGACTTTTGACAGAAACCATTTGGAGCTTAACTTTACAAAAGAAAAAAAAAAAAAGGTAGAGAGGGGCAAGGAGGGTTGTTTTAAG
The DNA here is from genome assembly GCA_004024745.2 of Catagonus wagneri. Taxonomy (NCBI): domain Eukaryota; kingdom Metazoa; phylum Chordata; class Mammalia; order Artiodactyla; family Tayassuidae; genus Catagonus; species Catagonus wagneri. The sequence continues at coordinate 1,660,967 of PVHT021183583.1, forward strand.
GATCCCAGGATGTTTTGCTGAGCCCAAAGTCAGACTTGCCACTTGATGTCAGGAAGGTACTGAGCCTGAATCAGAAAGACCTGGGAATCCAGGAAACCCACCCATGGTTCATCTCTCTCTCTCCCTGCAGAATTTTTTTTCCTTGCTCTTGACCTTGAGGCAGAACATTAACTCAGGCAGTCAGTGTAAGAGACTGGGCTCCGATGCATTCTTTGATATGACCTTTCATTAACTTTTATGGTTTAAGGGCTCCAGACAGTAATTCCCCACAGGCCTTGTGTACCGTAGAAAACGTGTCTTCCCCCAAACAGACCGTAACCTCGAGCCCACTCCTCAGTTGGTAGAAAAGGAATGAGAGAAACGGTGACCTAATCCAAGGGAAGAGAAGGACAAAAATGTCAAACTTATGGGGACATTTCCACCCCAAGACCCTACTGGACAAGGACTGATATAGGTAATTGAACAAGGCCAATGGGAGAAAACCACATCTTTCTGGACCCCACGTTGGTACCCCCTCATCTTCAAGGAATAAAAGCCCCTATAGGGCAATGGGGGGGGGCTCTTCTCCCCCCTCCCAGCAGCCCTGGGAGCTTTTTGCTTTCCTTTAATCAAGACTTTGCTTACTTGCTGCCTGTGTGTTCGAGGAGTTCGTTCAGCGACCGCGGTGAACAAGAACCCAGATTCCGGTATCATCTTTCCAGTATCAGCCTCCTCATCCTTGCTGAGGATACGGACTTCCTCACAGCTCAAGTCATGTATTACAGGTCTAGCCACTTGCAAAAACCTGATTGCTCCTCTGTCCTGATTCTAAACTCCGCCCGATTCTCTACTCCTTAGACACTATGTCTTAGAAATGCCTGGAGCCAGGCACACAAATATGGTTCCAAGAGTCTCTCCGTGTGTAGAAAGATTGAGAGACAGATTACAGACAAACCATGGAAGGACTGCGGGATGAGCAGACATGCCCGCTGCCTGTACCAACTTCACACAACTCGTTAGAATTAAATTCCTGTTTTTCAACTCTGTTTTAAACAGATTCTGTGCTTTTTCTACTCCTGTGATGCTTAAAAAAAAAATCTGTTTGAATTTAGTGTCATCACTGTTGTGGCTTGGGTTTGATATCTGGCCAGGGAACTGCCACATACCATGAGCGTGGCTAAATTTAAAAAACCTGCTTGATACTTTTTTGTGGTTCCTTTTAGCCTCCCGAGAAGCCCATCACTTTAAAAACCACATCATCATCTCCACAGATGCAGAAAAACATCTGACAGAATTCAGCATCCATTCAGGATAAAAACTCTCAAAGCTGGTATAAAAGGAACACACCTCAACATAAGAAAGGCCATTTATGACAAATTTACAGCTAATATCATATTCAATGATAAAAAGCTGAAAACTTGCACTAAAAAAAAAAAAATCAGGAACAAGACAAAGATGCTCACTCTTGCTAATTGTATTTAATATTGTATTTGAAGTCCAAACCACAATAATCAGACAGGAAAAAAAAGGCATCCAAATTGGAAGGGGAAAAGTAAAACAATCACTGTTTACAAACAACATATTATATATAGATGACATGGTGTTATATATAGAAAACCGTAAAGTTTCCACCAAAATACTACTAGAGTCCATCAATGCATTTGGCAAAGTTGTAGGATATAAAATTAATATAATGAAATTATCACATTTCTTTTGTTTCTTGTCTTTTTAGGTCCGTACCTGAGGCATATGGAGGTTCCCAGGCTAGGGGTCAAATTGGAGTTATGGCTGCGAGCCTATGCCACAGTCACAGCAATGCCAGATCCAAACCACGTATGTGACCTACACCACAGCTCATGGCAACTCTGGATCCTTAACCCACTGAGCAAGGCCAGGGATTGAACCCACATCCCCCTGGATACTAATCAGATTCTTAACCTGCTGAGCCACAATGGGAACTCCCTATTGCATTTCTATACAATAAGAAACTGCTTCAGAAATAGAAAGCAAGGGAGTTCCTGCTGTGACGTGGCAGGTGAAGTATCCTGTGTTGCTACTGCTGTGGCTTGGATTTGATCACTAGTCCAGCCCAGGAACTTCTATATGCCATGAATGCACCCCCCCCCAAAAAAAAATCCCATTTTCATCACATTGTAAAGAATAAATACCCACCTAGGAATAAAGCTAAGGACGTAAAAAACCCACACTCAGTAAAGTGTAAGATGCCGTTGAAAGAAACTGAAGACGACACAAAGATACACTGTGTTCGTGGACTGGAAGGATTAACATTGTTAAAGAGACCATAATACCCAATGCAATCCACAGATTCAATGCAATCCCTATCAAAATCGTACTGGCATTTTTCACAGAACTAGGACAAATATTTCTAAAATTTGTACAGTAACCTGAAAGACTCCAAGTAGCCAAAGCAATCTCTTGCAAAGGAAGAGCAGAGCTGGAGCAAACATGCGCCCTAACTTTAGACTATATCACAAAGTTACAGTCATCAAAAGAGCATGGTACTGGCACAGAACCAGGCACATAGATCAATGGAACAGAACCCAGAACCCAGAAATAAACCCACACCCTTATGGCCAATTAACCTATGACAAAGGAGGCAAGAACATACGATGGGGAAAAGACAGCCTCTTCAATAAATGGTGCAGGGAAAAAGACAGCTACACACAAAAAATGAAATTACAACATTTCCTCACACCACATACAAAACTCAAAATGGAGTTCTCTTGTGGTGCAGCAGCTTAAGCACCTGGCATCACTGCAGTGGTTTGGTCACTGCTGTGCAGCAGGTTTGATCCCTGGCCCAGGAACTTGCACATGCCATGTGTGTGGCCAAAACCAACAACAACAAAACCAAACATACAAACCCCAAACCCAAACAAACCAAACCTCAAGTGGATTAAAGATCTAAATATAAGACCTGAAACCATTAAACTCCTAGAAGAAGAGAGGCAGGACACCCTTTGACAAGCTATAGCAATATTTTTTTTGGGGGGGGGGAATCAGTCTCCTAAGGCAAAGGACACAAGCAAAAATAAACAAATAGGACTTAATTAAACTTAATAGCCTTTGCCTAGGAAAGGAAACCATCAACAAAAACATAACCTGAATGGGAGAAAATACTTGCAAATTATATGACTTTGGAGTTAACATCCAAAGTATATAAACAAACAAAAAACAAACAAAAAAAAGTATATAAACAGCTCATACAACTCAATGTCATAAAAACAAAAACCCAATTAAAAAAAAAAGCAGAAGATAACCTGAACATTTTTCCAAAGAGGACATACGGATGGCCCACAGGCACATGAAAAGCTCGGCATTGCTAGTCTTCAGGGAAATGCAGAAAACCCACAGTATCATCTGACACCTGTCAGAACCGCTATCGTCAAAAAGACCCCAAACGGGGAGTTCAGTGTGTTAAGAACCTGACTGCAGCAGCGTGGCTTGGCCGCAGAGGGGAGGGTTAAAGGATGCTGCATTGCCGCAGCTGCAGAGTAGATTGCAGCTGTGGCCTGGATTCAATCCCTGACTCGGGAACTTCCATATGTCCTGGGTACAGCCATAAAATAAAAAATTAAGTTACAGCTGGAAAAAATGACAGAGATCTGTAAACCAGCTATAACGGAAAAAAAATTAAAAGACCACAAATAAGCAAATGTTGACAAGATGTCAAGAAAAGGGAGCTCTCACATTGTATTAATATTTTGTTTTTCTCTGACTGACTTCACTTAGCACCAGGTCCATCCATCTTGCTGCAAATAGGCTCTAACTAAGGTTAATATTATGTGATGAGCGAAGTGGGATCCAAAGGAGACAGACTACCAAGAAAGGAGCAACCCAGGAACCACGTGAGGTACCCATTGGGCCTTTCTGCTCTTTTGGGGTTTTTTTCTAGGGTCGTACCCGGGGCATATGGATGTTCCCAGGTCCAAATGGAGCTGCAGCCACCAGCCTACATCACAGCGATGCAGGATCCGAGCTACGTCTGTGATCTACACCACATCTCACAGCAACGCCGGATCCTTAACCGCTGAGTGGGACCAGGGATCGAACACTGCAACCTCATGGTTCCTAGTCGGATTCGTTAACCACTGAGTCACGATGGCAACTCCCGCCCTTTCCTTCTGAGAGAAGTCTTTCCCCCCTCTCTGTAAGCCTCCTCTCAGATAGAAGCTCCCTCCCTTCAGGTGAGCTGACTTTATTTGGGATCTGCTCAAAGGACTTGTCCTTTCTAGTGTGTACCGTTTGTGGTTTTGAACTTCTGGCCTTGAGTACTGGAATCCCAATCTGCTAGGCTTTCTCAGGAAAGGTCCTCCTTCTGGGACCCCAGCAGGTTTTAAGTTTAAAAACCTGTAGGAGTTCCCACTGGGGCACAGTGGTTTATGAATCAACTGTAGTGGCTCAGGTTGCTGCTGAGATAGAGGTTCTATCTGTGGCCTGGCTCAGTGGGTTAAAGCATCCGGCGTTGCGGCAGCTGTAGCAACTGCGGCTAGGATTCAATCCCTGGCCTGGGAACCTCCATATGCCATGGTGTGGCCTTTAAATATTTATACACACACACACACACACACACACACTTTGACATCATGAATGTGGCATCAAATGATACAAATGAGTTTATTTACAAAACAAACAGATTAAGAGACAGAAAATGATAATTACCAAAGGGGAAAGCTGGGGGAGGGATAAATCAGGAGTTTGGGATTAATAGATACACACAGGTTTATATGAAACAGATAAACAACAAGGCGGCATAGCACGGGGAACTATATTATAATAACTTACAATGAAAAAGAAATCTGGAAAAGAACAGATATAGAACTGAATCACCTCGCTTGCTGCACACCTGAAACTAACATGACATTGTAAATGAACTATTCTACAAAAAAAAAAAAAAAACCCAAAACACCAAAAACAAATGAACAGGAAAAAACAACCTCGTAGCGTTTTAAATTAATTGGACCAATTTAACCAAAATTTAGGCCATTATGGGGAATTTTGATCTCCCCCAACTTGCTTTTCTTAGAACCAAACTAGACAACCAAGGCTCTAAAATAAATCCACCTGAACCGGAGGCCTATTTCGACTGGTATCTTGAGGTATCTTGCCTCTTTGCCAAACACCGTTTCTAAATTAATCAATGCGAACAAACAATTGAAAGACAAAATAGTTTCTGAAGCCTCTGTTCCCCCTTCCCCCGTCTCCGCACCCTCTTTAAACCCTCCTCTTGCTCAATCTATTTCTCTCGCTGAACGTTCCTTTTTCTCCAAACCGCTCCCTACCTCTTCCATATCTGAACCCTTTAGGGCTTGTTCCTTTATAAAACCGGACGCCCGAAGACCCTAACACGAAGCCCTTAAATTCCGACGTCCCCTGGGCTAAGACTGGACTACAAGCTACCGTCCAAGATTTTCCTAAAGCTACCGTCCAAGATTTTCCTAAAGTAACTAAAACTCCCCGTGCATTTACGGAGAAATTTTAATCAAGGGGTCCAGACTTACCAACCACGCTTCTCAGGCTCCCACCCCGGAGCTCGGAGCTCGCTCACACGCACCTCGCTGAGAGCCAAGCCCAAGACCGACTGAAGACAGCCCGGATCTGCAACTGAAGGTTCCGCCTCCTGCCTTGATATACCTTCCGGCTCTGGCACCCTCTAAAGGGCTTCACCTGGCGTCCCCTAAACTACTGATTGGAATAAGATTCAGCCTTGCACGCCCACGCCTCGCGAGCCTCCGCGTGATCATGATAGCCAGCTCCCAATCATCTTTAGGGAAAATTTGGGCTTTCCCATGGCTGTTGATTCCACTTGGGTGGCCTTCAACTCTGTTTATGATAAGGGCTGAGCTGGGATCTTTCCCTTCTGGGTGAAAAGGACCAGGGTGGACTGAGATACCGGGTTGCCTCCTAATTCCCAGTAAACGGGACTCTGAGGAACCCAGGGGCTTTTTCAAGCCTTCCTCCTAGCCAGCTTGGAGTGGGATGGATTCTTAGTCCTTATTGACACTGTCTCTACACGCTCTGGTCCGCATTCGCCAAAAACCCTGGGTCCGGGTTTGGACCCAGGGGACTGAGTTAAATTGTGGGGGTCTTTAAGAAATCTTAACACGTTCCTACCTCTAAACCCCTTCTCTTTTGGTAGGGACCTCTAAGAGACACTCAGCCTTTCTACTTAGATCCTCTGCCTCTACTCATTTATTAGGTGGAGGTTTCTTTCTTTCTTTTTGGATATTTATCAAATGCCTTACTCAAGGCATCTTTTTTCTTTTAAATGATTTTTATTTTTTCCATCATAGTTGATTTACAGTGTTTGGTCAATTTCTACTGTACAGAAAAATGACCAAGCCACATATATATATACATACATTCTTTTTCTCACATTACCCTCCATCATGCTCCATCATAAGTGACTAGATAGAGTTTCCTCTGCTCTACAGCAGGATCTCATTGCTTATCCACTCCGTGTGCAATAGTTTGCCTCTATTAACCCCAGATTCCCAGTGCACCCCACTCCCTCCTCATCCCCCTTGGCAGCTGCAAGTCTGTTCTCAGGTAGAGATTTCTTAAAGAAATATTGCCTGGAATTTCTTTCTCGCAAAAAAGGGGGATAATTTATCTTATTTTTAACTTATTTTTTTGATTGAAGCATAGTTGATCCCCAATGTTGTGGTCGCTTCAGGTGTACAGCACATTGGTTCTGTTATCCATATCCATTTTTTTTTTCAGATTCTTTTTCCTTATAGGTTATTACAAAATATTAAGTATAGTTTCTTGTGCTCTATAGGAGGTCCTTGTTGGTTGGTTCTCTATTTTATATATAATAGTGTGTCTATGTTAATTCCAGCCTCCTAATATAATCCACCCCCTCCAGCAACCGGGAGATAATTCTAGAATTTTACAGCGGTGTCGTTAAGCAAGGGCTCACTGCCCGACATGCATAGAAGCCAATACTATGGCACCGGTTCTGAGAAAATAAAGCGTTTTATTGTGAGGTCAGCTGGCAAGGAGATAGAAACAGGGCTCAAATCTGTCTCCTTGATCCAGAGTTTGGGGCAAAATATAAAGGGATGGGGGTTAGGGGAAATTCGCACTTGGCAGAAGTTGGTTAGTTTCATATCAGTGCATATACGGTGATCAAGCTACTCGGGCTCTGGAAGTCAGATTTTCCTTCTTGTAGGACTTCTCCCTTCCCAAAGGGCCCCCCCTGGCCACATTTCTCTGAGTTCTGCAGGCTGAAGCTGCGTGGTTCTGGGGTCACCTGGAGACACGGGTTCCTGTCTTACACACATGCAGTGCTGTCCGTGAAACAGCTCCAGGTTTGACGAATCACCCATTTTAAAGGTGCAAAACCAGTTTAAGCTAGTCAGTATTTTTTGTGCTCTTTCAGTAGCCACCAAAAGAGCCTTACAAGGTGGAGCCCATGGAGACTAAAAGAGCCCATCCTTACTGGATCCTCTAGTTTATTTCAACAGGTAAACAGCTTGCTTCTCTGCTTCCCTCTTTGCAGGAGGTAGCACTGACAGCATTTACTGGTTAAAATTTGTAGCCTTAATGGGACACAAAGTCTCCAAGGAAAAACTGCAGTTTGTTCAAACCCATATTTCATGGTTTGGGGCACCTGGTCTCAAAACAAGGGCTACCTTGAGATCCAAATTGGTGTCATGGCTTCCTCACCTTCCCCAAGCTCAAAGCTAAACTCGGGCCAGCTGGCTACCACTGCAATTGGAAAAGCTTGTTAAGTCCTTGCCTTTGGTTTAGGACAGCCTTTTGCTAACAGCTCTTTCTTGCTGTAATAATCTCAACCCTGTCCCTCTACTTCTTTCCTTTATGGACAATATTCCTCACGACTGTTGGACTCCACCTCCTGACCTTCATGAGAACGTATAGGACACTCCTTTCGCCTAACACTGACTTTTGGTGGCTTACCAGTGATTTTTCTGTACAAAGGTGAAATGGTCAATGTTACACTGGGTATGCTCCTGCAAGTCCCGTTGACATCATCGAAGCAGCCTATTTGCCCTTGGCTAGCTCAGCCCAACAGGCTGAACTATACGCTCTGACGTGAGCCTGCATTTTGGCCGAGGGCAAAAGTGCAGATACAGACAGTAGATGGAACTTTGGAGGAGCTTATGACTTTGAGTGCTATGGAAACAGTGGGGCCAGTGGGGCCAGAATTTAAAATGGCCTTTATGTCCAGGAATTATTAGATGCTATGTTCTTACCAGCCACTCTGACCAATTATCAAGGTCCTTGGGCATTCTGAACTTGAGGTCCCTGGCGGTCAAAGGAAACCACCTCAGTGATATTTCTGAAAAGGATGCTGCTCTCAGGGGAGCCAACAACTAAACCTCTGCCATGGTGTGTGGTCAGGCCACTCAAGACGCTTGTCTTTTTCCTCTTCGTACATTTCCTGCTTGACCAGCCCCCACTTCACCTACACTCTACCTATGTGAGCGTGCTTGCCCCCCGCCCCAGCTAGTGATTGCTGATCCTCAAGCCACAATGGCTCCACCTGCTAGTTTATTAAAGGGGAACATCTGCTCTGTGATGCTTGTTAACCTGAGGGGCTAGGAGGGAGAGACCTAGTTGTTGGTTTCCCTGGTAACTGATGAGGTTTGACCACTAAGTAGGTTTGGGGTAAAAGTGCCTGGATCTGAGTACAGCTGGAGTGTACAGCTGTGCTGCCGAGATTCCGGGTCTCCCTCTGTGTCAGTCAGAGGAGGGGAGGGAAGGATTCTGGGCTTCTCAAGCAAAAGGACAGTGGAAAAGCCATAACCCTTCCCCCAAAGACTTGCCTTGGATGGGGAACGATGTCACACAGAGCAACATTTTTCAAACTTTAGGTCATGCCTGGCATGAAGAGCAATGAAAAAAAAAAGTAGTAAAATAGAAAATAGTAGACATGAGAGATTACATGAAGTGAGGGAATTTTTTTCTTGGAAAAACTTCTGATGATGTATGACGTACACATAGGCTGAGTCATGATGGAAAACGGAAAATGATATAAGATGGGTTGCTCCAAAAATGTCCAAGTAGGATGCCCTGCTTGTTTGCCCTTCTGTGGTTTACAACAGGCTAGACTATTTGCAGAAAAGCTAAACATTCAAAGACTAATTAAAAGAGTTTGGGGAGTTCCCTGTTGGCTCAGTGGGTTAAGGGTCTGGTGTTGTCACTGCTATGGCCTGGCTTCCATCCCTGGCCTGGGAACTTTCACATGCCGCGGGTGAGGCCAAAAAATAAATAAACAAATAAAGACTTAGATCTAAGATCCATGCCATGAGACTCAAGGACAAGGAAATGGGGCAGTTGTTTCACTGGCAGTGAATGCCTGGGCTGAACTCAGCCTTGGAGGAGAGGTACAGGAAGCAAGGTCAGGGCCAGCACACACTGTCTGCCTCTGGGGAGGTGAACTGCGGCGAGAAGTAGGTTTTCTACTCCAAACCCTTGTGTGACCACAAGGGTCTTCTGTCTTCACTGGGAACCTTCCCCCACTTATTGTCTCTGCCTGATTTGTTTTAAATCCTCCCATCTTCCCTGGCAGCTGTCCCAAGTGGCCTTACACCATCCATGTCTCCTAGTGACCCCAGGGAGGTGCAGGACTTCAGTGTGGGAGAACTCGCACTCTTTCCTGGGCTTCTTGCTCTTGCAACTTGCTTCCTAGGGCCAGGGTCACCTGCCAAGGTCCAGGTCACACAAGGGACAGAGTTTAAGACCTAAAGTTCCCAGAACCAGGGGAGTCTCCCAGGGTTTTCAAAGGGCAGGGCAGAAGAGATCCTTGAAAAGGAACACTGGGGAGTTCCCGTTGTGGTGCAGTGGAAACGAATCTGACTAGGAACCATGAGGTTGCGGGTTCGATCCCCGGCCTCGCTCACTCAGTGGGTTAAGGATCCGGCATTGCTGTGAGCTGTGATGTAGGTCGCAGATGTGGCTTGGATCCTGCATTGCTGTGGCTGTGGCGTATGCCAGCAGCTACAGCTCTGATTAGACCCCTAGCCTGGGAACCTCCATATGCTGCGGGTACGGCCCTATAAAGCAAAAATAAAATAAAGGATGCTTCTTTCAGAGAGTTCCCATTGTGAGAGCTATTCATTTCCATTGCTGTGGCTGTGGCGTAGGCTGTTAGCTATAGCTCTGATTCTAGCCCTAGCCTGGGAACTTCCATATGACTCTGGTGTGAAAGCCAAAAAGAAGGAAAAAGAAAAAAAGGAATGCCTCTTTCAGACAGATATTTTCTAACACGTCCCTGATTTTTTTTCTTTTTTTGGTCTTTTTAGGGCGACACCTGTGGCATGTGGAGGTTCCCAGGCTAGTGGTCTAATCAGAGCTGTAGTCGCTGGCCGATGCCATAGTCACAGGAACACGGGATCCGGAGCAGCATCTGTGACCTACACTACAGTTCATGGCAACGCTGGATCGTTAGCCACTGAACAAGGCCAGGGATCGAATCTGCAACCTCATGGTTCCTAGTCAGATTCATTAACCACTGTGCCACTATGGGAACTCCCTAACACGTTCCTGATTTTATTTTTACACTTAGTCCTATAATTCATGCAAAATTAATTTTCTCCATTTTATGATGTAGGAGTCCAACTCAGATATACAATCAATAACACACATGTCATTGAGTAAATCACCCATTTTTTGTTCACCATATTGAAATACCCATAACATATAGTTTCTACTTCTTTCATAACACGTTTGCACAAATTTAGCAGTTTAAAATGCACCAACTTGTTACCTTCCAGTTCTGTATGGCAGAAGGCCGGTATAGGAGTTCCTGTTGTGGTGCAGTGGGTTAAGAACCTGACTGCGGCGGCTGGGATTGCTGCTGAGATGTGGGTTTAATTTCCAGCCTGGCACAGTGGGTTTAAGGACCTGGTGTTGAAGCTGTGGCTCAGATTCAATCCCTGGTCAGGGAACTTCCAATATGCCGAGTGTATGATCATAAAAAATATTCTAAACAATTTATAAAAAAAAACTCTTATGCTAAAATTTAATACAAATGTTCATGTTGTTGCTCTCATAAACTTTGGGACTGTTGTTGACAGTAAGGATCTTGGAGTTTGGGGACAAACATTTTATTAAGGAATAACGCTTCCCCAGGTTACCTGGGAAAATGAACTCCTACAGGTGAATGTCCGAGCTTTTTTTTTTTTTTGGCCGCACCTACGGCACATGGAGGTTCCCAGGCTAGGGGTCCAATTGGAGCTACAGCTGCCAGCCTATGCCACAGTCACAGCAACGCAGGGTCCGAGCTGCATCTGCGACCTACACCACAGCTCACGGCAACACTGGATCCTTAACCCACTGAGCGAGGCCAGGGATCGAACCCGTAACCTCATGGTTCCTAGTCGGATTCGTTTCCACTGTGCCACAGAGGGAACTCCTCTCTGACTTTTCTGACACAAGAATACACTATGTAGAGTTGCCCCTGTGAACATCAGCTTTGGGGTGAATTGACACCCGTGAATAAGGGCCCTTGACTCTGGTTTGGGGGGTTCATATTTGCAAGAAGTTTATTTTTTGCATCCATGCCCACTTATTAGAGGCTCACTCAGCTTTCCTGAATGAAGTCAGAATGGCCTCTTTGTACCTGGTACCCACTGTTCTGGAGGATGTCTATCTTAGAGGAGGCCCAAAAGTAATTTTCATGACTATTTCAAGTTGTACCCCTATATCTGGAGAAGATCCATCTAGCTGTTTCTGCTTGATTTGGTAACACAAACGTTACTTACATGGTTGTAGTGTGTTCTTTAACTGATTTTTACTCAAAAGCAAATCCCAATTGCAGTGATAACAAGCCTCTTGTTTGTTTTTTTTTTTTTTGGCTGCACCTGCGGCATGCAGAAGTTCCCTGTCCAGGGACTGAACCCAAGCCACAGCAGTTGTAACATCAGCTCCTTAACCTGCTAGGCCACCTGGGAACTCTGACAAGCCCTTTTTTATTTTTTGTCTTAGGGCCACACCCACGGCACATGGAAGTTCCCAGGCTAGGGGTTGAATTGGAGCTACAGCTGCTGGCCTACACAATAGTCACAGCAATGCCAGATCAGAGTTGCGTCTGTGACCTACACCACAACTCACGGCAACACCAGATCCTTAACCTACTGAGCGAGGCCAGGGATCGAACCTGTCCTCATGGATCCTAGTCAGGTTTGTTACTGCTCAGCCACGACGGGAACTCCTTGATAAACCCTTTTAAAAATAATATTCTATACTAATATGAAATCTTACTTAGGGCAGAATGTTCAACAAAATTATTGAACTCCTGAACAATCACCATGTCTCTGAGAAATCCAGGCAGCACCTCAAACTTTACAGAATGATCTCTTTATACAAATTTCATTAAGAAATCCTTCACTCTTCCCCTTCGTCACACCAACGTATGCACCAAACCTTTCTATAATCTGCAAACTGCAGATTATAATTTAACTTTAAACCCGCAAACTGCTTTACCTTGATTACATGCAAGATTCCTAGTCTTGATCCTTTCTATCTTTGCACGACAGTAACAAATAAATGAGCTTGCAGCCCCTTTCCTTCAAAAGCATGACAGCCATGCCGGTCTGCTACAAGAGGCGTGCCACCCAAGACTTTTGGCATTCAAGTGTCTGGCTCTCCAGACGGACAAGCCTCACGAGATACAAGTGACATTGAGTGTAGCGGGCAGGTCCACTCCATGACGCTGTTCTTTTTGATTCTGTTCTCCGCTTATCTCCATTCTCTGCCCACTGAACATATGTAGGAATTCGGTGAAACCGATGGCTCTTCTTGGGGTGTCTGGAAGGGGCTCTGGGCCACTCAAGTATATGTGTTCAGACTGTTGTCAAATTGTTTTTGGAATATCCAAGCTGATAAAGAATTAGGTCAGGATTATACTTTTAGCTCAGAAGAATGGTTGCCACTTTAAAATTACATTTAGATGCATTAATTTTATAGGTATCTTTTTTTCTTTTGTCTTCTTGCCTTTTCTAGGGCCACACCTGCAGCATATGGAGGTTCCCAGGCTAGGGGTTGAACTGGAGCTGTAGCCGCTGGCCTACGCCTCAGTCACAGCAACGCGGGATCTGAGCCATGTCTGCAACCTACACCACAGCTCACAGCAACGCCGGATCCTTAACCCATTGAGTGGTGCCAGGGATCAAACCCGCAACCTCATGGTTCCTAGTCGGATTCGTTAACCACTGAGCCATGATGGGAATTCCTTGCAGGTACCATTAATAGTTGTGTGGAGATGAAAGGAATGGCCTTCATCATCTTGGCCATTAGACACTATTAGTGGCAAACTATGTGTATTCACAACCACTTCTAGTGAGTGTACGGCTGCAGAAGATTATTTTCAAAGAGTCAACACCTTAAATTTCAATAATCGAAGAGCAGGTACACAAAAAACTATAACTAAGGAAACTCACTACTACCGAAATCATAGGGACCTCATGATGGGGGCCTGAAGGAAGCATGCAGGTTAAAATTGGATGTGTGGCTGTTGCGTATAATGAGTGCTATCCAATCTCCCCCCATCACAGCCCATGAACACATGTGCATGACACCCTGTGGTAAATGAGAGGGGCTGTTTGCAGGCAGAGACAAAAGCCCTGAGGGCTGCAGTGATCCGCAGAGGCAGAAACCAGCCAGCAGTGCATGGCTGTGAATGGCAGGAAGCTCTGGCTGAGCTGACAAAAACTCAATTGACCTTTAATGGTGGATTTGAAAAAGTCACTTGAGTTCCTGTTGTGCTCAGCGGATTAAGAACCTGACTAGTATCTGTGAGGATGTGGCTTTGATCCTTGGCCTTGCTCAGTGGGTTAAGGATCTGGCATTGCTGGGAACTGTGGTGTAGGTTGCAGACACGGCTTGGATCTGGGACTGCTGCGGTGTGGGCCAGCAGCTGCAGCTCCGACTCCACCCCTAGTCTGGAAACCTCCATGTGCTGCAGGTGTGGCCCTAAAAAAATAGAAAGAGTCATTAACAGCCAAATTTGTCATTACTCATCCTCACTTCTGATGGCAGGGACACCCCCCCAAGGGAGAGCATGCTTCTCAGTCCTCAGACATTTATTCCACAACCACTAGATCCAATCCCTGGGGGGCACACACACAGCTGGCTCATCCCCTGCCCCTGAGCCGCTCCTGACCTGCTGTGCCAGGAGGGCGTTTCAGCAGCTCTCCGGAATACAAGGTAGGGCAAAATGAGGGAATTTCGATGACATATGGGGTTACAGAGGCTGGGAGCAAATAACTGTGTGTGGGTACAAGGGAAGCTGCACAGAGAAGAGCTGAGCTAACAACAGAAGAGGCTTAATCTGCAACCTCATTCTGACCAAAAGTACACAAAAAAGCTTGCACTGAACAAGCAAAGCAGAACCCCGAAGGCAATCTGTTATAGCAGTGGGACTGGGAAGATGATTACCAACGACAATTTCTAACTAATTCTGAATAATGAGATTAATAGAAGGTAAATTTCTTTATTTTTTATAGGTTCAGAAACATGACTCAGATTGATCTACATTTGACAGTCCTTGAAGTTCCAGCTTTAGAAGAAATGAGCATGAGAATGGGAAAAACTTAAGGCAAAGCTGTAGAAACATTTCTCCTCTTCTACTTGAGATGCAGCTCTTGAACATTTTTAGTAATTATGACTTTCAACCTGAGACACTGCTTTCACTGCTTAAGCTAGAAATCAAGTATAAACCTCACTGGTTAAAATTATTTCCTGGGATTTCAAATTTAGATTATCTTTGTAAAACAACAAACTGTATAAGTAAAATGCAATCAGTGACGGGGTTATAGATTGTATCAAAACACTTCAATTTCAGCATTAACACAAGTGTGTATTCCCATGTTATCAAACCAGAACACTTCTTCTAACACAAAGAGCAAAACTTCTGACTTCATAATTTCTATTGAAGTTATGGTAAAAGGGGCATTTCTGAGAATGTGCATCAACAGTGAATTCTATGTGCTTAGAAAACCAATCAGAACCTGTTCAAGGGAAGAACTCTTTTTCATTTAAAAACTACTGTGCACAAAATACATTTGTATGTTTATTTTGAGTGAATCCCTACTTTGTATTCTAGACTATCTCTGGCAATGTGGGATCTTCAACTCACTGTGCCGGGCTGGGGATTGAACCTTAGTCCCAGTGCTCCAGAGACACTGCTGAACCCACTGCACCACAGCGGGAACTCCAAAGATAAGTAGACTTTGAAAAACTTGCGCCCTATTTAAGTGTTCAAATACTAAAATACTTAAGTTCAATTACATCCCAAATAATATTAGCTAAGATTTACCAGGTATTTAACAGAATGGGCCCTGTTCCGAGCACTCCTCATACTGACTTAAGTCCTGCTAAAAACTCTCCAATCCTACCAAACGAGAAGCAAAGAAAAGAAAGGGAGTTAGGAAGCTGTCTAGAAATACAGCCATAGTTTAACAAAAATAAAAAAATGGTTTTATTGATTGCATATAATTTCAGCTCTAGTAATATATATTATAAACTTTGAGAATTAGAAATGACTACTTTTTTTTTTTTTTTACCAAGAATAATCTTAGGTTATGGCAACATGTCTGATGAATATTATTTAAATTCTGCACAGTCATCATATACCTATTTTTCAGATAATCAGGAAGTCATCATCCAAGCTTTACATTAGGTCACGATGTCAGGACAGAGTTCCCCCACACATGAGTTTCTTTAAGTAGGCGTTAGACACTATATTTTCCTTTTCAGCAAATATTTCCTTTCTGTCTTACAGATACATCCTCCCAAATTAATTTTCTTACAATGTACTTTTTTTATCCACAAGGGTTGTCTGGAATGACCTTCACCCTGGAAAGCTACAAAGGCATACGGCAGCAGCAAACTGCTCCTCTGGGCTTTTGCCTGAAACCCCATTTTATAATTAAAACTACATCAATCCCACATTATAATACTTACTTAGGAAAGCCTTTTTGTATACACGTTTGCCATAAAGACGGAAAATGTCAAACCGTCTGAGCAAATATTCGGCAGATCACAGAAAGAAAACAGGACTGTGGGGAATGAAAATGCTTTAGTGTTTGCCAGCTGAAGAGCCTGGTGACTGTCACTCGAATTTCTCATCTCCTTCTTCCACGTCTTTCAGATTGAGTACCTCCAAAGAACCTTTGCCTTTTGTCTCCTTTTTTATCAGCTCATCGATTTCTCTGAAGCAGCCGGGGTCGATGAGACATACCTGCAACATTTACCACAGCTGCTGACCAACGAGGAAGAGCAATACCACAGAATCGACACCGTTTTAATTTCCTCTGAGATGCACACACCACATTGTCCAGATCTCTCTATTACCAGTTCTGGGCGCATCAGAAAAGACAATGCACAGGACAGCGGGCAGGGTTCTGGCCAGCCTCTGCCCTTAAGGACACGTGCAGGCCCTGGGACGAGGCGTTAACCTCCCTGCTGAGGACTTTCCCAAATTCTTTAGCTATAAAATGAAGTGGTTGCATTAGAGGGCTAGTCCTTTTCACACTAAAATTTAACATTAAAACTGTAGTGCAATGAAATCACCTCTTTGTATTCACATTGGAAGGAATAAAACAAAGAAGCCAGAAGGCCTATTCAAAAACTGTGAGCAAAGTTTTGCAAAGATTCTAGAACTTCGAAGAGTGTCAGAGCATTGTTTCACATCTAGAGCGGAAAGCTCAATTACCAATATTCTGGAGCTCACTTATTGGTCAAGAAACTATAAAACTCTAAGACAGGTATTTGCAGACAAGCTGCATTTACTCTGCATCTGAAGTGCTGAGGTGAAGACCCAAAGACATGAGGTTTTTGCTACTTCTTTAAAATGTTTTGTGGCAAATGAGATTGACAAACTTTTAGTCTTAGTTCTAATATCCTCATAACAGCAAACTCACTGTAAAAGAACTTTTTTTTTTTTTTGGTCTTTTTAGGGCCACACTAGCGGCATATGGAAGTTCCCAGGCTAGGGGTCTAATCAGAGCTGTAGCCGCCGGCCTACACCACAGCCACAGCAACGTGGGATCCAAGCAGCATCTGCAACCTACACCACAGCTCACAGCAATGCCGGATCCTTAACCCACTGGGTAAAGAGGCCAGGGATCGAACCCGCAACCTCATGGTTTCTAGTCAGGTTCGTTTCCGCTGCACCACGACAGGAACTCCTAAAAGATCTTTTCTTATTGAAAGTGAACATGGCGAACATCATTTTATCATGATTAATTAAATAGACAAAAATCATAAGTGTTCTGGTTCTATGTAGGCCTTGACCTTTTTCCTAATTCTAGTTGTTTCTGGAAACGTCCTCCTGTTCACACCTTCTAAATGTCTGTGACAAATTTATGACTAGAGGATAAACTTTTCGCTAACATGGAAGTAAAGAAACAACAGTTTGTTAATCTTACAATTTCCAACTGTTGACTGTAGTCTTCACTTTCTATCACCTTGATCAGTGGCTTGAGCTTTTCTTTCAGCTTCTTCCCTTCATTCACTGGAAGAATGAACCGAAGTCTCATGTGAGCTCGTTCTATCTTCATTTTCTCCTTCAACTGCTTTATCACTTCCAAAGCCTATCAACACAAAATTGAAAACATTGGCAATGTCCTTGTTTCTTCTGCTGCCTTACTGTGGAAGGTTTTCAAAATAAAGCAGTTCCTGCCATCTCCCACGTGGCACAGCAGGTATTACAACAACTGCGGCTCGAATTCTACCCCTGGCCCAGGAACTCCACATGCTGAGTGTGGCCAAAATACAAAATGAAACAAAGTAGTTTCCTTCCAACTGGGCTGGATAGTGGTTTCTTAGATGACATGAAGAACCAAAAAAAAAAAGCAACCACAGAAAAAAAAACAACTTCAAGATTAAAAACCTTAGTGCTTCAAGAAACCATGGAGTTCCTGCTGAGGGGCAACGGAATCGATGATCTCTCTGCAGTGGCAGGATGGAGGTTCGATCCCCAGCCTGGTGCCGTGGGTTAAGGATCTGGTGGTGCCACAGCTGTGGCATAGGTCACAACTCTGGCTCAGATTCAAGCCCTGGCACGGGAACTCCATATGTGTACAGTGGCCAGAAAAAAAAAAGAGAGAGAAAACAAAACAAAGCACCATCAAGGAAGTGAAAAGATAACCCGTGGAATATGAGAAAACACTGGCAAATCGTACATTTGATAAGGTACTGGTATAAAATATATAAAGATCTCTTGCAATTCAATAATGAAAAGACAATCAACTGAAAAATGCTCAAAGGATCTGAAGAGTCATTTCTTCAAAGAAGACAGAGGGTCAATACATCAAGAAACACATGAAAATATGCTCAAACTATCAGTCCCTAGGGTAATGCAAGTCAAAACCAGAATGATACTCCTAGGATGGCTATAATCAAAAAGGTGGACAATAACAAACAAGATTGAAGATGTGGAAAAACTGGAATCCTTGTACACTGACTGTGGAAATGAAAAAAGACTCAGCTCTTTCGGAAAACGGTTAGGCAATCCTCAAAAGGTTAAAGATAGTTACCATATGACCTAGCGATTCCACTCCTGGGTAAAGAGAAACAGAAACATGTCCACGCTAAAATTTATAATGACTCTCACAGCAGCATTATCCATAGTAGCTAAAAAGTGGAATCGACCCAATGTCCTTTGACTGATGAATGAACAAAAGGTATTCCCATACAATGAGCTATTACTCAGTCCTAAAAAGGAATAAAGTACTGCCTCATGCTACAGCACGGGTAAATCTTGAAAGGACCACGTATTGTATGATTCCATTTACATGAAACGTGCAGACTAGACAAGTCCATGGAAACAGAAATAAAATATGCAGTTGCCTCACTCCCTGCTTGTGAGATGGGGGAACAGGAGGCGACTGCTGACAGGTACAGGGTTTCATTGTGGGGTGATGAAAACGTTCTCAAATTAGGTAGTACGGAGAGGGCTGCAGAAACTTTGTGAATAACACGACTGAACTGTATGCTTTAAAATGGTGACACATCGTATGTGTGTTATAGAAAAATAAAAAATTCTAACACGTGGAGTTAAAATGATTCTTTAAAAACCCAAGTTTTATCTTTAAAGGTCTGACTTGAATAGGAAGATGAATCCCAGCACGTTTGTGTTCAGTTAAAAAGAACCCCATCACTCCTCTCTAAAACTCCCGTCCTTTGCCTCCCCTCTCCCCAAACCTCCTACCCTCTTGCTTCCAAGTAGCACCATTTTGTTATTACGGACCGATTACTTTATGTCCCTCAGGGAACACTGATTTTCATGGACGGTTTTTGATGACAGTAAAAACCCACTCACCTGCTGTTTGGTACTCTTGTTGGGTTTGACTGAATAGTGGATGTCCTTCATGGCTCTCTCGATAAGGATAACAGTGTATGGTCTCTTTGTTTCAGGGTTCACACATTTGTCGGCCACAATAGTTGCAATGTCCCTAAACATCTGCTCCAGCTGTGTGTGTCGCTCTTTATCTGACACCTGAACTTCTCCTTTAGTCAAAATCTAGAAAAAAAAACCAAAACCCAACAAGTTTAAGAAAGAAATGTCTTTTTATTTTATTTTTTTGTCTTTTTGCCTTTATGTAAAGCCGCACCCGCAGCATATGGAGGTTCCCAGGCTGGGAATCTAATCGGAGCTACAGCTGCCGGCCTTTGCCACAGCTGCAGCAACGCAGGATCTGAGCCGCGTCTGCGACCTACACCACAGCTCACGGCAAAGCTGGATCCTTAACCCACTGACCATGGAATTAATAACTGAGGAGAAAATTAAATTAAAACTAAAATTAAATTTCATTCTCTGATACTGATACTTGGCAATACTTTGAGCTTTGCTTAAAGGATGCACCGGATTATCTTGTTCTAAAATCTCACTTAGGTGAGGGGAGGGGTAAAGGCAATTTTAGTGAAGGGTGAAAATGATGAAATACTTAAAACTTTATTTTCAGTCATGTTACACTAAAAATATATAAATGGATGAAATAAGGCAGTTTAGTATGAAATCTAATTTTGGGCGACTTTGACAAAAATATCCATGTCTTGAATTATTAAAAATGATGCTGTAAAGACCAAATTACTGCGTGGTAACTATTCTTTGCAAAAAATAACACTTTTTTAAAAAAAATGATTTTTATTTTTTTC
Source organism: Catagonus wagneri (assembly GCA_004024745.2). Classification (NCBI taxonomy): domain Eukaryota; kingdom Metazoa; phylum Chordata; class Mammalia; order Artiodactyla; family Tayassuidae; genus Catagonus; species Catagonus wagneri. Next base: position 1,681,097 of record PVHT021183583.1, read on the forward strand.
CATTATAGCTGGTTTACAGTGCTGTTAATTTTTTGCTGTACAGCAAGGTGACGTAGTCACACATACACATTCCTTTTTCTCACATTATCATGCTCCATTATAAGTGACTAGATATAGTTCCCACTGCTATACAGCAGGATTTCATTGCTAAAAATAATACTTTGAAGTGTAACATACCTCTAAGTACTTACACCACAAATGTACATTAGGGTCAATTATGCTACAGCTCTTAGAACGCACCTGCTTACAGATTTCAGTCTGGTCATCTGTTCCAAATGCACTGATAAGATCTTCCTTCTTTGCAACTTGACCTTTAGAAACATTTACAAACACTGAGTGGGTCTGCAGAACTTCATCAAGATCTTTTTCCCTTGTGAGGACAGGAGAGAAAGTCCTAGGTAAGTACTTTAGCAACTTGGAAGTTCATTCACATGTAAATACAAGATGGCAACGACACAAGCAGTAAGAAACAACTACTCCTAAATACCCTCAGTGCCCAGGGAATGTTTTCTAAATCGACACCTCCATTTGTAACGGCATTCACTCACTGGGTCAAAACGTCGTGGGAATATGTGTGAATCACTGAGGGGTGGGGTCAGGCTGCTGCCAAGGAATTCCGTTCTCTAGATGGCAGCACTGAAGATGCTACGCACTTTAGTGAAACTACTGGGCTGCGATCTGTGACATGCACCAACTAGAAAAGTACCTGGAAGACTATGACCTTTGCTTTGATCATTATTCCGAGAAAAGGACCACGATTATAGGGGTTTCTTGGCAGTAGTTTTTATGACACCAATGCAGCAAAGCAAAACCAAACCCCAAGCCAAACCAACAAAACAAAAAGAGAATGTTCGGTTTAGACGCTAAGCCCGAACAGCAGGAGTAAATTTCCCCACTTCCTTCCCTGATAAAACCCCAGCATGGCAAATTCATTAGACGACCAGAGGGAGGTGGGCTCCAAGGCTACCAGCTCCAGCTCCAGCCAGGGTTCGGAGGGAGAGGGTCACTCACACGCCGCTCCGCCAACCGACGACCTTGTTTTTGTAGCAGGCGATTTCAAAGCGCTTCCCGGCTCGTTTCATCCGTACCACGGCCACATTGGTCAGGCGTATCTGGTTGGTGGGGGTGAAGATCGACATAGTGGCCTCTCACAGACCTTGGATCCGGCGAACCAAGGTAAATCCACGCCGCCAGGCCGAAGCCACCTGCGCCTCGATGTAACCACCCAGCGGCCCGCGGCACAGTCACGCCCGCAGACTGAGCGACGCCGTGACTAACTTGGCCCCGCGGGCCGCCACAATACGCCCAGCCGACTTATTGCGCAGGCGTCAGGTGTTGCGGAAACCGCGCGAGCAAGACCGGGCAATAACGCCTGCGCATTGTGGCTTTTACGATATCATTTGGAGCCCGGAAAGAGAAGCGCTCTTCCTTGACGTAACTTACTGTCGCAAAGGAAGCAAAGAGCTCTGATTGGCTGGTGGAGATGTTTGGGGACCGGCTGGAAAACTCACAAGCCGGTGCCTCGCAGTTCCGCCGAGTTCAGGGTCACGCTCCCCTTAACATTTCATTATAGTAAAATTGCAACACAAAAAACGTAAAGTGTAATGAACCCCCATGTACCCATCATTCTGCTCCAACAATTATCAATATTTTGCCTTTCGTGTTTCATTCTCCCTCTTTTGGTTGCAGTATTTTAAAGCAAATCATCTTATGGTTTTAGCTTTAAATACTTTAAACTTCCAACAGATACACCCAACAAGATTAATAATCACCTAATAGCATCGCCTAGTCAACTCACAATCAAGTTTCCCCTAAACAATGCCTTTTCACAGTTGGTGTGCTTCAACTGAGATTCAAACGGGGTCACAAATTGCATTCGGTTGATTATTCCCTTAGTCTCTTTTAACGCTTCCCTCCCAGATCACTCCTGTCTAATTCAGCCTTCCTCCGAGTCCATTCCTTCCTTCTCTGTGCGGATTCCCGAGTGTCCGTGACCTTTCCAGTTTCCGTTCTTGGAGCTCTGGGCGGGGCTTTTCTCTGGGCCCGCCCCTTCCCCCTCTGAGCCAATCCGAGCGGGGCCAGGAGCGCTCTGTGTTCCTCTCATCAAGCTCTGGGCGGTGTTATTTCTGGGCCCGCCTCCTTCTCCCTCTGAGCTAATCCCAGCGGGGCTAGGAGCTCTCGCGCTTCTTTTCAACAAGCTCTGAGCGGAGCTTGCCTCTGGGCCCGCCCCTTCCTCCTCTGAGCCAATCCGGATAGGCCTGCAAGTGGCATGGCTGCCCCCGGTTCCTCAGGCTCCCGGCACACAGCTAATGCTGTACGGTGGTTCTGGCAGTCTCCCAGTACCCACGCGGGACGCGAAGTTTCTTAGGTTCGTAGTCCTGGACTCCAGTCACGCCGCAGGACTCAGGCTCTGAGAAGAATGGGTAAGGGCCCCCAACGGGCAAGATTCCTGGGGCGGGAAGGGAGAAAGCCGTTTTTCTGAGACCCTCGAGCCCCTTCCTCCAGAATACGTGTTCTTCTCAGCCTGGGACCGGTGCTGCTGAGGGCAAGGGAGGACTGATCCCTGCTTGTGACCTGGCTTTGGCGTATTGAGGCTAGGAGATGAGTTTACAACTGTGCTTCAAAACTCAAGTAAAGGGCAGAGAAAACTGCCTCTCCCCCTTATCCACGGGTGTTGAGGACTTTTGGTTCTTTCCAGGATGGAGTAGCACCTGTAAACCCCCAATTTTAGACTTCACCTTTTGAAATTGCTCCCAAGGTCAGCATTTAAGGCCAGGACCATCCATAGTTCTCTTTAAAAAGTGGAACTTGGGATCGGTTACTTGAGAACCTTGTGCAAGTAGCTTTTGGTCTCTAAAAATAAAATGAAAAAAAAAGAATACTTTTGGTTTTATTTTAGGGTTTTCTTATGGAGCAGCATAACAAAGCAATATTAACTGAATTAGTTAATTGGCATAATTCCACATAAAGTGTTCTGACTTTATGTTCACTTCTTTTCGGAATGCTATAACCAAATGAATATAAAATTTTATATATTTTTTGAATTAGCATTATAATCAGAATTATATCACGTTAACACATAGTGTGTTGTTTGTATTAGAGTTGCTTTTTGTATATTTCTTAGCCAATTGTTGAATATGAAGGTTGGTTTTTTTTTCCCCTTTAAAATAAGGATGGGTATTTTTGTTTATGTAGCTTTAAATAAAATTACATAAATGTATCATTTTAAATTTAGATCCTTTGGATATGTGGGACTTCTCCTCACCTTTGATATCATTATGGATAAACAGGTTTTACATATATTTGGGCTTAGCCTTTGGCTTTAGCCTTTGGATATGTTTCCAGATTGTCATCAGGAAGCAGGTAAGAGGACTTATTTTTTTCATAGGAGAGTATTTAGCTTCAGATTTTATAGAGAATTCAGAATGCAGATTTTTTTT
>PVHT021183583.1:1684636-1717527 GCA_004024745.2 Catagonus wagneri
AGCCGCGTCTGCAACCTACACCACAGCTCACGGCAACGCCGGACCGTTAACCCACTGAGCAAGGGCAGGGATCGAACCCGCAACCTCATGGTTCCTAGTCGGATTCGTTAACCACTGCGCCACGACGGGAACTCCTGCAGTTGGATTCTTAACCCCCTGTGCCACAGCTGTAACTCCTCTAAGGAACTTTTATGTTTGGTCTCTAGACGTATTTTTTAATGCAAAAATTTTTTTTCTTCTCAGTTTTTATAGACTAAGTTGTTTACCTTTTCTTTTCTTTTCTTTTTTTTTTGTCTTCTTGCCTTATCTAGGGCCTCACCCGCTGCATATGGAGGTTCCCAGGCTAGGGGTCTAACAGGAGCTTTAGCTGCCGGCCTTCGCCACAGCCACAGCAACGCTGGATCCGAGCTGCGTCTGCAACTTACACCACAGCTCAGGCAATGCCGGATTCTTAATCCAATGAGCAAGGCCAGGGATTGAACACGCAACCTCATGGTTCCTAGTTGGGTTCGTTAACCACTGAGCCACGACTGGAACTCCTGTTTACCTTTTCTTGAATGGATAGTTGAAGTCTCATTCTTAAGATATTGAAGGTTTTGTAATGAAAAATTAGACTTTTGCAAAAACAGCAAACCCGTTTAGCACCTTTAAGGGCTGGTAATCTTCTCTTTTCTTCCCACTAATTAAGGGTCAGAAAATAAATTCCTCTTAATGATTGACTAAAGTGTATACCGAGTGAAAGTATGCATAGTTTTATCCTGGGGGGAATGGCAATCATTATAGTCTTAAGAAATGTGGGCCCTCCCTTTAAAGAACCTAATTATAGAAGGGGTTAATATATGAGGAGTACAATCGAAAGATTAAGAGAATAATAATAAAATCGGTCAGTATCTGCCCTAATGAAGTTGGGAAAAGATTCACACTTGATGGATTTTGTGTTTGTTTCAAGGACAAGAAGTCACAGGAAAAGACTGTTCCAAATGCATCTCAGAATTTGATGACAAATGGCTATCTCTCTCTTGAAAAGAGGGAAATCTTTGTGTCTGGAGTGAAGATTTTCTATGGTTCCCAGACTGGCACAGCCAAGGTGAGAACTTTGTATCCTACTTTCCCTCGGGTTGCCTGATCTTTTAAGAAAATCTTTGAAAAGCACCCTGTAGCAGTGAACCGAATTGCTCTTCTAACCTTTTTTCATCTTCTTTTTTCCTTTTGCTAGCCTACATTTTTCCTTTCTGGGGTGGTAGGTGGGTTTTAGGTCTTGTGCCCAATGTCACCTGATTGCGCGGGGGGGGGGGGGGTTTGTCTAGTGCTCATTGTCATGGAGGGTCTTTGTTCTGAAGCTCCATTATCTGAAGTTCATTATTGGTGGCTGTGGGTCTAAAAAATAGGGGCTAGTGAAAAATAGGGGACAGTGAAAAATGGCAGGAGTAGTGTCCAATATGGGCCCTTAACTTTCATAACTTCACACATCTATTTAGTGAAATGTATTTTGATTTCTGATAGTGTTAAAAGTGTTAATGAATACTGGTTAAATACAGGCTGCAGGTACATAGCTGAAGGATGCCTTAATTGGATCTGGATGCTGCCTGCTTCTTTGTTATGAAGGTTGCAGCTCTTGCTTTCTAGGAAAAGATTCTAAGGCTAACACTGAACATGAATTTTAAAAATAGTCAATGTTGATATTTTGGTAGAGTATTAGAAAGGGTTCTGCTGCTCTCTTGTGGATGTTTTGTAGAATACTCCCTTTTAAAAGATTTTCAGTTCTTGGTATGGGTGCTTTGCTCCGCATCCTAATTGAGGGTCACTTGGAATTAAGTTCAGTCTTAAGCAGCAGAGGCAGGAGACCAGAGGAAATGTAAGAAAAGAATCTGAGCTGCCCAAAGTCTTTTTGTGTTACTCATAAAAGATCTCATTCACAGCCTCTTTAATGTGTGCTTTTACATTTTTAAAAATATCAAGTTAATACTTGCAGATGGTAACAAATCCAGGTGTACAGAGAGTCCTAATGAAAAGTACTCTTCCGGAGAATCTGTTTTAACCATTTCTGTTTTTAGTTCCCCTGAGGGTAATTTCCTTAACCTCTTTGTTCTGAGTTTCTAGATTTGTCAAGTTAGATAAAAGTTATGGACTCCTATGAGTCTGTTCCTCAGATCTCAGCAGCTTAATATTGTTGCTCACATCTTGGTTGATAAGAGGCAAATGGCCCTCCTTAAAGCTGTGCCGCCTGAATTTCTCCTTGGCTTTCATGTTTGATTAAATCATGTCTAGCTGAGCATGGGACACTTGGTCAAAGTTTTTCCTTATAACTTTGAAGATATTACTTCCTTGTCTTCAGCAGACAGGCCAGTCCCCTCATTCCTTTGTAGGTGACTTTTTTGCTGCTGTCCTTCTTGGAAGCTTTTAGAAGCATTCCTTTATCCTTGATGTTTGGAGCTTTTGTGAGAAGGTGTCTAGGTTGGATCTGTTTCAGTTATTGTGTTGGATACCTTCGCTCTTTTGAAGATGTGTGTATCAATTCTGCTAGTATTTCTTGGGTAAACTTTTTTCCCTTCTATTTTCTCTGTTATTTCTTTCTAGGACACCTGTTAGTGGATGTTGGACCTTTTGGATGGTCTTTATCTTATTTTATTATTATTTTTTAGGGCCGCACCCATGGCATATGGAGGTTCCCAGGTTAGGGATCGGATCGGAGCTGTAGCCGTGGCCCACAGCCATAGCAACACCAGATTCGAGCCATGTCTGTGACTTACACCGCAGCTCTTGGCCCAGATCCTTAACCCACTGAGCAAGGCCAGAGATTGAACCTGTGTCCTCATGGATACTAGTTGGATTCGTTTCTGCTGAGCCACGACAAGAACTCCATGGATGGTCTTTATGTCTCACATTTTTTCTCTCATAATTTTGTTGATTTTTTTTCTTTACATTCTGGGTTTTTGGATTTCAATTCCATACCTTTTTTATGAATGTTTTAGTTTGCCCATATTTTAATTGCAAAAATGCCATTCTGTTCCATTTTTGTAGCATCTTTTTCATGTAAGAATATATTTTAATGTGTTCCATTTTCCATTGCCTGATTTATCTCCTTCCTCAATTCTTCTGTTGCTGGTATTTCTCTTTCCTTTTGCTTGTTTCTGTCATGGTCTTGGTGATCTGCAGTCTTCTGTTCGTATTTAGGACAAAGTGATGGTATAGCTGATATGAATTTTCTCAGTTATGTAAATAGACTTGTTTTCTCTAATTGTAAGTTCTCACTGGTTGCTCTGTGCAGGGTGGGTCAGGCTGTTCCATGACCCATATCTCTGACTAGCACCATAATTTTTTTTATAGTATTATCCTTGAAGGTGTTGTCTGTGCTTGTTATCTCTGATCTCTCCTGCTTTTGTTTTGCCTGTGCCTGTGGCAGGTGGAAGTTTCAGGCCAGGGATTGAACCTACGCCACAGCAGTGACATCACCAGATCCTTAACCCACTGAGCCACCAGGGAACCCCTACTTCTGTTTTCCTTGACCAACTCCAGCTCGGCTTGCGTGCCCCAGCCTACTCCCAGTGATTTTCTTATTGCTAATTAATTCGAAGTCTTCATCTTGCTTGACTTATTAGCTGTACAACAGCTCCTTCCGTGTTGACATGCTTCCTTCGTTGAGCCTCCAAGACCAGTTCTCTGGGCTCTCCTCCTCTGAGGCTAGTCTTCCTCTGTCCCATCTGTGGGTTTCTCCTCATCTTGACCTCCAGAGATAGGAGCGTTCCAGGGCTTGATTCTTGAGACAACCTCTTATCCGCCCTCCTTTCACTCTCCAAGGGATCTTGTTACCTAGAGCTTTAGGGTCTATTTATTAGACTTGGGCAAAGTTTTTCTGTAAAGGGTTAGATGTTCTATTTTACTTGTAATTTTTAGGATTTTTTTTTTTTTTTTTTTGGCTTTTTAGGGCTGCACCCGTGGCCTATGGAGGTTCCCGGGCTAGCGGTCTAATCGGAGCTGTAGCTGCTGACCTACACCACAGCCACAGCAACGTGGGATCCGAGCTGCATCTGCGACCCATACCACAGCTCATGGCAACACTGGATCCCCGACCCACTGAGCAAGCGCAGGGGATTGAACCTGAGTCCTTAATGATACTAGTTGGGTTCATTACCGCTGTGCCCCAACGGCAACTCATTTTTATTTTAAGGTTTTGCAAGGTGTAGGGTCTTTGTTGCAGCTGTTGAGCTCAGCTGTGTCGAGTGGAAGCAGCCATAGACAGTGTGTAAGTAAATGAGCATGAATGAATTCCAGTAACCTTCACTTAGAACAGAGGGCTGCATTTGGCCCGCAGGCCTTAGTGTGCTGACCTCTGCATTACAGGATGACCTCTAAATTTATGTTTCTTTCCCTTTTTTTTTTTTTTATCACTTTTTTAGGGCTGAACCCATGGCATATGGAGGTTCCCAGGCTAGGGGTCAAACCTGAACTGCAGCTGCTGGCCTACACGACAGCCAAAGCAACGTGGGATCCGAGCCGTGTCTGCGACCTACACCACGGCTCACGGCAATGCCAGATCCTTAACCCACCGAGCGAGGCCAGGGATCAAACCCGCATCCTCATAGATCCTAGTCGGGTTCATTAACTGGCTGAGCCACGAAGGGAACTCCTGGCTCAAATCTTTATCTCTGAGGCCTGTGGCTGTGTTCTCTGACACCAGATACTTGTTGTTTTTCCCCAGCAATGAGCCGATGCTGGTAGTGACTACCCACATTATTGTCAGACCTCCCTGGGACACCAGGCCCAGGCCCCAGGGGCCACCTGTACTTCTGACCGCCCAGCTGTAAATTCCCGCAGTCTCCTGTAAGGCTCACTGATTCCCTGGAATGATGCACAGAAGGCTGGGAATTGCTGTACATGCTTTCCTGGTTTATTTGGATGGATACAGCTTACAAAGACAAATGAAAGAGATGCAGAGGGTGGGGGTGGGGGGTGGCACGTCCAGTCCTGTCTGGGCCTTCTACCTCTGGCCTATCAGTGTGTCCCCACCCCTGTAATGTAAGTACAACTGATTAAGTCATTGGCCTTAGCCCTGTTTGATTGAACTTCATCTCCTGCCCCTCCTCTCCTCAATGGGCCATAAAGGTCATAGCCTCTAATCCCAGGGTTGGTTTTCCCATGACCAGCACCTCGCCTGAAGCAACTTAACTTTGGTGGGGAGCAGGGTGGAATATTTCTTTACTCTAAAAGAAATATTGGAAAGGATAAGGCTTTTTTTTTCCTGGTCGTGCCCGAGGCATGCAGAAATTCCATGGCCAGGGATCGAACCTGCACCACAGCAGTGACCCAAGCCACAGCAGTGACAATGCCAGATCCTTGTCCGTAACCTGTTGCGCCACCTGGGAACTCCTTAATTTTTTTCTTTTGGTTACCAGTTTTTCCCTTTTTCTTTGAGTGTCATTATGTATTTTCATCAGTTCAGTCTGTCAGCTATTTTCTTTTTTGCTCATCAAATTTTCACGCTTTGACTTCTCGGTTTTTCAGCTGACTCCTGCGTCCTCTCCATGTCTTCCTTTCTATCAATTTTTTCAGCTTTATTGAAGTATAAAAGAAATTGTGTGGTAGAAGTGAGAACAGTATTTGTGTTAATGATGAGGAATGTCAGTGCCAGGATAAGTTTTTCATGATAAGTGCCTCATTTCCTTGCCAACGGAAGTAAATGAAGACTGTATTTTTCACTTATTTAGCTTATCAAAGACTTGATTTGATTTTTTTTTTTTTTTTTCCTGTTAGGGATTTGCAGCAGTTCTTGCAGAAGCAGTCGCCGCCCTCGGCCTGCCTGTGGCAGTGATTAATTTGAAGGAGTATGATCCGGACGATCATCTAGCAGAAGAGGTTGGGAATTATCCCCCCCTTTTTTTTTTTCCCCTTCAATCACAACTTTCAAATTGAATTGACCTCCTGTGTTCTGGGAGAAATAGAATCTTCGGAGTAAGTTCAGTGTTCACGCTAGGAGATGGCAGCTGGTTGAGTTTTCAGTGTCCGTCAGAGGTGTTGCGTGTGTGGTGAGGGCGCTCATCTGGAGTGGTGTGGCTGGGGCGCATTGGACTTTCCTGGGGCCGAGATTAGAGTGGAAAGCCTGGGATGGTGCTGCGTTCCTTCCTGCTTTGACTCTGATGGTGTGGCCGTGTGCCGTGCATGTGAACCACGTGTACGCCTGTGAAAAGGCCTGGGGCCATGTAGGCAGCAGAAGCAGGATGGGTTTTGGAGTTAGAGGAATCTCCTCCTGGCTCTGTGCCCGCCAGGTACGAGGTAGTATCTGTGAGAGCTTAATGCCTCCCCCCGAGGAAGGCCACCACCGCTGTAGTCCTGCCCGGTTCAGGAGGCTGGTCCCGACAGCAGCGCTCCTCCAAGTGTGGTCTTGGACCAGACAGGATCGGCACCTCCTGGGAACCTGCTGGGGATCCAGATCCCCAGGTCTTAGACCAGCCCCACTGAGTGAAAGTCTTTACACGGAGCTATGTTTTAACAAAGACCCCCCGGGCGATTCTGTAGCAGCTGGAGAAGCCTGTGGAACAGGGGTTGACAAACTTTTTCTATAAAGGGCCAGATGGTAAATATCTTCAGCTTCGTGGGCCCTGCAGCTACTGAGCTGTGCCTCTGAGGCACAAAATAGCCAGAGACAGTATGTGAATGAGTAAGCCTGGCTGTGGGCCAGCACGATTTTATTTTATTATATATTTATATAATATTTTTTATTGCCATATCCTTGGCATATGGAAGTTCCTGGGCCAGAGATTGAATCTGAGCCACAGCTTTGACCTGAGCAGCTATGGCAATGCCGATCCTTTAACCCACTGCACTGGGCTGGGGATCGAACCCTACATCTCTGCAGCGACCTGAGCTACTGCAGTTGGATTCCCTTTGTTTTTTTTTTTTTTTTTTTTTAATAGAGCTGCACCCGTGGCATATGGAGGTTCCCAGGCTAGGGGTCGAATCAGAGCTATAGCTGCCAGCCAGCACCACAGCTCCAGCAACGCAAGACCTGAGCCGAGTCTGTGACCTACACCACAGCTCAGGTCAACGCCGGATCCTTAACCCACTAAGCGAGGCCAGGGATTGAACCCATGTCTTCATGGATACTAATGGATACTAGTCGGGTTTGTTAACTGCTGAGCTATACTGGGAACCTCCTGCGATCGGATTCTTAACGCACTGCACTACAGTGTTTTGCAATTTTATACCGGGAGCGAGCGGGATTGGGCCTATGGGCTGTTGTTTGCCAGTCCCTTCTTAGTGGATAAAGTTCCAGCCATAAATGTCCATTTCTTTCTCTCCCAGGAAAACATTGGGGTGCCAAGGAGTGAGCTTGAATCTGCTCTAAATTATTCGTTAAAAATTCTTAGCAAACTTGGATACTTAGTTATTCATAAGAGATTGCTTAGACCTTACCTCCTACTTGGAGCTGTTAACAGAGCAGGTGAAATGCTGGCTCACAGGACTTAGATGTGTTTTGTGTCCCGCGGAGGCGATGGTGCCAAGTGTGAAGTCACTTTAAAGTTTTATTGCTTTAATTTTTCAGGTGATTTTTGAGAGATGTCTCTGTCTTTCTTCCTGACTGACTTGGCTCTGGGAGCTGATAGGAATTTCGAGCCTGGGAAGTGGAACGGAGGAGGGTATGGGGAGGGGCCCCAGGAGACAGGAGCTGGGAGCTGGCTTTTCTCCCCCGTGCAAGGCCCCTGCTGTGTTTTCTTTCCCTTTTGAAAATAATGGCGTTCATAGCACATCCTTAGACACCGGTGTGATACAAATGTCAGCATTTCAAAAAGGATTTTCGTCGTTGCGATAACAAGTCTCGGCTCTTCTGAAACAGTGACTTTCTTGGTCAGGCCACTAGTAAGAATGTCTGTGCCTTCCTGCTTGCTACCTACACTGACGGTCGCCCGACCGAGAGCGCGGAGTGGTTCTGCAAGTGGCTGGAGGAGGCAGCCAGTGACTTTCGATTTGGCAAAACCTACCTGAAGGGTATGAGATACGCCGTGTTTGGCCTGGGAAACTCCGCCTACGCGCACCACTTCAACAAGGTGGGTGCGAGGTAGGTGCTTGTTGAGCCATCAGGATAAGTTCTCTTTTAGTTAAATAGTCATCCACATGCTTCCATATAGGTGGGCTTTTTTTTTTTTTTGTCTTTTGTCTTTTTAGGGCTGCATCCGCTTCATATGGAGGTTCCCAGGCTAGGGGTTTAGTCAGAGCTGTAGCTGCCGGCCTACACCACAGCCACAGCAATGCCTGATCCTTAACCCACTGAGCGAGGCCAGGGATTGAACCCTCATCCTCATGGATACTAGTTGGGTTTGTTAATGACTGAGCCACTACAGGAGCTCCTAGGTGGGCATGTTTGAGATGATCCACAAACTTTGGTGGTACTTAATCATAAACTTTATAAAACTTTTTGTTGTTCTTTCTTTCTTCTTTCCTTTTTCCTTCCTCCCTTCCTTCCTTCCTTCCTTCCTCTCTCTCTCTCCCTCTCTCCTTCCCTCCCTCCCTCTCTCTCTCTCTTTCTTTCTTTCGTCTTTTTGCCTTTTCTAGGTCCGCACTCACGGCATATGGAGGTTCCCAGGCTAGGGGTCTAATCGGACCTGTAGCCACCAGCCTACGCCACAGCCACAGCAACGCGGGATCCGAGCTGCGTCTGCAGCCTACACCACAGCTCACGGCAATGCCTGATCCTTAACCCACTGAGTGAGGCCAAGGATCAAACCCGCAACCTCATTAATGCTAGTCGGGTATGTTAACCGCTGAGCCACAACGGGAACTCCTTTTTTGTTTGTCTTTTGTCTCCCATATTTTCAAAGGACTTAGATAGAAGGTAAAGTCCAGATATGTAAATGCTCTGTTGGCCGCCTTACTACGACCTAGGAAGCTTGTTACGTTGTTGAACTCTTAACTCTGCCTCTTGATAACCCCATGCCTCAGCCTAAGTGCTTCATACTGCAGTAAAATGCACTTCTGGCTTATGAAATCATGAGTCTTGCCAAATGGGCTCCATTTGTACTTTGTTGTTTAATGGTCTTTGGCCCCATTGGTTTTATTGTTACATTTTGGAACACATTGATTTTCCTACTGGGTTATTTCATTCTGACCATAATTTGGATTAGGAATTTTTATATTCTTTAGGTAACAACTCTTTGTTTAAGAAAAGGATTTGGGTAGTTCCCGTTGTGGCTCAGTGGTTAACAAACCCGACCATTATCCATGAGGACATGGGTTCGATCCCCAGCCTGCTCAGTGGGTTAAGGATCGGGCGTTGCCATGAGCTGTGGTGTAGGTCGCAGATGTGGCTCGGATCCCAAGTTGCCGTGGCTGTGGTATAGGCCAGCGGCTGCAGCTCCAATTTGACCCCTACCCGGGAACTTCCGAATGCCGCAAGTGTGGCCCTAAAAAAGCCAAAAGAAAAAGATTTGTCTGCTCCTTTGGGAAAAAAAAAAAAATCTTCTGCAGAGTCTTATCAGAATGTATCTGCAGCCTTTGAGCACTGGGTCTGGAGGGCCCAAAGCCCTTTTGGCCGAGTGGTTCCTTCTTCCCAGCAGAGCCCCAGGCTGTGGCAGAGCAGACCTGCCACGGGGCCTGTGCCCTGGCAGGTGGGCTGTGTGTTAGCTCACCTGTCTGTCTCCCCCGCAGGTGGGGAAGAACGTGGACAAGTGGCTCTGGATGCTGGGAGCTCATCGTGTGATGGCCCGTGGGGAGGGCGACTGCGACGTGGTTAAAAGCAAACATGGCAGCATCGAGGCCGACTTCACAGCCTGGAAGGCCAAGTTCATCTCCCGGCTACAGGCACTCCGTAAGGGAGAGAAGAAGCCCTGCAGTGGGAACTGCAGGAAGGGCAAGTGTGAGTCTCATCAGCGTGGCTCAGAGCGGGCGGAGCCAGGGTCTCAGGCTCAGGAGGGCTTTCGTCAGAGAGACGCCGAGGTACGTAGCCCACGTGTCTGGCTCTTGCTGTTCTCCTCCAGTGTCTGGAGATGCTGCACCTTTCCCTCTGTGCAGAGAAACTCTGGGCTTGGCTCCTGGTTAGAAGGATGATCTGAAACTCATGGGGACGGGGGCGGGGGCGGTTTAGAGAGAGTGTGGCCTGAGGTTGAGCCATGTGCTGGGTGCCTTCCTGTGTCTCTTCTTTAATTCTTGCATTGCTGGAGTCCAGTAGGTTTCATTTTTCTTTTCTTTTTTTTCTTTTTTTGTCTCTTTATGGTCTTACCTGTGACATATCAGAGGTTAACGATATAGAGGCATATCTCCTCCTTTAGATTCCCCCCGTTCTTTTGAAGCTCCTCTTTTTTTTTTTTTTCTTTTTAGGGCCATACCTGTGGCATAGGGAGGTTCCCAGGCTAGGGGTCTAATCGGAGCTACAGCTTCTGGCCTACACCGCAGCCACAGCAACGCCAGATCCAAGCCATATCTGCCACCTACACCACAGCTCAAGGCAACTCCGGACCCTTAACCCACTGGGGTGAGGCCAGGGATCAAACCCACAACCTCATGGTTCCTAGTTGGATTCATTTCCGCTGTACCACGAGAGGAATCCTGAAGCTCCTCTTATCAGGCAGTATCACTGCTGTGGTCTTTGGGCCACCTGGTCGCCTGCATCATTCAGGAACAACTTTGTGTCCTGACTCCCTGTCTTTCTCCACCCTGGCTCCTGTCATTCCTCCTTGTGGCCAAGGATCCATGTGGTGGATTTATTCAGCACCCTGGCCCACCACTTTCCTGCCCTGCACACCCCCGGCAGCTGTTATCTCCGCTGACCTTGGCCTCCCACTTCCGTGCTCACCTCTGATAGTTCATGTTCCTGTCACCTGAACTCTGACCTCTCTCTGGTGCCCCTACCTTAAACTTCTTTGACCTCTTATTTTTTCTGCTTAGTTCACTTCTGTTCTTACTCAGTTTGAATTTTATACTCATCCTCTGATAAACATCTTTAACTGCCTTGCCTTCTACAGCTCTTCTTCTTCTTCTTCTTTTTTTTGGCTGCACCAGTGGCATGCGGAATTTCTGGAGCCAGGGATTAAACCAGTGCCACTGCAATGACCCGAGACACAGTGGTGACGATGCCAGAACCTTAACCCATTGAGCCACCAGGGAACTCCTTCCAGTCCCTCTTCTGACTCAATTTGCTCAACCCCAAGCCAGGTTGAGACCTGTCTGCCTCCTCGCTGACCACTGATTTGTGACCATTGGCTCAGGCGTGCACTCAGAACTGCCCCTAAATCTCTAACCTCTTTTCCCAGATTGCCCTTCTCAATTGCCCAAGATAACTGTTCAGTGCTTGCTTTCTCCCTATCCTTTTCCCCGGCTCTCAGATGAAGTCACCAGAGAATTCTCTTATAGCCTCGCCGCTCTGTCTACAAATCCTACCGTCTTTTCAGCCAGAGAGACCAAGGATCTGGTTCCTGTCGAAGCACACCCTCTGCATGCTCTGGAATCAAGGACTTGGTTCCTTCATACGCCGTGCGTCTCTCTCCTGGGGTGTTCATCTGTCCCGCTCTGCTGGATGCTCCCCAGAGATACATACACATGCTCTAGAATCAACTGTGTTTAATCAAATATGAAAAGCAAATAAGAAACAAGTCTTTCCCTTGTTCTCTTTCAGCTGCTCTTTGATTTTTTCCTGCTCTTTTTCTAGACAGTCTTTTTGCTTATATTTGTTGATTTTCCCTCCAGTTGGCTCTTAACATTTTTAAAAAATTAGAAAAAAAACAAATTTAGGGAAGTTCCCGTTGTGGCTCAGTGGGTTAAGAACCTGACACAGTGTCTGTGAGGATGCGACTTCGATCCCTGGCCTCGCTCAGTTGGGTTAAGGATCCGGCATTGCCACAAGCTAGCATAGGTGTCATAGGTGGCAGATATGGCTCAGATCTGCTGTGGCTGTGGCTGTGGCTTAGGCCAGCAGCTGCAGCTCTGGCGTGATCCCTAGCCCAGGAACTTTCATATGCCACAGGTGTGGCTCTAAATTGGAAAAAAAAAAAAGGTAAAATATGCATAACATTAAATTAACCATTTTAGGATGCATACAATCCAGTGGTGTTTAGTACATTCCCAATTTTGTGCAACCACTGCCTACGCTGAGTTCCAGTACCTTCTCATCACCTCAAAAGAAAACCCCTTAACCATTGAGCAATCACTTTTCACTCCCTTTTCTGCAGTCCTGACAACTTCCATTTGGCTTTCTGCCTCTGTGGATTTCCTTATTCTGGGTATTGTATACACGTGGAATCATTACTATGTGACAGGCTTCTTTCACTTAGCATAGTGCTTTGGAGGGTCATCCTTATTGTAGCATGGAGCTCGGTTACTTATAAAAAAAAGAGACCCGAGGCGTTTGCTGGGAAAAAAAGAGACCTGAGGTGTTTGCTCGTGGCTCAGTGGGTTAAGGATCCAACGTTGTCACTGTAGTGGCCTGGGGTTGCTACTGTGATGCAGCTTTGATCCCTGGTCCCAGAACTTCCAAATGCTGCAGGTGTGGCAAAAAAAAAAAAAAAAAAAGAGGGAGTTCCTGTCGTGGCTCAGCGGTTAACGAATCCGACTAGGAACCATGAGGTTGCGGATTTGATCCCTGGCCTTGCTCAGTGGGTTAACGTTCTGGCATTGCCGTGAGCTGTGGTGTAGGTCGCAGACGCGGCTCGGATCCTGCTTTGCTGTGGCTGTGGTGTAGGCCGGCAGCTACAGCTCCGATTCGACCCCAAGCCTGGGAACCTCCCTATGCCATAGGAGCGGCCCTAAAAAGCAAAAAAAATAAAAAAGAAAATGAAACCTGAGAGCCAGGCTTGATTCCTCCCTTTTCCTCATTCCCACATTTAACTCCTCTCTTAAGTCTGGTTGGTTCTTTGTCTAGAACAGGGGCCAGGGCACATTTTGTGTAATCCGGCCAGCCTGTAAGTATTTTTAGCTTTGTGGGGCATATATTGCAGCTGTCACCTCCGCCCTATTATTAAGAAAGTGGCCATAGATAATGTGTAAATGATGGGCACCCTTAGATTTGGCCGAGGCTGGCTGGCCTCCAGCCTAAAGTATCTCCCGTCCATCCAGTGAACTCTCAATCGGGGAGGGTTTGTTGGACGATTCGCTCCTTTGCCAAAGCGTTTCTGAAGCCTCTGTGTTCCAGGAGGAGGAGCTCCTTGGGAGCACCAGTGAGGAGGAGTCTGGCCCAGAGGACCTGCAGAGTCTCAGTTCTGTCATTGATGTTGAAGACCTTGGCCAAATTATGGACCGTGTGAAGAAAGAAAAGGTACCGTAATTTTGGGAAACGGCAGAGGCTGGGTACCATCTCATATCTGTGCTGGTGCCTCGTCCGCCTGAGGTCATCCCTGGACCATTTTCTCTCTTCGCCTCCTGTCTCGAGATCCCCTTTTGAGACCTTTTGGGTCTTTTCGCATGAGCTCTATGAAGGTCTTAACATGAGCTCGTTGTAGGATGGGCAGCCCTGAGAAAAGGGTGGATGGTTGGAGGTCTGTTCCCCAGCGTCGTGGCTGAGGGTGAGGGGTGGGCAGCGTGAAGAGACGGGCTAGTGCTGAGATTCCAGGGGACCCTCGTGTATAAGTGCCTTCCTGCCACGGACCGAGTGGTGTTGGGCCGAGGGACGGCACGGGGGCCTGCGGGTGCTGCGATCAGCCTAGGTGGAGGCCTGGGACTCTGGGAGAGGCCAGCCTAGCTTGTCCTTGTCTTGGTGGCTCAGTAGGTGCAAGAATGTCCAGCGCAGCAGGGTTTTATGCAGAGTCCAGTGATCTAAAATTGAGATGGGAGTTCCAGCCGTGGCTTAATGAGATCTGTGGCATCTCTTTGGCACCAAGACACAGGTTCAGTTCCTGGCCCGGCACAGTGGGCTAAAGGGTCCTCGCTGTTGCAGCTGCAGTTCGGATCTGACTACTGGCCCAGGAACTTCATATGCTATGGGATGGCCAAAAAAGAAAAAAAAATTGAGATGATATATGTAATAAAGTATAAAAATACACAATTAATATATACATACTGCTTTATATAAAGTATATAATCAGCAAGGACCTTCTGTGTAGCACACAGAACTCTCCTCAGTATTCTGTAATAACCTCTAGGGGAAAAGAATCTGAAAAGGAATGGAAAGATGTGTACGTATAAGTGAGGCACTCTGCTCTACACCTGAAACTGACATAGCAGTGTAAATCAGCTATACTCCAATCTAACATAAAATTAAAAAAATATAATAGTCTCAGTTTGAGTTTGGGGAAATGAGAGTATTCCTTAACTAAAAATTTATCAAGCGCTTAAGTCTTAAAAGCAAAAGAAGTAAAACTTTGGAAACCTCTAAGAAAATCGATGATAAAGTTAACACAGACTCAAAGAATTCAGGAAGGTGGTAGGATACAATAAGATACAAAGTCAATAGTCTTTACGTCTCCAAATAATAATCAGTAAGAAGCTATAGCAGAAGAGAAGACGTCTATTTTCAGCAGCCACAGAAGCCAAATAAGTATGTAGAATACATTTAAGAAGAAATAGTCTTAAGTCTTTTGTAAGGCTCATAACCCAAAAGTACTCTGAGTGTAAAACTGTGCTGTCTAAAATTATTTTCTGAATTTAAAATTATGATCTTTCCTGTGGCGGAATTTTGTTACTTATTGCCTAATACTTGGATGTGTTGGTGTTGTCTCTGTGATTTTTAGAAGCTTTTGTATTTTAGAAGGCCTGGCAGAGGAGCTGTTAAGAACGACTAGCAGGGGGATGTAGGTTCAGAGCCTGCCCGGCCAGTTCGCAGCCCGGCCATCTCAGGGCCCAGCTTAGCCCTCTCTGGCCTTAGTCCCTTTGCCTGAGAAACGTGGATCAAAACCTCTGCCTTCCTCACCTTGTTGTGAGTTAGATGAGAACGTGTGTGAAAATGCATTGCAGCCTCTTGGAGCTCCCGTTGTGGCTCAGTGGTAACGAACCTGACTAGGATTCATGAGTATACAGGCTCGATCCCTGGCCTCGCTCAGTGGTTTAAAAGATCTGGTGTTGCCGTGAGCTGTGGCGTAGGTTGCAGATGTGGTTCGGATCCTGCCTTGCTGTGGCGGTGGCCTAGGCTGGCATTTGTCGCTCTGATTTGACCCCTAGCCTGGGAACTTCCATATGCCTTGGGCGCGGCCCTAAAAAAAGCAAAAAAGAAAAAAATATGCCTAGCAACCTCTAAAAGCCTGACAGACTGAAATGGGAAGTAAATTGGCTTGGATATTTTAAATTTGCTTGTGCATTCTGCAGAGGTGGTCATTTAGTCTGTTTCAGGTTTTCTCTTCTTGTCATTAGCACTAGTCTGAGACCTTTTTTACTTCAAAAAAATGCATTAATATTTTCTTGGTTTGTATTTTCCCCGAGTGGATATACTGGGTCAAAGCAAATGTATAGTCTTATGGCTCTTAATTAAAAATCTGAGTAATTTTCCAAGGTGAAACTGACTTAAAATAGATTTCAGTATATGAGAACCTTGATTTAGATAGATTTCTGGATTCCCTAGGTTAAGAGAAAATATTTAAAGCTTTATTTGCAGTGGGTAAAGAATTTGGAATAATTTTCTTTCCAGCTTTGAGGTATGACAGACAAATTAAATAGTGTATACTTAGGTTGTACAGTATGATTTTTTTTTTAAGGTTATAATGTGATGATTTGGTGGAGTTCCTGCTGTGGCGCAGCGGAAACGAATCCAGCTAGGAACTATGAGATTGCGGGTTCGATCCCTGGCCTTGTTCAGTGGGTCAAGGATCCGGCGTGGCCACGAGCTGTGATGTAGGTTGCAGACACACCTCAGATCTGATGTTGCTGTGGCTGTGGTGTAGGCCGGCAGTGTAGCTCCGATTCAACCCCAAGCCTGGGAACCTCCGTATGTCAAATAATGTGATGATTTGATAGATGTACACACAGTCAAGTTAACACATCCGTCACTTCATCTAGTTAACATTGTGTGCGTGTGTGTGTGTGTATTGAGAAGACTTAAGATCTACTTGCAGCAAATTTCACATGTATTGGAAGAGTTTGGAAGAGTTTGCAGGTACATTTTTTTCTTTGCTTTGTCATCTTATGTCCATTAGAGGGCACTGGAGAAAAAGCACTAAGGCAGAATTTGGCCATCCATGTAAATTATTTTTCGAAGTGAAACGATTTTGAATTTTATGAACTTTAAGCAGGTAGCTTGTGATATTTCAGGTTTCTCATAGACATTGCTCATAAAATCAGGTGTAGTGGGAGAAATATACCTGTATTTCCAAGTTCAGTGCAACTTGAAAATAAGCCACCCGTTTTTGTTTGTCATTATTATTATATTGTTTATTTTATTTTTTAGGGCTGCAGGTGTGGCACATGGAAGTTCGCGGGCCAGGGGTCGAATCAGAGTTACAGCTGCTGGTCTACGCCACAGCCACAGCCACGCCAGATCTGAGCCATATCTGTGACCTACATCACTGTTGATGGCAATGCCGGATCCTTAACCCCACGGAGCGGGGCCAAGGACCGAACCTGCATCCTCATGGATATTAGTTGGGTTGGTTTCCTCTGAGCCACAAGGGATCTTTTATTTATCATCATTATTAGGTCACAGCAGTTTCCAAGTGGGGCTTGTGTGTTCATTTTGTATCGGACAGTATACTCAATTCAGTGATGCATTTGCGCTTGGTTCCTCTATTTCACATACTTATTCTATTTCATATATCATTTTCTTTGGGGTCCATTCACACATATTCATGAGCTGCTTTCTGCGTGGTCATCATTATAGTCACACCAAATTAGCTTCATTGTTACTGTGGAGGAGGCAGTACGCTCTAGTACCTAAGAGCATCAATCAGCATCCTCCTCTCAGGAGGAGTTGGGCTGGAGCACTCCTCCTGCAAGGCCTCTTTTTGAATAATACTAACTTTCATGGCGTCACGCTCTCTCAGCTTGTGTGTCTGGGCAAGTTGTTTCACTCTCTGTGCTTCAGTGGGAGATAGTAACTGCTTTATAAAGTTGCTATAAAGTGTCAGTAAGTTAATCCATCTAATGTAAAGCCTTTATTTTACCGCCTTCCACATATTAGGTCCTTGATAACTAATAACTGTTACTATCTAAAAAGATGTCCTCAGAGTTCCCTGGTGGCCTCGTGGTAGAGGACTTGGTGTTGTCACCTGCTGTGGCTCGGGTCACTGCTGTGGCACAGGTTCAATCCCTGGTCTGGGACCATTTGTATGCTGTGGGTGTGGCCAGAAAAAAAAAAGATGTCTTCAAACGGGATATGTTTGGTCTGAGTAGAATACAGCCATGGTTTTCTACATCTTTCTGGAAGTGCAAGATAGTAGTTGTAATTCTAGGGCCACAGAGAATTGGGAGGGTGGGAGTGACAGCTAAGAACAAGAGAACTAGAGCTTGCAGCTCTGCAGACGGAGAGGGAATGGGGTGCTAGGGGAGCATGGCACGTCTGGGGAGCTCTGTAAGGAGCTTGGTTGAGAGTCGAGGAGGATGTGAGTGGAGAGGTGAAATGGAGAAGGCAGGCAGGGGCAGCGTCTGGAGGCTTCTCATCCTCTATGGGAGGGCGGGGGATGAGCTTTGTCCTAAAGGCAGTGGGAGCTACCTGGTTTGATTGAATAGGATGAGTGGGTTGAAGGGGTGGGGAGAGAGCGCCGGGGTAGGCTAGGAGGATTAGGAGAAATCAGAGTGCCTCCTGGATGAGCTCCCTTTGTCCCCACGGGCACCCCGATGTCTGTGCTGTTAGCACCTCCACTTGCCCAGTTTCCAGGGCGGGCCACAAGCTCTGAGAAGAAAGGCAATTTGTCCAGAGGCACATGGCTGCCTGCCAAGTGGTGGGCCCAAGCCTCGGCTGCATCTCTTTGTTTCACTCTGCTGTGCTGCCCCCCTGGGAAGAAGTGGTTTCCAGAAGGGAAGCTGGAGAGTCCAGGCGTGGAGGACATGGAGTCTGGAAGAGCCTGACAATGCTGAGGCTGTTTATTTTCTGTTTCTGTCGTGTTGTGATTTGTCAGCGTAAAGCAGACTGCTCATTGTGTTCTCCTCCTTCTTTTTTTTTTACAGTAAATAAATGTTGCTAAAATACTCCCCATAGCATGTTCTGACTAAGCAGACAAACAGTGATATCAATGTCATTAGTTTTGGAAATAGGTGGCGATGCTTGGTAATTACTCATCAGAGAAACATTTCAATTTACGAAAGGAGCTCAGTGTGTCCAGTTCTGCTCATAAGGTTAGATGATACTGCAGCAGAATGACATGGCGCTGGATCTGCTTTCGTAATTATTTTCAAGTTTAAGTGTTTGGTTCACCCACAAGCGTATGGTAACATCCCTTCAACCCCAAGACCCTGCCTTTCAACCAGCCTGGTTCAGCCATAGCCTGGACAGCCAGGAGCACTTAATAGTGAGTTCTGGAATTATTTCCCTAGGTTAGGTTATCCAAAGTAGAATCACTGGGCCATAGGGAAACATTTGAAAGCTCTTGGCGTACCTGGTCAAAGTGCTTTTTGAAAAGTTCAGAAAGCATTCCTAAAACCTAGTGTACCCAAAAGCTTTGAGCCCTGTTGAACACTGGTCATTTAAAAACTGAGCTAGGACAGTGAGGGACATGTGGGGATTCTATTATTAAAGAAATAGGAGGCTCTAGAAGGAGGGTTAAAGTGCAGAAGGTGGAATTTTAGTTACACCAAGGAGGGGTCTGTACTATTGAAAGTTGCCAGATTGAGTATTAAGACATGCTTTTCTAGAGCTAGAAATGGCTAACTGGTAGCTTTGAGGCATTTACTCACTTATTTTTTTGGCCAGCATGTCCCAAATGTCAATGTCGATGGTGCCAGCCTGGCTCCAGGCCCTCAGGCTGACTGTATGGGAAAATGGCCTCTAGGAGTTCCCTGGTGGCCTAAGGGTTAGGGACTTGGCATTGTCACTGCTATGGCTCTTCTGCATGCCCTGGGTATGGCCAAAAAAAAAAAAAAAAGGAAAGAAAAAGAAAATGACCGCTAGAGAACTGGAGAGTCCAAATCTGCATGAATTGCTAATGAATGGAATCACTGGATGGTAAACACGGATCAGTAAAATAACCAAATTGACAGATTTAAACAATCAATAAAAAAAAGACTTTTTTCCTAGAAGAAAACGTGTTAATGAAAAGCCTTTTTGTTACAGCACACCTGTTTGGCACTTAACTATCCAGGTGGGATTTTTATCTTAAAATCTTTCACACATCCCCTCTGTCTTGTTTTTAATCCTAAGAGGTACTGGAGGAGGGGGACGTGACTGTGACTTCTGGGATGAAGGTGTGAGAGATAAACTAGGTAATGTCTAATATCTTTTTTTTTCTTTTAAAGAAAATTAGGATCACTTTTTGGTTACCATTATTACATCAGATTCATATACTTCTGTCTGTTTATAAAGAAGTTTTCACTTATTTATAGTGCTTTTCCTAAGTGCCCAGGAAGTGAGCTTATAGTCGGCTTTCCCTTTTGCACATCAGGAAATGGCAGCTTGGAGAGACAAGAGTGATGGGTTTGGGAGTTGGGGAGGGGTGGAAGTAGACGTTGGAGCCCGGGAGACCGCCGAGTTTGGCTATTTGTAGTTAGGTGAAACCAAGGCTGAGGGCTAAAGCAGTGGCATTGTCGATGGACAAAATCCATCCCTTGGGAATTAAACGTTTAGAACTTGGTCACTCTTTGTCCAGTGGGTGTTTAGGAGAGGGAGGAGTCAAGGTTGACCCGTTCTGGGATCTTTATTTATCTCTGCTGTTATAGCTGTTAAAAAGATAAATAAAAAGGAAATAAAAAATTAAAATATACAGGTCCTATGTCAGTTGTTATATTGTTATATTCTGGGCAAACGGAAGAAATGCCTGCGCGTTGGAGATTAGAATTAGAATTTGAATGGGGCTTTGCACTTCCTTGGGGAGTGTGTTATGAACCATTGCATTTCTTTTTCAGAAATGAAGTTCCTGCTGCGTATGCAAGATAGGCTAAATTGCCATAGAGGGAAAGAATGATAAGTGTTTGCCTTCAATCCTCGAGACCTTTAATCATAGCCTCTGATCTCCTTCCCTGTAAATTGTGTGTCCGGATGATTGAATCTGGAGTAGCTGCACTCACATGTTATAATAGATAATTTCTCTAGTGATGGGCCATGGACGGTGGTCCATGGTCATCCTTTAAGAGAATGTTATTTTCTTAGGGGTCAGAAGTTTATGTTTAAACCCATAAGGAGGTGTCTGTGGAGCTCTGACCATGTGTGGTCCGAGGCCAGGGTCATGGGCTGGGTCCAATTCTGGATTTTTGTGGTCTGTGAGGTCAGCAGATAAGCTGATGATGTTTTGTGGTGACAGGCTTTCGAGAGCAGATATTGCCACCTACTATTAATTCTTGCATGATTAGTACGGAATTACAGTAACTTACTGCAGAAGTACTTCAGAGACATTTAAATGCTCCCAAGGTCAAGATTAGTTCATTTTGCTCTACCGCAAGACTTCTCAAGCTCACGTCTTTGCTTTTAGTTCTGAAATAGACTTAAAAAAAAAATAAGCCAAACGATTCTCTTATTTTTAAATATTTTAACAAAATAATAACTGCAGCTTTTAAATTTTTAAAACGAAATGCCCAGCGTTAAAGTGATTACTTTCATAATGGATAAGAACAAATGGTCGATGTTTGTTTATACATTTTTTTTTTAGTTCCATCTGGAAATATGTGGTGGAGAATTCTTAACAGAAGCACAACTGTTCGTTTGCTGCCCTTGATTATATTTAGTAGTTTGAAAGGCAGACTCTGACGATGCATAGGGACCTGCTGTGGTTGGAGGTTTCTCATTCAATACGTTAGCTCCTTTAAAGCGCTTTTTCACTGACTTCCTGTTTACGAGGAGTCCCTGGAGTAATAGACGAAGTAGAGGAATTAACTCTGAATTTCACGGATGCACTTTCTCTGTTTTTAAATGTTTTATTATCATTATTATTATTATTATTATTTTTGTCTTTTGTCATTTTAGGGCCGCACCTGCAGCATGTGGAGGTTCCTAGGCTAGGGGTCTAATTGGATCTGTAGCCACCAGCCTATGCCACAACCACAGCAGTGCCAGATCTGAGCCGCATCTGCGACCTACACCACAGTTCACGGCAACGCTGGATCCTTAACCCACTGAGCGATGCCAGGGATCTAACCTGCAACCTCATGGTTCCTAGTTGGATTCATTAACCACTGTGCCACTATGGGAACTCCCTGTTTTTAAATGTTTTAAATGTTTAGTCTTGTTTTACATTTTATATACACAGGGAACTCTGAGCAGACAGAGCAATACAGCTGATCCCTAGTCCCTGCCGCCCAGCTTCAAACACGGACCATCCTCCATTCAGACACAGACCTGAGACATCATGTCATCTTATGGGTGTTTCCATCTTTAGGTAGAAGGGGTGTCACTGGGAGCCCGCCTCCCAATTCACCAGGGGCTGGACATTGAAAATGGACAGGACTGAGGGTGGTTTGGGGCTTGCTGATAAGGGGCTCCTGCCAAGGTGAGTTGCTTTGGATTTCTGCAGCTCTTAACAAGGTCTGATGAGTGTTTCCTCTAAAGTGTAGCACAGACTTTGTGTGTTGTCTTGAACCTTTTTTTTTTCTTTCTAGGGCCACACCCGTGGCATATGGAAGTTCTCAGGCTAGGAGGTGAATCGGAGCCGCAACTGCTGGCCTGCACCACAGCCATGGCAACACCAGATCCGAGCCATGTCTGCGACCTACGCCACAGGTAACGCTGGATCCTTAATCCACTGAGTGAGGCCAAAGATCGAACCTGCATCCTCATGGATATAAGTTGGGTTCTTAACCCACTGAGCCACATTGGGAACTCCCTTGAACTTATTAATTAGTACTTTAGACAGATTCCAAAAAGACATTGAGTTACCTCCCTTTTTTTTTTTTTGGCTACAACCATGGCATGTGGAAGTTCCCTGGCCAGGGATCAAACCCACTCCCCAGCAGTAACCAGAGCCACAGCAGTGACAGCACTGGATCCTTAACCTGCTTAGCCACCAGGGAACTCCAAGATAACTTTAAAATATATATACAGAATTCCTGTTGTGGCTCAGCAGAAAACGAATCTGACTAGTATCCTTGAGGACACAGGTTCAATCTCTAGCCTTGCTCAGTGGGTTAAGGATCTGGCATTGCCATGAGCTGTGGTGTAGGTCGCAGGTGCGGCTTGGATCTGGCGTTGCTGTGGCTGTGTTGTGAGCTGGAGGCTACAGCTCCTATTTGATCCCTAGCCTGGGAATCTCCATATGCCATGGGTGTGGCCCTAAAAAGACAAAAATCAATCAATCAATCAATCTCTGTGTGTATACACACATACACACATACACATACACAAAAACATATATACATTCAATGAGATTTAAAAAGAGGAAGAAATCAATGTAAAGGATGAATGGGGGTCATCTTATAATATGATGTTACTGACAGAGAATATAAGACCAGCATGGGGAGTTTCCACTGTGGCTCGGTGGTAAAAAACCCGACAAGTATCTATAAGGACATGGGTTCAATCCTTGGCCTCGCTTAGTGGGTTAAGGATCTGGTGTTGCCATGAGCTGTGGTGGAGATCAGAGATGTGGCTTGGAACCCGCGTTGCTGTGGCTGTGGTGTAGGCCGGCAGCTACAGCTCCAATTCGACCCCTAGTCTGGGAACCTTCCTGTGCTTTGGGTGCGGCCCCAAAAAAGACAAAAACAGCAACAACAAAACCCCAGCATGATGAAGGGCCTGGTACTGTGATCAGAGTTGTGTTGTGAATTTTCTAGTGGCCAGAGTCAGAAGGAAACACAATCTCTTTTAGGTTATACTTCAGATTTCTTTCTGTCATTGAAGGCAAATTTTCACCTTGGGATTTTCTGACAGAAGCCTTTGGGGCTGCAGGTAGACGTGGTAGAGTAACTTGGTTTCTGAGCAGATGGCTGTCTGGGCAACTCAGAGCAATTTTTTGACTTGTTTTGGGGGTTTGCAGATGTTTATAACCAGCAGTGGCTATAATTTAGTGAAGTCCTATTACATATCAGGCGTTGTGCCAGGTAATTTTATTTCATTTAATCTTCAACACAGTTCTGCTCCACAGATATTACTTCCCCCCCTGTTTTTCAGGTAAGGAAATGAAATTCAGAGAAATAACTCGCTGAAGTTGGGCAGCTGCCTATGCTCAGGTGGCTAAAACAATTTGACATCTAGATAAGCGGATTTTCAATTTAGGCTTTGTGGGTGTATGTGTTTGAGTGTGTAGTCACTTCTTCTGAATGCAAAGCCACCAAGACTCTGGCGTATCTGTAACTCATCTCGTGACTGGAAATGGGGTCCCTTCAGATAGAACAGGGTTGTGGGCTGAGGGTCGTGAGCAGTCTTTTCACCTCGGCTACAGGTGGGTGGTGGTTGTGCTGTCGTTTGCCTTGCACGTTACCAATTCTGGCTTTCATTCTCTTCATCTTATTACAGAGAGAAAAGGAGTGGCGGGAAGGGGAAACGGGCGTGTTCGGGAGCGCAGTGGAGAACGAAGCCAGTGAACCAAGAGCGATGATAACACCTGCTCTCCGAGAAGCCCTTACTAAGCAAGGTGCATGTCCTTAGGAGTTGTTACAGTACGATACCCTGAAGTCTTCCAGTTTATCGCCTAAAAGAGGATGCAAAACACTAGGGATTGCCAAGACGGAAAAAGATGAAGTTGCTCTGTAGCTGGCTCAGCCGCGGTGGGGCTGTGGCAGCTGTGGCTAAGTCGTAGTCTTGTTTCTGTGGCTAACTTAAACGCTGGCTGCCTGGACCGAGGCGCCTCTTTTCTTGGTTTACTGGGGTGGAACTTTACTGTTGGGTATGCAGATGGAAGGTGCACTCGCTGGCTTCTTTGCACACCACAGTTCTTTTTTTATTTAACTGCTGCATCTGCAGCCTATGGAAGTTCCCAGGCGAGGGGTCGAATTGGAGCTGCAGCTGCCGGCCTGTGCTACAGCCATAGCAACACTGGATCTGAGCCACATCTGTGAACTAATGGTGCAGCTGGCAGCAATACCAGATCTTTAACCCTCTGAGCAAGGCTAGGGATTGAACCCTCATCCTCATGGATACTAGTAGGGCTCTTAACCTGCTGAGCTACAGTGAGAACTCCTCATCACAGATTATTAAAGGCAGATTGTTAAATGTGGGGAAAAAGCCTTATAGGATATTCGGCTGGGTTAATGAGAAGTGTTTTCTCTAGAAGTATATCTGATGTCTCTGGTCCTGCCTTATTAAGCTGACTGTAGATGGGCGAAGGAGTAAACTGGCTTCCTGAGGAGAAAGGCTAGTAAGTTGGGGGTGAGTGGCTGACACCCTTCCCTCCTCTCTTTCTCTAATTATTGACGTCCTTTTAGGTGGCGGTTCTCTCTATGCAGAGGACCTTAGGCCACTTGAAGTGTACTTCAGGGAACTCTCAACCTATTAGAGGAGACAGACAAGAAAATACATATATACATATAAATATATATGCTTTTCAGTTAGAGTAGACGAAGGTGATTTCACAGATTGAAATCTGTCATCTTGCTATTTGTTTTCTGCTTGTCTCGTGTATTCTTTGATTCCTTTTTCTTGTTTTTCTGCCTTTTAGATTGTTTATTTTTTATTTCTTTTTCTTTTTTTTTTCTTTTTAGGGCCTCACCCGCGGCATATGGAAGTTCCCAGGCTAAGGGTCCAATTGGAGCTGTAGCTGCTGGCCTACACCACAGCCACAGCAACACTGGATCTGAGCCGCATCTTCAACCTACACCACAGCTTGTGGCGTCACCGCATCCTTAACCCACTGAGCGGGTCCAGGGATTGAACTTGCATCCTTAGGAACATTGTGTTGGGTTCTTTACATGCCAAACCATAATGGGAACTCCTACATTGTTTTATTTTATTTTTTTAAATTATTCTGTTTTATAGGCTTTGTTGGCGTGTTAGTTGTAGCACTGTTTTGTTATTTAGTAGCTACTTGAGATTCTATACTGTGGGGGTCACAGTGTATCTGGGTGGAGGTTATACACTTCATGTAGAAGAGAAGAACCTTCAATACTTCTCCTCTTTTTCCTCCTTAACCTCTATGCAGTTGTTATCATTCATTTTGGTTTTACATATTTTTTAAGTCCTGTACTGTTACTTTTTGGTTTGGGTTAAGTAGTCAGTTATCTATTAACAATTTAAATGATTAGAAAAAATCTTATATATTGACTCACCTAGTTGCCACTTTCGATACTTTTCATTCCTTTGCATAGATCTGTATTCTGTGTGCTGGCCTTTCCCTTCTGTCTGAAGGACTCCTGTTAGCATCTCTTGTATGTGGATTTGCTCGTGATGAATTTCAACTTTTGTTTATCTGCAAAATGTTTTATTTTACCTTCATTTTGGAAGTTTTATTTATTTCAGTTTTTTTGAAGGATATTTTTTGATGGGTATAGATTTGTAAGTTGGCAGCTTTTTTCCTTTCATATTGTCCCACTGTCTCATTGCTTCTCACAAGGGCTGTGTAGCCATCTTTTTTTTGTTCTTTTAAATGCAGTGTTTTTTCCTCCCTGGCTGTTTCTCCCCACTGCCCCCCATAGCTATTTTTTCCCCCCTCTTTAGCTGCCCCAAGGCATATGGAATTCCCGGGCCAAGGTTCAGATCCAAGCCACATTTGCTACAACCTAAGCCACAGCTGTATCCCAGTGCTCCCAAGATGCTGCTGATCCCTTTGTGCCACAGTGAGAACTCCCCCTCCCCCACTATTTTTAAGATTTTCTTCTAATTACTGATCTTGAGCGATTTTAATTATAATGTAATCTCAGTATAGTTTTCTTCATGTTTCTTTTACTTGGAATTTGTTGAGTTTCTTAGTTCTGATTGTGACCTTTCTTTCTTCAAATATTTTACTGCAA
Organism: Catagonus wagneri; assembly: GCA_004024745.2. Taxonomy (NCBI): domain Eukaryota; kingdom Metazoa; phylum Chordata; class Mammalia; order Artiodactyla; family Tayassuidae; genus Catagonus; species Catagonus wagneri. The sequence continues at coordinate 1,710,503 of PVHT021183583.1, forward strand.
TCCCGTCTTCCTTGGGGATTCCAATTATATGTATAGTAGGCCACTTGAATTTGACCCACAGCTCACTGACACTCTTTTCATTTTTTAAAATTATTTTTTCTGTCCTGCTTTACATTTTTCAATGGTTTCTACTGCTGACTTCAAGTTTAACTCAGTTATCTTTTCTTCTCTTATGTCTAATCTTCCATTAGTTATATTCAGTGTATTTTCCAGCTTAGACATTGTTTTCATCTCTTGAAGCTCAGCTTAGGTCTTTTTATATCTTTCATGTCTCTACTTTACTTTTGGAGCCTATGGAATACTTAAGTGTTTTAAGGTCCTTATCTGCTAACATCTGTGTCATTTCTGGGTCAGTTTGGTTGCTGGGTTATTTTCCTCATTAGTGGTCATGTTTTCCTATCTTTTTGGATGCTTGGTAATCTTTGATTGGATGCTGGATCTAATTTTATCTTTTTGGGTGCTCAGTATTTTTGTATTCTTATACGCGTTCTTCAGCTTTGTTCTGGGATGAGGATAAGTCACTTGGAAATGGCTTGAGCCTTTTATTCTTGCTTTTATGATTTTGAGGTGAGACCAGCGCTGAGTCTCTTTGCTGTACAGCTAAGTTTTTCCCCACTAATGAGGCAAAACACTTCTATGTACTCTTGCTTTGCAAATCTTGAAGTTTTTGTTTTCTTCTGTGGCTGTGCCTGTGGCACGCAGAACTTGCACCACATTAGTGACCTGATCCACAGCAGTGGCAACACCAGGTCCTTAACCCACGGAGCCACCAAGGAACCCCTCTCGAGGTTTTCTGTCTAACTATCAGGAATGGGCATAGTTCCCAGCTGACTGTGAGCACCAGGCCTACCTCTAATCCGTTCAGATGGTTCTTTCCCATTATGGGGTGGTCTTTCTCTCACATGTACACTACACAGTACTCAAGAAAAGACTTAGAGGAATCCTTTTCAGATTCTTTTTTTAAAAAATGGCCACATCCACAGCCTATGGAAGTTCCTGGGCCAGAGACTGAATCTGAACCGTGGCTGTGGCAGTGCCAGATCCTTTAACCTATTGCACGGGGCTGGGGACTGACCCTGTGCCTTTGCAGCAGTGTAAGCTGCTGCAGCCTTATTCTTAACCCACTGCACGACAGTGGGAACTTCTCTCTGCAGACTCTTTTAGTTCAGTCTCACGGTACCTTTTGTCCCTCCGGTACTCAATCCTGCAAACTTTAGCCACGAGGGCTCCCCAGACTCTACTTCTGTGTCCTCAGCTCAGAGCAGTGAGCTCTGCTTGGGTTGCCTCTCCCTGCCGCACGGCCTGGAAACTTTTGAGGCAGTAAGCTCAGGCAGTGGTAGGGCTCAATGTTGTCTGTTTCCCATCTCTCTCGGATCATTGTCCTTTGTTGCCTGATGTTTTGTGTCTTGAAAACTGTTGTTTCAGATACTTTGTCCAGTTTTTGATATTTCAGGTGGGAGAGTAAACCCTGTTACTCCATCTTGGTTAAAAACGGAATCCTGCACTGTGATTTTTGGCAACTGCGGTGTGCGTTGTGGTCAGCTGTGGGTCTCTGCGCCCTGTACTGTGCAGTGTTTCACACCAACCTAAATGCAGAATTTTATAGAACCCTGTGTTTCTTAGGAGAGAGTTGTAAAGAACCATGGCATCTGATTTCTATGGTAATGGTATAAGCAATATGCAATGTAAGAATCCAAAAGAAGAACTAGAATTTTCTCCAGGAACCTGTTATTCTGCTTCTTCTGTATCTGAGATTAGCTATTCTGTATCTGCTTCTTCTGTATCTGAGATTAGCTATTCTGTTGGGCTGGGTTTCGTCTTCAAGTAGAGATGCAGTACTTTATTTACATGCAATATGTTTACCTAAATGTGGAAGAGGATAAAAGATGAAGCCCTGTGATGTTGCCACTAGAGACTTCTAATCCAAATTGACATTATTCCATTAATCATTGCACTGTGAATATGGATGTTTAACCAGCCACCGATCCACTTACGCCGTCATCCAGACTGTATTTCTCCATCTACCTCATTTGTCTGCAAGTCAAGAGTCTTTTTGTGCAAGAGACTCATGGTAATGATGGCTTATTACTTGAAGCCTCATGAGGAACTTTATTAAATGCTTTCTGAAATCAGAATGTTCTACTTGTTTGCTCTACTAGTTTGTTAAAATAAGGAAATGCAATTGCTTTGGCATGGCCCTTCCATGCTTTTCATACCTTATGCAGCTTAAAAAATTTAAATGATGGGTTGTGGAACAGTGCTGAGAATTCATGTCAGGTTCTTAGAATTTGATTTTTCCACTTTGGGGGGTGGTATTTCTTTATTTTATTCTCCTGTTACTCATCTGATTCTTTATCTTTTCTTGAAGATTATTGAGAGTTCCCCAGTTGTTCATTTGAAATGTATTGTTACTTGCTTTTGCTGGATGGCTCGGCCTCTGGTTTATTTTTTATAAATGTTCCTTGGGTCCTTGAAAAGCATCCTATAGTTGTTGAGTGCGGCGCTCTGTGTTATTGATCAAGTTTACTGTGTTGCTCAGGTCTTGGAGCTCTATTAAGTTTTTGGTCTATAAGTTCAGTTAGATATTGAGAGGTCTGAGAATCTCTCCCTATGATTTTTGGATTCGCCTGTGTATTTTGAGTTTATGTAATTTAGGCATATACATATTTTAAATTGTTTTATCATTCTGGTGAATTAAACCTTTAAGTGTTTTCTGCCATTGGGAGAAAGAAAAATGATTTTGCTGCAGTTTTAAAGTTACTTTTTGATATGAGGCTTTGAGTCAAGTCAATATTATGTTCCCTGTTTTTTCATTCAGGTTATCAGCTGATTGGGAGCCATTCTGGGGTGAAGCTTTGCAGGTGGACAAAGGTATCTCTTTCTATTCAAATGCTGTACGCAACTTTTTTTGTTTTGTCTTATGCAACTTTCATATGGCTATTATGTGCAATGAGTGTTACCGTTTTATTTATTTATTTTTTTAGGGCTGCATCCACAGTATATGGAGGTTCCCAGGCTAGGGGTCCAGTTGGAGCTGTAGCTGCCGGCCTACGCCACAGCCACAGCTACATGGGATCTAAGCCGAGTCTGCAACCTACACTACAGCTCACGGCAATGCCGATCCTTAACCCACTGAGCGAGGCCAGGGATTAAACCCTCATCCTCATGTGATGCTGGCTGGGTTCATCAACCTCTAAGCTACGATAAGAACTGTGAGTTTTACTATTTTGAAGGTTTATACATTTAATAAAATGTAATGATTTTGAATGGATTAGTTAAATGAGTTCAGCTTTTTTTTTTGTCTTTTTTTTTAGGGCTGCTCCCACAGCATATTGAAGTTCCCAGGCTAGGGGTCCAGTCGGAGGTGCAGCTGCCAGCCTATGCCACAGCCACAGCGACATGGAATCTGGGCCAAGTTTACAGCCTACACCACAGTTCATAGTAGAACTGGATCCTTAACCTACCGTGTGGGGCTTGGGATTGAACCTGCATCCTCGTGGATCCTAGTTGGGTCTTTACCACTAAGCCACAGTGGGAACTCCCAGTATATTTTGATGGGTGTAAAAAACCCTTATCCACTACCGGAGTTAAGATATAGACTGTCTTCCTCACCCTGATAAGATCATTTATTTATGCCTGTTTCTAGTCAATACCTCCTCCCCCACAGCCAGGCAGCACTTGTTCGATGCTGTCATTGTATTTTACTTTTGCCTGTTGCAGAATTTCATGTGAACAGGACCATATCATGTGTAGTCTTTTGCAGGTGGCTCCTTAAACTCAGCATAATGTTTTTGAGATTCACCTGGGTTGTAATATGTGTCAGTAGTTCACCCTTCTTACTGCTGGAGTATGAACTTCCCATAGTTTTTAATCTGTTGATAGACTTTGGGGTTGTTTTCAGTTTTTGGCTATTAGGCATGAAACTGCTATGGACATTTTTGTACACTGCTTTTTGTGTGTGTGAACATACATTTCAGTTTCATTTGGGTACATACTTAGGTGTGGAATTGCGAGGGTCATGGGGTTGGTATGTATCGAACTTTAGAAGAAGCCCCCAGTCTGTTTTCGGTGTGGTTGTACTACATTATACTTGCATCAGCAGTTTATGAAAGTTGCTACATAGTCTCTCCATCGTGTCGTATTGCAAATATTTTAAATTTTAACCACTCTGGCGAGTGTGAAATAGTACCATTTTGATTTTAATTTATATTTTGCTGAGGACTCCTGATGACGAGGAGCACCTTTTCATGTGCATATTGGCCTTTCACAGTTGTGAAGTGTCTGTTCAAATATTTTACCCAAGTTAAATTGTTTGACTTTGTGTTATATTGATTTGTAGGAGTTATTTATTTATTGTGGACATGAGTGTTTTTGCCTCCTGTGCACCGTGAATATTTTCTCCTAGTCCATGGCTTCCTTTTTCATTTCCCTAATGGTACCTTCTGAAATTTTTAATTTGAATCAAGTCCAGTCTATCATTTTTTTTTCTATTTTGTGGTTAGTGCTTTTTGTATATTAAACTTCTGCCAAATTTTAGGTCACAAAGATATTTTGTGTTTTCTTCTGGAAGTTTCATATATAGTTTTAACATTTATTATTATGCCTGTGAATTAATTTTTATGGATAGTGTGAGGTAAAGTCAAGATTGTTCCCTCTGGAGTCCCCATCTTGGCTCAGTGGTTAACAAACCTGACTAGTATCCATGAGGACGCGGGTTCGATCCTTGCCCTTGCTCAGTGGGTTAAGGATCCAGCGTTGCCATGAGCTGTGGTGTAGGTTGCAGATGCAGCTCAGATCCTTCATTTCTGTGGCTGTGGTCTAGGCTGGCAGCTACAGCTCCGATTTGACCCTTAGCCCGGGAATCTCCTTATGCTGTGGGCGCAGTCCTAAAAAGACAAAAATACAAAGAAAAAAGGAAAAGAAAAGATTGTTCCTTCCCACCACCTGCCCCCTGTGTGGATTTTTAGGTGTTTTAGCATCATTTGTTGAAAAAGACTTTTCCTTTTACCATTGAATTACTTTTAGGCCTTTGCAGAAACCTCAGTCAACTCTCTGTGGGTGGTCCTGTTCCTGAACTACGTTTATTCTGTTGCCTGGATGTGTTTGTCTGTCCTTAAGCCAACACCACATTGTTTTGATTACTGTGGCTTTGTAATAAGTTTGAAATCATGCAGTGGAAGTTCTCTGTCTTGTGCTTTTTTTTTTTTTTTTGGCTGTGCCCATAGCATGTGGAAGTTCTTGGGCTAGGGACTGAACCCTCACCACAGCAGCGACCTGAGTTGCTACAGTGACAACACTAGATCCTTAATCTGCTGTGCCATAAGGGAACTCCCTCTGGCTTATTTAAAAAAAAATTTAAGATTGTTTCTCTTCTTTAGGGTCCTCTGCATTTCCATATTCATATTAGTATCACAGCCTGTGAATTTCTCTTGAATCTATTTGTTTTGACTTAGATTTTGTATTTGTCTATTTGTCATCTTTTCAGCACAGGGCCAATTATATGAACTATAATTTCTGTCTTTCTTTTTTGGCTGTACCTGTGGCATGCCGAAGTTCCCAGGCCAGGGATTGAGCCTGAGCCGCAACAGTGACAATGCCAGATCTTTTTTTTTCTTTTCTTTTTTTTTTTTTTTTGGCTGCATCCACAGCATATGGAAATTCCTGGGCCAGGAACTGAATCTGAGCTGCATCTGTCACCTGTGCCACAGCTGCGGCAAAGCCAGATCTGTAACCCACTGTGCTGGCCTGGGGATTGAACCTGCACTGCCACAGAGACAATACAGGGTCTTAACCCACTGTTCCACAGTGGGAACTCCTCATTTTCTATATTCTGGATGCTCTGGCATTTGCTTGGCTGCACGCACAGCATGTGAAAGTTGCCAGGCCATGGACTGAACCCACATTGTAGTTGTGACCTGCCTCACAGCTGTGGCAACATGAGATCCTCAACCCGTTGTGAACTTCCTTTTATATTATTTTTTAATGAAAATCCAGGGACATCCACAATATTATGTTAGTTTCAGCTATAGGACATAATGATTTGACATTTGCTTACATTATGAAAGGATCACCTTGCCAAGCCTAGTAACCGTCTGTCCTCATACAAAGCTATTACAGTGTTCTCCACCTCATTCCTTCTGTTGTATATTACATTTCCATGATTTATTTTGTATATAACTGGAGCTTTGAACCTCTTAATTCCCTTCATCTATTTTGTTCACCCCCCTGCCTCCTCTCCTTCCTGGCAGTGACCCATTCTCTATGTCTGTGAGTCTTTGCATTTTTGTTTGTTTGTTTTATAGATGCTGCGTATGAGGGAGGTCATGTGCCATTTGTCTTTCTCTGGCTTATTTTACGTACCACAGTGCTCTTCAGGTCTATCCATATTGTTGCAAATGTCAAGATTTCCTTCTTTTTGTGGCTGAGTCATATATACCACAGTTTCTTTATCCATTTCTCTATCAGTGAGCACTCAGGTTGCTTCTCTATCTTGGCTGTTGTAAGTAATGCTGCATTGAATATTGGGGTTCACATATCTTTTACAGTTAATATTTTTGTTTTCGGGAGGGTAAATATCCAGAAGTGAAACTGCTGGATCATATAGCAATTCTGTTTTCGATTTTTTGAGGAACCTCTGTACTGTTTTCCATAGTGGCTGCAGCAGTGTACAGCATCGCATTAGGGCCTGAGGGCTCCCTTTACTCTGCGTCCTTGCCCAGCACTCGTTATTTGCTGTCTTTTTGATGATGGTGATTCCAAAAGGTATGAGGTAGTATCTTGTTGTGGTTTGCTTTGCACTTCTCTGATGGTTAGCAATATTCAGCATCTTTTCCCGTGTCTGTTGGCCATCTGTATGTCTTCTTTGGAAAAATGTCCATTCAGGTCTCCTGCCCATTTTGTAATTCGGTTGTTTGTTTTTGCTGTTGAGTTGTATGTATTTTTATATATTTTTGGATATTAACCCCTATTGCATATATTGTTTGCAAATATCTTCTCACATCCATTAGGCTGCCTTTTTGTTGTTG
>PVHT021183583.1:1717627-1800990 GCA_004024745.2 Catagonus wagneri
ACAGCAACGCGGGATCCGAGCTGCGTCTGTCACCTACACCACAGCCCACTACAGCTCACGGCAATGCCGGATCCTTAACCCACTGATTGAAGCAAGGGATCAAACCCGTGTCCTCATGGATACTAGTCGGGTTTATTAACCACTGAGCCATGAAAGGAACTCCTATTTGTTTATTTTTGCTTTTGTTTCCCTTGTTTTAGGAGACATATCTGAAAAATATTGCTAAAACTGATGTTAAAAAGTATGCTGCCTATGTTTTTTTCTTGAGCTTATATGGTGTTAGGTCTTAGATTTAAGCCTTTGATCCATTTTGAGGTTATTTTTGTATATGGTGTAAGAAAGTGGTTCAGTTTGAATCTTTGGCATATAGCTGTTCACTCTTCCCAACATCATTTGTTTGTTTGTTTGTTTGTTTATCTATCTATCTATCTTAGGGCCACGGGTGTAACATGTGGAAATTCCCAGACTAGGGGTCGAATTGGAGCTGCAGCTGCCGCCCTATGCTGCAGTCACAGCAATGCTGGATCTGAGCCACATCTGTGACCTACACCACAACTCCTGACAATACCAGATCCTTAACCCACCAAGTGAGGCCATGGATACTAGTCGGATTTGTTTCCCCTGAGCCAGGATGGGAACTCAGGTCTTTTCTGTTTTACCCTTCACACGTCGTGTGCTGCTTCCTTTCCCACCCTCTGCTGTCCACCTGACTGAGTCCTACCGCTCTGTACCAGTCAGGCAGACAGAAGCCACCCTGGGTATTTTAGCAAGAATAGACTTCATAAAATAAATGAACCGAGTGAGTACAAAGCCATTGAAAAGCTTGGGGCGGTGAAGGTCAGAGAGAACTGCTTCTCGCTTTGAGAAAGTCAGAAAGCGCTGGACTCAGAGGACCCTGCGTGGCGTGACCTGAGACGCTGGAAACATTAAAGCCAGTGTTTCCCAGGAGCTCCCTTGGAAGGTGCTGCAGACTCTGCGTTGGTTGTATGCCCTGGTGTCTGCCAGCCGCTGCCAGTGAGGAACGATGGTTTCTCCTTTCTTATCACCTCCGTCTGACATAAGCGCCTCTCACTGGTGGAGTCTGAATGAGAACCTTCGGTCCAGGGACTCTGAGAAGTCCCGTGTTAGGGCTTCTCCTTAGCCTTGCTTAGAAGGGCAGACACAGGTCTGAGTGTTACCAGCACGATCTTCCTCTTTGGATTCTTAGCGTCTGTACACGCCCTTCCACCTGTATTTACATTTCCAAACACTCATGTAAACAAACATTTGCTTCTGCCTAACCTGTTGCAACTCTTACTCATAAAACTGGAGGTGCATTCACTCTCTCCCTTCCCTCTCTTTTGAGAGCCTTTACCTAAGATGACCTTGTAAGGCTGACTACCACTGACCTAGCTTATGTAAAATAGTTGGGAGAAGAGGAGAAATGATTATATTTATCACAGCAAGGTAGATTCCATGTACTTTTACAACCATGCGCCCATTTGCAGCTGGTCATGGTGCATAACTTCCTTCTCCCGCCAGCCAGCCCATGTTTCCTTTGTACTCTTATCAGTACCTCAGTCTGATGCTTCCTTACCAGGTGGGCAATTCTGTCAATGAAGAGTTTGGGCCAGTAGGGGCCCCTGCCGCCGTCCTCTCTTACCTTCTACTATAAAGGAGAATACTAAAGAGCCGTCCCAGAGATCCCCCTGGTTCCTGACAAAGTTTTTGTTTCTGTGGCATGAGGAGCTCAAAGGAGCCGGGTGCTAGCGTTCACTGTCAGGAACTGTGCAGGGCCTGCTCTTTCAGCCTCCTCACAAGCCAGCAAATTCACCCGGCAGAGGACACAGGACTCCTGGGTCAAAGGCAAAAAGCACAGCAGGCAGATTGAGACTCGTGTCCAGGTGGGGAGACAAATACCTGGTGCTTCCTGCTGCTCTGTCTTCCCTAAATCCTCTTCCCATTTGTGCTTTTTTTTTCTTTCTTTGTAACAGCTTTTTGAACCAGTTTAGAATGTGTTTTGCTCTGTAGTGTGAAATGGATAGCTAAATCAGGGGTTTTCAAACCTTTTCTTAAAGGGCCAGACGGAGACTTTTTAAGGTTTGTGGGTCATATGTTGCAACTTTACAGCTCTGCCATTGTAGCCCCAAAGCAGCCATAGACATCAGTAAACAAATGTGGGTGATAAGACACCGACAAAACTTTACCCACAGAAATGGGTACTAGCCTGGATTTGGCCTGTGAGCTGCGTTGAGCTGTCCATCCCCTGTTAAAGATGGAAGAGGCTGAAATTTTACCCTCCTTGCAGGCCAGCAGGTTAGACCCGTTACACTTTCATGGATGCTGGCCGAAGGCAAGTACAGTGTACTCCTTGTAATAATAGCAGTGGCCAGAATATCATCATTTGCTCTGGTTCCTGAGCCCCAGTTCCCACAAAGCCGCCCTAGGAAGGCCAGGTATAGCATCTGCACTTACGCTATAGGAGAGGAGCCGCAGGCTTTGGGAACATGAATCTTTTGTAGTTGGCAGTCATCCTGCCTGACCTTTGCCCTAGAGGAACACATCTTCATTATACTGCATAGTAAACATACCTGTCATTTACTCCAGAGGAAGACTATTCATTATATAAAGCTTTTTGAAAAGATAGTCTAGAATAAGGGCTTGGAAGACATTCACAGAGAGAGAGAGACCCAAGGAGAATTGTCGTCCAACACCCCCACCCCCGTCCCCCAGACCCCGCCAGACTGATGCTCACAGAGCTTGTCTGGCAGTGGTGTCTTGCATTCATTCAATGTGGATCTGCTGGGCTACAGTTGTATTTTCTCAGGTTCATGTTTGCCTTGAGTCTAAGAATTCATAAATTAATGAGTCTCAGGCTATCTCTGATTTTTTCCCCCCTTAAGTTCATAACATGAACACTTTTAATTCTAAGCATGTATTGCTTGCAGGTGTTTTCCTTTTCCACTCCGCTTGTCTACTAATTTTTAGATGTGGAAGCACTTCCTTGTAAAATAAAATGTCTGAAGACTTCCTGTCTGGCCAAGATGGCACAAACCCTTCCTTTTCTCCCTGATCCTTCCTGCTGTGCGCAGCCCTGAACCCTGGGAAACAGAAGAGACAACCAAGCAAGAACTGTGGAGTGGTTTGGGACCCCAGGACTAGAGGAACAGCAGCAGCAGGATCTTATATCCCCAAAACCTAAAGAAGAGGACAACCCAGACCCTATGTTTACTGAGCCTTAGTCTAGCAACAGAAGGCCACTCATTTAGACTCTTTCCTCCCTGGCCTGGCATGGGAGTCCCTCTGACAGATTCAGGTGAGCCTGGAACCCACTGGCAAAGGGGATCAGTTGGGAGCCCCACCAACAATAAGCAGCTGGGACAAGTGCTCACCTTCCCTGCCGGACCTGAAATTCCCATCTCCTGCCGAGAGATGCCAGGTGGTCAGGTGTAAGTGGAAGGAGGGAGACCCTGTCTTACTCCTGCAGCAATTAACCTGGCCTGTGAAATGTTCTCCATGCCTGCTGGACCTGAGACCACTCCACCCGCCCACCCACGCAGAGATGCTGTGGCTAGCTGTAGTGGCCAGAGGAATTCTGCCACACAAGCAGCCTGCCCTGAGACTCCCCTCCTCTGTTGAGAGACCCTAGTGGGTCACCCTGGAGAAACCCCTACCACCCCCTCTAATGGTACCAGCCGAGATCAGTGGGAGCCCAAGCAAAATTACATCGCAGAGCCTTTGAAAATTAAACCGCCATTGGAGTCACAGCATAGGAAAGTATTCTAGGAGCTGCAAGCTCAACCTAAACAAAATGCCTGCTCCTGAAATAAAAGAATGAAATAGGATTTAGAGCCTTCTAGCACAGTAGACAAAATATCTAGGATACAGTTTTAAAAAAAAAAATTACCTGTCATTTCAAGAACCATGAAAATCACAACTTGTACAAAAAAAGATAATGAACTGACACTAACACTAGATGAATCAGATGGTGGAATCATCTGACATGGATTTTAAAGCAGCTGTCATAAAAATGCTTCAGCAATCAGTTACAAAGTCTCTGGAAACAAATGAAAAAAAAATCTCAGCAAAGAAATGGAAGTTATAAAAAGAACCAAGAGGGAATTATAAAATTGAAAAAATACAGTAACAGGAAAAAAAAACCCTCACTGAATGGGTGCAGGGATAGAGTGGAGATGTGGTGGAGTAAGGGGTCAGTGACCTTAGCAATCGATAGAATTACTCATGACCAGGACTAGTCGATAGAATTTACCCAATCTGAACGCAGAGAGCAAACTCCAAACGGAATAGAACCAAAGAAATCCACAGGAAGACACCTTAAAATTAATGACCTGAAAACTAAAGAAGGTAAAAGTTTTCACAGATGGTAGAGAGAAACAATATATTAACGTCCAGTTTCTCAGCCTGAAATCATGGAGGCCAGAGGGCAGTGGCCCATGTTTTTCTAGTGTTGAAAGAAAATACCTGTCAGTCCTGAACTCTTTGTCTGGTAGAACATAATCTTCATGAATGAAGATTCAATGAAGACATCACTGGGTGAAAGAATTTGTTTCCAGCAGATCTGTCCTTGAAGATGAGCTACAGGAAGTTCTTCAAACCTAAGGAAGTAATAAGAGAAAAATTCTTCGAGCACCAGAACAGAAGGCAGAATGATGGAAAGAGCAGAAATATGGATACATACAGTAGATAACCATTTTCCTTATGACCTTTATAAATCATATTTGATGACTGAAACAAGTTATAACCCCATGTGATACTCAAGACAACGATATTTAATTTAAAAAAGGGAAACTTAAAGGGATCTGAAAAGAAGTGATGTTCCCGCACTTCACTTGGAGGGTGATAAAATGTTTTTACCAGTAGACTATGATAAGTCACATGTGTATCTTTTTTACTCAGAACAACAAGCTAGAGATACTATACAAAGAGGTAATAGACGAAAACACAAGGCAGGAAGTTCTGGTCATGGCTCAGTGGAAATGAATCTGACTAGTATTCATGAGGATGTAGGTTTGATCCCTGGCCTCGCTCAGTGGGTTAAGGATCCAGCGTTGCCCTGAGCTGTGGTGTAGGTCGCAGATGCGGCTCAGATCCCATGTGGCTGTGGCTGTGGCGTAGGCTGGCAGCTACAGCTTCGATTGGACCCCTAGCCTGGGAACTTCCATATGTTGTGGGTGTGGCCCCAAAAAGGCAAAAAAAAAAAAAAAATCAAAAAACCCCCTCAAGATAAATTAAGATGGAATCCCAAAAATATTTAAGCAACCTGCAGGAGAAAATCAAGTAAAGAATAACAGAAATGAGGATCAGAGGAATTAAGTAGGAAACAATAAAATAGTGCCTATTTTAGGGTTAATGTGTCAGTACTTCATATGTAAATATTCTAAATATATCAGTCAAATGAATGAGATTGGCAGAGTGGATTTAAAAAATGACCCAAGGAGTTTCCTGATGGCCTAGTGGTTAAGGATTTGGCATTGTCATTACTGTGCTTTGGGCTTGATCCCTGGCCCCGGAACTTCCACATGCTGTGGGTGTGGCCAAAAAAAAAAAAAAATGACCCAAATATAAGATGTTTACAAGAAACTCATTTCAAATTCAATGACATAGGTAGGTTGAGTAAAATAGTAGAGCAATATATAGCATGCCAGCAGGTAATCTACAATGCAGAGTTGCCTATATCAATACCAGGTTAAGCAGCCTTCAGAGCAAAGAAGATTAGTACAGACGGAGAGTGACTTTTTGTAATCATAAAAAGATCTATCTGCATTATATGCATATGCACCAGACATCAGAGGCTCAAAATAAGTCATGTAAAAACTGACACAATTGAAGAAATTTTAAAAAATCCATAATTATAGTTGGTGACTTTGAACTCCCCTCTCACAATTGCTAGAACTTCTGGACTGAAAATCACTGGGAGTTCCCGTCGTGGCTCAGTGGTTAACGAATCCGACTAAGAACCATGAGGTTGCGGGTTCGATCCCTGGCCTTGCTCAGTGGGTTAAGGATCCGGCGTTGCAATGAGCTGTGGTGTAGGTCGCAGACACAGCTCGGATCCTGCATTGCTGTGGCTGTGGCGAAGGCCGGCAGCTACAGCTCCTGTTAGACCCCTAGCCTGGGAACCTCTACATGCCGCGGGTGTGGCTCTACATAAAAAGTCAAAAAGACAAAAAAAAAAAAAGACTGAAAATCACAAGGATATAGAAAATCTCAACAACAAAGTTAGTAAGCTCTAGTTGGCATATAGAGAACATACTACCCAGCAATAGCAGAGAAAGCATTTCTTCCAAGTGCCTTATGGAACATTCACCAAGAGAGACCATGCCCTAGAACACAGAACAAACCTTAGCAGTTTTAGTTATTTAAAACAATTTTTTTATTATAGTTGATTTACAATGTTATGTCAATTTCTGCTATACAGCAAAATGACCCAGTTGTTCATACACACACACACACACACACACACACACACACACACACACACACACATAGTTTTTCTCATATGATCTTCTATCATGTTCTATCACAAGTGATTGGATATAGTTCACTGTGCTATACAATAGGACTTCATTGCTTATCCATTCTAAATGTAATAGTTTGCATCTACCAACCCCAAACTCCCCAGTCCATCCCACTCCCTCCCCGCTTCCTCTGGGCAACCACGAGTCTGTTCTCCATGTCTGTGAGTGTGTCTGTCAATAGGTTCATCTGGGACATGTTTTAGATTCCACTTATAAGTGATATCATATGGTATCTGTCTCTTTCTGGCTTACTTCACTTAGCATTAGAATCTCTGGTTGTGTTCATGTTGCTGCAAATGGCATTATTTTGTCCTTTTTATGGCTGAGCAGTATTCCATTGCGTGTTATGTACCACATCTTCTTAATCCATTCATCTGTCGATGGACATTTAGGTTGTTTCCATGTCTTGGCTGTAGTGCTGCAATGAACATAGGGATGCATGTATCTTTTTGAATGAAAGTTTTATCCGAATAGATCCCCAGAAGTGGGATTATTGGGTTATATGGTAGTTCTATATTTAGTTTCTGAGGTACCTCCATACTGTTTTCCATAGTGGTTGTACCAATTTATATTCCTACCAGCAGTGCAGGAGGGTTTTCTTTTCTCCACACCCTCTCCAGCATTTGTTATTCGTATTCTTATTAATGATAGCCATTCTGACCGGTGTAAGGTAGTACCTCATTGTAGTTTTGATCTGCATTTCTCTAATAATTGGTGATGTTGATCATTTTTTCATGTGCTTATTGACCATCTGTATGTCTTTCTTTGGAGAAATAACTACTTAGGTCTTCTGCCCATTTTTTGATTGGGTTCTTTGTTTTTTTGTTGAGTTGTATGACTTGTTTGTATACTTTGGAGATTAAGCCCTTGTTGGTTGCATTGTTTGCAACTCTTTTCTCTCATTCAGGAGGTTGTCTTTGTATTTTATGGTTTCCTTTGCTGTGCAAAAGCTTGTAAGTTTGATTAGGTTCCACTGCAAACCGGAGCAGATTTATGAGTTGAAATTACACAGGAGTTCCATTATGGCTCAGCGAGTTAAGGATCCAGTGTTGTCACTACTGTAGCTCAGGTCACTGCTGTGATGGGGGTTCGATCCCTGGCCTGGGAACTTCCACAAGCCGCACACCTAGCCAAAAGAAAAAAAAAAAAAAAAAAGAAATCACCCACAGTGTGTTCTCTGACCACAGTGGAATCAAACTAGGAAATAATAGAAGCAAAAAGAAAATCCCTAAATAATGTGGAAAAATAAATGACACCTTTCTAAATAAGCCTTGGGCCAAAGAAGAAGTCTCAAAGGAAGAGAAAAAAAACATAGAACTGGAATGATAGTAAATATAAAACATTATACATAGGATGTAGTTCAAGCAGTGCTCGGAGGGAAATTTGCAGCAATTTACGCTTATATTAGAAATGAGGAAAGATCTCAAATCAGTGAAAAATCAATGAAAATCTAAGTCAATGTAAATAAAAATCTAAATGTAAATCTAAGTAAGTGTTTACAAATTGGAGGATTCAGTATGGTAGACATCATTTTTGCCCAATTGACCTGTGGGTTTGATTCGGTTCCTGTGAAAATCCCAGGACGGTTTTTGTCGGAATAGACAGGCTAATAATAAAATTTATAAGGAAAGGCATGGGAACCTAAAATAGCTGAAACGGTGTTGAAGAAGAGTAAAATGGGAAGCATCGTACATCCTGACATCATAGCTTCCTGTATTACACCAGTAGGCAAGATGGTACGGTGTTGGCGGAGGAATGGACACAGATCCGCAGAACAGAATGGAGATCCCAAAAATAAACCCACAGATATGCTTAACTGATGTTTTACAAAGGTGCAAAAGCAGTTCTTTGGAGGAAGGATAACTTTTCCAACTAACAGTGCTGAGGCCATTAGATATGCATAGGCAAAAAAACCCCAAAAACCCCCTCCACCACCAAACACGCACAGCAAAAGTATACACACAGACACACAAACTCGAGTTGTCTTGTGTCACACCTTTTATAGAAATTAATTCTAAATGGACTAGGACTTTAAATCTACAGTGTGAAACCACACAACGTACAGGAAACAGTTTTTTAAAGAAAAATATGCCACCCTTCTTCTGTCCCTTTATCCTTCTGGCCTGTCTGTATTTTGTTTGGACATCTCACCTCCAGGGGCTTCTCCTTGGTCCTGAAGGCCGATGGGTTGGTCATCGATCCCATTCTGCCACGATGGACATTTGTCTTTTCTCTCCTTGCCCGGCATCGGAGTCTTTTCATGTTTGGGGAATTTCACTTCCATGGGCTTTGTTTGGTGTGAGGGCCCACTGCCTGCTACGGAAACTAGGAAGAACAGATACCGTCTCTGGTACCACGTCCTGGCAACTGGAGTGTAACAGTGTCATTTAGAATAGTCTTTCTTTTCAGCCAGACACTTTGAGCTTGGAGTGAGTGATGCAAAGGGACCCAGATGTGGCGAACTGAGCTGTGCTGGTGGCGGCAGCATCTGCCTTTCAGGGGGGCACTGGCGATGCTATCTTGGGCTCAAGTTCTCAGTTATTTTGGATGATTTACTGTTTTGTCCCTCTAATCAGGATTGGCTTTGATTGTACCTCTTTGGTACCTTCCTTTTTCCTCTAATAATATTTTGAGCCAGGTCACCATGACCTTTCTTGGACAACCTCCTTACAGGCTCACTTTGACTGAAATCAAGCCCATCTTTCACAGAGCCCCTGGTTGGACTTTCTGATGATACTTCAGGGTGCTCCATAGTATCCTGTGATTCCAGCCCAAGTTGGTCTGGGTATTTCTTCACATTACCATTCTTACTACACTTACCATGGTTTTACCAATTCCATTTTAAATAGTGTTTGCAATAATCTCTTCCTGCTGTACATGCTGCTTGTCGCCTCCGTGGTCTCAGTATGTTCAAATTCTGCCATTCATTGGACTGAGAATAGGCTCCAGGATGCCTCCCCTTACCCAGCCCCTTTCCTCAGTGCAGAGGTAACTGTTTCAGATGAGCACCGCCACTTGTTTTCGGGGAGCCACTCTCATCTTTCCTTTGGCAGTAGATACGGTTGTCCTAATATTTGAGGCAGTCGAACGGATTTGAAAGTGAAAGCATCCACGGTCTTCCCTATAGAGCTTTCAAAGGTAATGAATCGTAGACTTATCTCGTTAGGTTTTAGAAAACCCAAAGCACTGTCCAAACCCAAACACCGTGAAAACACTGGGATCTGCCTCGTGCAGCTACCAGTAGGGATATTTATGGTTATGAAACACATGGTTTCTTCTTTAAAATGGTGCCTTGGTGTTTTCTTTCCTTGCTTGGAGACTTTTACTCCAATTACCGTTTGTTTTTTGCTTTCACAGTCCATGCTCCGAGGGAGAGGAGGGTGCTATAAACACACATTCTATGGCATTGAAAGCCATCGCTGCATGGAAACCACCCCAAGCTTGGCGTGTGCAAATAAATGTGTCTTCTGTTGGCGGTGAGTAAAGACGAACGGCCGTGGCGACCAGACACGTTAACCATCTGTAATCACCAGTTTCAGCCCAACACTGCCCTCAAGTTTACCTAAAGTTCCGCGTTTTTACAGTTAATCCTCTTTTCCATTCCTATTATGTTTATGAATTTGGTTGCTTTTTTCTTGCTTATTTTTATCCATTTTTAGTTTCTTAAACCCTAGCTTAAGCTTTGTGAATCTTCTTCATTGTGTCTTTGTTTTCTTGTTTAATGCTCAACTACTATTTCTTTTCCCTCTGTTCTTTTCCTAACTTAGATTGGACCATTAGCGCATTAATATTCAGTCTTCTCTAAGTCTTTCCTTCTAAATTTCCCTCCAACTCCTTCTTTAGCTGTATTCCATGGATTTTGATTCGTGAGGCATTATTCAGTTGGAAATATTTTCTGATTTCCCTTATGACTTCTTTGTAACTCATGGATCAAAGAAGTATTTTTTTAAAACGAGATTTTGGTGATTATATTTTTGTTACTAAATTTTAACCAAATTTTATTATTGTTACAATAAATGGGTTCTAATACAAAATATATGTATTTATGAAGTGGAGTTTCTGTCATGGTGCAGCGGAAACGAATCCGACTAGGAACCATGAGGTTGGGGTCTCGATCCCTGGCTTCGCTCAGTGGGTTAAGGATCTGGTGTCACTGTGAGCTGTGGTGTAGGTCGCCGACCTGGCTTGGACCTGCATTGCTGTGGCTGTGGTGTAGGCCAGTGGCTACAGCTCCGATTAGACCCCTAGCCTGGGAATCTTCATATGCCATGAGTGTGGCCATAAAAGGACAAAAAGACACAAAAAAGTAAATAAATAAAATAAATTTATGAAGTGCTGTATGCCTGGTATATATGGTCAGGTTTAAAAAAAATCTATCATACAGAGTTCCCTTGTGTGGTGGGTTAAGGATCCGGCATTGTCACTGCTGTGGTGCAGGTTTGATCCCTGGCTGGGAACTTCCATATGCCATGGTCCTGCAGGAAAGAAAAAATCTATCTTATACTCATGGAACAAGTGTACTTTTTAATTGCTGGATAATAAAACAGCAACAAAATCTATTCTGTGTTGCTGATTACTTGTTTTCTCATTATTTGGTAGTCCTTTTTATCTGTAGTAATACTTTTTTGCCTTAAGGTCTGTGCTTTCTGGTATTAATGTAACTATTAGATTTCTTTTTTTGGGAGTCTTTCTTTTTTCCTTTCTTTATGTAACTTCAACTTTTATGTGTCCTTATATTTTAGGTGGGTTGCTTATAAACAAGTGTTTGGCTGGATCAGTTTTTAAAAGTCATCTTTATTGATGTTTCATTTGTATATATTAGAATGTATCTGCTTAAAATGTACAATTCAGTGAGTTTCGGTGAATATGTACACTGTGCTATTATGACCATGATCAAGATGAAGAATGTTTTATTACCTGTGGCGGTTCCCATGTGCCCCCTTCCAGTCAGCTTCTCTCATCTCATGCCAGCCCCAGACAAGCTGATTTGCTTTCTGACAAGATATATTACTTTTTCTATAGACTTGCATAAAAATGGAATCATTCAGTATGAGTTTTTGTGTCTGGTTTCTTTTGCTCAATAAAATGTCTTTGAGATTTTGATGCATCCAGGTCGTTATGTATATCGGTAGTTTGTCCCTTTTTATTACTGAAGAATAGTCTGGTGTATGGTTGTACCACAGTCAATTTATTCAACTCTTTGAATATTTGAGTTGTTTCAAGATTTTTTTTTTTCTTTTTAGGGCCGTACCCACAGCATATGGAAGTTCCCAGGGGTTCCCAGGGGTTGAATTGAAGCTGCACCTGCTGGCCTACACCACGGCCACAGCAACACCAGATCTGAGCTGCGTCTGCAGCCTGTGCCACATCTTGCAGCAATGCTGGGTCCTTAACCCACCAAGCAAGGGCAGGGATCCAAACTGCATCCTCAGAGAGACTTTGGGAACTTAACCTGCTGAGCCACAGTGGGAACTCCAATAAATATTTATTTTTATTCTCTTATTTTGTTGCTTTTTTGTTTGCCTTGTCTTGTACAATTTTTTTTTCTTTTTTTTTCTACCTAAGACTACTTTTATAGTAAGGTATCAGTTTGCGTGTTTTGTTATCTCACTGGAAATTGAAGCCCTGAGTGTTGTGCAAGCTGGCTACGTGCAGTTTATCCTATGTAGGATTGAATCTTTCAGGTAAAATGGGAAGACATCTAAATTGCAGACATCTTTTCTTTTGGGCCTGCTCCTGGTTCCTTTTTCTCCTTTGGGACAGCTCCTTGTTCTCTGGCTCCTTAGTCCTTGTGTCTTCCTTTTGGCTCATTTTGTTGTGATCACCATGACTTCCTTACCACCTGATCTAATAGAGGTGACTCAGTTCTCATTTTAGCTGAACTCTAGCAAACCGTGCTAGACAAAAAGGGCTTCTTCAATCTCTTCTAGTTTTTTCCCCAACCCTCTGACAGTTTTTCCGGTTCCCCTTGTTGGCTCTTCTTTGGCTCATTCTTTGCCTGAAGAATTCTCTCTGATTCTGTCCTTGGCTTTCTGTATATCACTCTGCACTGTGATGGGTGGGACCTTCTCCACAGCGTCACTGCACACTTGTGGTTTGACACCTTTATATTCTTCATCTCCAGCCCTAGTCTTCCTTCTCAGTTTTCACATTCTGTTTGCGATTTCCTGTTTTGGATATATTCTTCCAGATGATCCATAGGCATTTCAAGCCCAGTTTGTCCAGAGGAGTTTATTATGCTTTTAACCTGTTCTTTCCTATCTTGGTAGTGGCACCCTTAGCAATCCAGTGCTTAGACCGAAAGTCTCTTCTCTCTTTCTCTAACTTACTGTATCCATTTGTATATTTAATTCTGTTGATTGTATTTAGGTTCTCATTATTTTATCCTTTAACAGTCAAGATGATTTCATAGTCTGTGTCATCTCTTAATTTATCTTTCATATGGGAGCTATAATTCTTAATGTTTTTTAAAAAATTTAATTGAATATAGGGAGTTCCCATCATGGTGCAGCAATTAACGAATCCAACTAGGAACCACAAGGTTGTGGGTTCAATCCCTGGCCTCGCTCACTGGGTTAAGGGTTCGGCATTGCCGTGAGCTGTGGCGTAGGTTGCAGATGCAGCTTGGATCCCGCGTTGCTGTGTAGGCCGGCGACTACAGTTCCAGTGAGAACCCTAGCCTGGGAACCTCCGCATGCCACGGGTGTGGCCCTAAAATTACAAAAAAAAAAAAAAAAAATTGAACTTAGATGTAGTCCAGGCTTAGTATAGAAAACTTTAGAAAATATCAAAAACTATAAAGAAAACCAACAATCTAATTCAAGTATCCAGGGAAAACATTGTTAATGTTTTATTTATTTATTTATTTATTTATTTATTTTTGTCTTTTTTTTGCCATTTTATGGCTGTATCCATGGTGTATGGAGGTTCCCGGGCAGGGGTCTAATTGGAGCTGTAGCCGCCGGCCTACGACACAGACACAGCAACGCGGGATCCGAGCCACGTCTGCAGCCTACACCACAGCTCACGGCAACGCCGGATCCTTAACCCACTGAGCAAGGCCAGGGATCGAACCCCCAACCTCATGGTTCCTAGTTGGATTTGTTTCCACTGAGCCATGATGAGAACTGTTAATGCTTTACAGTATTTCCTTTCTGCTTTTTTTTCTCCCCCCGAGTCTTTCCTCTCATTTTAAAAAATATGGTTGAGATCATCCTCTACTTTCTGTTTTATATCCTATTTTTATTTTTAAAAATATGACTCTTGCTCTATCATTAAAGTCTTATATGCATAAACTTTTTGTTTTGAAATCATTTTAGTTTACAGAAGATTTCCGAAGGTGGTGTGGTTCCTCTGTATCTTTTACCCACCTTTCCCTAAGGTTCAGACCTTACTTTACCGTGGAACGAGTGTCAAAACCAAGAAATTAACATTGATTCAATACTGTTAATTAAACAGGAAACAATTTGAGTTTTCATTGGTTTTCCTGTTAGATCCAGTTCAGGATCCCACGTCAAATTTGTGTCACATCTCTTTAGTTTCCTCCAGTTCTTTAGTCTTTCCTTGTCTTTCACTACCTTGACACTTTTGAAGAGTGTTAGTTATTTTTGGATTTTTGGAAAAATGTGACTTTCTCAGCATCTCATATTAGGGGGTACATTTAACTTTTATTATTGAGTTTTTTTTTTTTTTTTTTTGGCTGCACCTGCGACATGTGGAAGTTTCTGGGCCAGGGATGGAACCTGTGCCTTAGTTGCAGGCTGTGCCACAGCTGTGGCAAAGAAAGATCCTTAACCCACTGTGCTGCATGGGAATTTCCTATTACGATTTTTTGAACATAGAATGAGTAGTATAGTGAATTTGTATGTACATTTATTAGCATACGTTCAATCACATTCTATTTACCTACCGTAGTCCTCTCTATTTTGATGCAAATCCCAGCCGTTACTGCTTTATTTGTACATATTTTGATTGACATATAAAAGTTAAGGCCTTTAAGCAAAGAATATATTACTATCATCCTATCTTTTTTTTTTCTTTTGTTGTTTTTAGGGTTGCACCTGCGGCATGTGGAGGTTCCCAGGCTAGGGGTGGAATCGGAGCTGTAGCCGCCAGCCTTCACCACAACCACAGCATCGCGGGATCCAAGCCACATCTGCAACCTACACCACAGCTAACGGCAACGCCGGATCCTTAACCCACTGAGCAAGGCCAGGGATCGAACCCGCAACCTCATGGTTCCTAGTTGGATTCATTAACCACTGTGCCACAACGGGAACTCCCCATCATCCTATCTTAAGTTCTTTCATATGCTTTCCCTTTTCTAGTTATCCAGGGATATAGTGAAAAACTGAAAATTATCTTTTTGGCCATTCTGTCAAGTCATTGGTTCTCGACTGGAGTAAAATTTCTATTTTTTCACCCCGTGGGGACAGTGTCTAGAGACGTTTTTGGTTATTGTAACTGAGGAACGTGCTACTGGCGTCTACCTAGAAAAGGTCAGGGTTGCTCTTACACGTCATGTAACATACAGGACAATCCTCCACAGCAAAGGATATTCAGTCTAAAACATCATTTGTCCTGAGGTTGAGAAATCCCATGTACAGTGGTCCAGAAGTGTAAGAACTTCACCAGAGTTTATTTGCTATTTCTACCAGCCTTTGGCTACTGTTGGCATAAGTTTTACTTTAATATAAGCTGTAGACACACAGTACGTCAGTACTCTCTGTTAGTTATACTATCAGTTATTTTTAGAGCAATTGAAAGTAAAAAAGTAAATTTTATTTTTCCTCATTTTTTTCCTTTTTCAGCACTCATCATTTCTTTCTGTAATCCTAATTCCTCTCTGGTATCTGTTTCTTTCCCCTGAACAACTCCCTTTATCATGTCCTGTAATATAGGTTTGCTGATGAAGAATTCTCTCCAATTTTGTCTGCAAAAGCATTTATTACTCCATTTTTTGAAGGATATTTGCACTGGGTATAGAATTCTGAGTTAACAAGTTTCTTTCTTGGAGTTCCCGTCATAGCTCAGTGGTTAACGAATCCGACTAGAAACCATGAGGTTGCGGGTTCGATCCCTGGCCTTGCTCATTGGGTTAAGTATCCAGTGTTGCCTTGAGTTGTGGTGTAGTTTGCAGACGTGGCTCGGATCCCGCATTGCTATGGCTGTGGTGAAGGCCGGCAGCTACAGCTCCTGTTAGATCCCTAGCCTGGGAACCTCTGTATGCCATGGGTGCAGCCCTAGATAAGGCCAAAAAAAAAAGGCAAAACCCCCCCAAGTTTCTTTCTTTTTTTCATTTTGCTTTTTAGGGCTGCACCCGTGGCATATGGAGGTTCCCATGGTAGGGGTCCAATCGAAGCTGTAGCTGCCAGCCTGCTCCACAGCCACAGCAGTGCCAGATCCAAGCCACCTCTGTGACCTGCACCACAGCTCGTGGCAACGCCAGGTCCTTAACCCACTGAGTGAGGCCAGGGATTGAACCGGCAACCTCATGGTTTCTAGTTGGATTCATTTCCACTGCACCACAGCGGGAACTCCAACAAGTTTCCTTTGAGCGTTCTTTTAGGTGTCATTATAGTTTCATCTGGCTGATTTGAATGACAAGAAGTAATTTTTAATCTTTGTTCTTATGTAAGTCCTTTTTCTCTGACTTACAGATTTTCTCATTTTCTTTTGTTTTTATTAGTTTGGATATGGTATTTTAGGCTGTTTAAAAATATCATGGTTGTTCTGTGAGCTTCTTGGATATGTGGCTAATTGTTCATCGTTAACTTTGGAAAATTATTGGCCATAATTTTTCTACATTTTTTTTCTGCTTTGTTCTGTTTCCTTTCTGGGATTTCAATCATTTGTATTTTGGTTCTAGGATTCAAATTTTGTGTGTTTTGGACCTTTTGATATTATCCCATAGTTCTTGGATGCTCTGTCCTTTTCTTCACTTAAAATCGTGTGTGTGTGTGTGTGTGTGTGTGTGTGTTCGTTGGTTTATTTAGATTGACCTCTCCAAGTTTTTTCATTTTTTCCTCAGGTATTTGTAGTCTACTGTCGAGCCTGTTGAAGGCCTTTTTTTTTTTTTTTTTTGTATTTATTATTCCTATTTGTGTTTAATTTTCATGTTGGTGCTGAATTTACCCGCCTGGTCCTGCATGTTCACTCTTTTCTGTCAGGGCTTTTAACCTATCAAAGCATCATTTAAAAAATATTCCCTGTCAGTTTCAACACTTGTGTCCAAAGAGTTTGGTTCTGCTGATTGCCTTGTCTACTGGGAACATGTTGTTAGCTTGCTTTTTGGTGTGACTCATAATTTCTTTGTTTAAAGTCAGAAATCCTTTTTAGAGTATTAGAGACTGTGGTGAATGTTTTTGTGTGTCTGGAAACTGGCACACCTTTCCTTTCTGGTGTCCTTTTTAGAGGTGTTTTCCTCTTTATCTGTTCATCCTAAGCTTTAGGGCTTCCCCATTGCACTGCCTCTCGGGTAGGGTCTTGCAATGACATTCAGCTGGTGGTCATTCCTGGATGCTTGTTAGCATGGTGGGGTGTGGCTGGGAGAGAGTGCGGGTTCTGACTGAACCTCTGTCTTGACCAGGCCCTTCTCTTCTCCATCTGCCCTCCTCTGCTTGGCATCATGGCTCAAAATAAGTAGGGAAATACAGCTGCCAGTAGCTAAGCTTCTATGAGGCAGCCAACTCTGATTTTAGAATTATATGGATTTCTTCGTAGGAGGTGACTAGCTGAGATCTTTGAAACTCTGGTGGGACCTTTGGAACTTTTGTCTCTCTTTTTTTAAGGCACCATACCAATCCAGTGGGTACTGAATGGCGGTGGAAGATGGACCAGCCTGAGATGATCTTGAAGGAAGCCATCGAAAACCATCAGAACATGATCAAGCAGTTTAAAGGTATATATGTTCCCGCTACAAAGGAATTGCCAATAGCCCGAATTAAATTGGCAGAGGAATTGCCTCTTTGGCAGGATTTTGTCCCTGCTAGCAAACTCTCATTAAGGGAAGTGAAAACTTTGTCGAAATATGATATACATTTTGGCCTTTTTAGTTTTTACTGATAATGTTATATCCCCTATGGGGGAAGCACTAAAAAATTTAATTCAAAGCATAGCTACTACAATATGGTGCACTCAGGCTGTAAGTTTTGCCTGGGAATGTATCAGCATCTTTCCCCCAAAACCTTTGCTAGTGTTCCATCTCGGTGGGTACAGAGCAACCTTAGGAATGGACTAAAAATTCTAGATCATTGGAAAAGTCTTAATATCTGTTAGATAGTGTTGGGAAAGCGTTTTTGTATGGACGCCTTACAAGGGAGGGTTGATATGAATGACGTGGCCTCCCCATGACCCACAGTGATATGCAGAATTCTGCTTCTCAGTTTTTAGAATTTCCTGATTGAGTTCTGTATCGTAGTTAAAGGTATGTGACTTTACGGAGATTGCTGGTTCTCAAGCTGTAGGGTGCCTCAGAATCCCACGTTAAAAGAGAGATTCCTGCTGTCCTTCCCCAGCAAATGATTCAGTAAGGCCGAGGTGGGGACCAAGGATGTCCAGCGGGTTTCCGGGAGGTATTGATGTTATTCAACTGGGAACCATCTTTTGAGACCTGCTCCTCTGGATGGATGTGGTGGACTTGTAGAGCGATGGCTTTAGACAGACAGATGGTCCACTGAAATCCGTTAGGTTCCCTGTTAAATGCGTGTGCCTCTGTCCCCACCTGCCACCAGAGGTGGTAGTTAGTCCTCTTCCTTTAGTCTACTTTCCTTTCTAATGCAACAACCACAGAAATGAATTCCAGCCAAGATTGTTTTGATACAGATACTCTGTAGTGCTAATGTCATAAGCAAGAGTCTTTGTAAACCCTAGCAATTGGCATTTTGAAGATCAGGTGACCCTTTCATGCAAAGAAATTTATTCTGTCGGGTCATTGCTTCTTAAGATTATAGTGCTTCTGATGTTGTTTTTCTTTTCTTTTTTTTCTTTTTGGTCTTTTTGTCTTTTTAGGACAGCACTCGCAGCATATGGAGGTTCCCAGGCTAGGGGTCCAATCAGAGCTGTAGCCACTGACCTATGCCAGAGCCACAGCAACTTGGGATCCGAGCTGCCTCTGTGACCTACACCACAGCTCAGGGCAACGCCGGATCCTTAACCCACCGAGCGAGGCCAGGGATCTAACCCGCGTCCTCATGGATGCTAGTTGGGTTCGCTAACCGCTGAGCCACGATGGGAACTCCTGATGTTGTTTTTCTAATACCACCAAGCAGTTCTCCAGGTCTCAGCAGACACGGCCTGGATGTCCGACAAATTTAATTCAGTCCTGACGCTGAAGATAGCATCAGACCCCACAGGTCAAGGGCTCAGTCCTGCAAGACTGCCCCCTCCTCAGATGCCAGTCCCAAGTGCAGAGTGGTCGGATCTGGAAGGGTCCTGAGGCCAGGAGCTCTTGTCCTCGTAGAACGGGGCAGCGCCATCCTCCTGGCACATGGATATAGTCGCCAGTACAGAGCGCATCAAGTCTTGGGTAAGAGTTTTTATAGAACTCAATTTGTAGCCGCACATCCCTTTCTCACCGGTCCAGGGGTGTAGCTGAAAATCCTAATCCTTACTCTCTTGGTCTTTCTGGTGACCAGCCATCCTGAGGCTCTTTATGGTTCTGACCTCTGCCACCTCGTTTGAATGAGCTCAGGTATGCTCAAAAGGGGCTCCTTATTTTTTACCACAGTGAAAAACAGTATTACTGTTCTGATTTCCTAGGAGAAATTGGGAAAGTAATACAAATAGTGATTCAAGCTCGATAGGAAATTTATAAAGGGTAGACTATAATTATACCTTTATTTTTTTTAATTTTCTAGGAAAAGTTGACCTGCACATATTTGCGTATGTCTATATGTATGTGCTGGCTGAATACTATACATCTGCAAAGATGCTAATAAATATTTTAATATTCCATCTTGGCTTTTAGTCTCAAAGTTGTTTGTTTTTTTTTTTTTTGGTCTTATTAGGGCCACACCCATGACCTATGGAGGTTCCCAGGCTAGGGGGTCAAATCAGAGCTGTAGCTGCCGGCCTACACCGCATCCACAGCAACGTGGGATCTTTAACCCAGTGAGCGAGGCCAGGGATCAAACCTGCGTCCTCATGGATACCAGTCAGATTCGTTTCTGCTGAGCCATGATGGGAAATCCTCAAGCTTTTTTTTTTTTTTTCCAGCAAATTGTTTTCTGTTATTTGGATAAAGAAGTATCTCATCAGGTTTTTGAAAAATAAAATGAAACTTTAGTGAGAAAGCAGTAAGTCCCTACATCAGGGATTTACTACATTTTCTTAGATTCTTTGTTGATTTAGTTAATGTTATTGATTGGTGATTTTCCAATAAACCATATTCAAAATTTGCCTTTTAAATAAATTTCAAGGCAAAATCCTGTTTCCTTTTGGACGGTTACTAGTCAGAGTTCTCCAGAGGAACAATCAACAGGATGCTGTGTGAGTGTGTGTGAAAAGAAAGGGAGAGGAGTTCCCATTGTGGTTCAGTGGTTAACTAATCTGACTAGGAACCATGAGGTTGTGGGTTCGATCCCTGGCCTCGCTCAGTGAGTTAAGGATCCGGCGTTGCTGTGAGCTGTAGTGTAGGTTGCAGATGCGGCTCGGATCCCGCGTTGCTGTGGCTGTGGCGAAGGCCGGCAGCTACAGCTCCTGTTAGACCCCTAGCCTGGGAACCTCCACATGCCGCGGGGGGGGGGGGGGGGCCTTAAAAAAAAGCCAAGAAAAAAGAAAACAGAAGGAGAAAGAGATTAATAGAGTAAGAGACTGACCCTTAGGAATTGGATCATGTCATTATGCAGACCTGGCCAGTCAAAAAAATGAATGAAAATAATCCGATGGGGTAGATCAGCAGGCTGGAGATTTAAGAAAGAACTGCGGTTCGAATCCCAAGGCCGTCTGCTGGCAGAATTCCTTCTTGCTTAGGGGAAGCGAGCCTTTGTTCTTTTCAGGCCTTCAGCTGACTGGGTGCGATTCCTCTCCGTTCTGGAGGGCAGTCTGCCTCACGCGAAGTCCTCTGACTTAAATGTCAAGCTCACCCAAAGGACACCTTTGCGGGAACATCCAGAGTAACATTCGCCCAGATACCTGGGCCCGGTGGCCCCGCCAAGTTGACACATAAAATTAACCATCTCGGCTAGTAATATCAGAAGCAGGCAAATGCCAGTAATTTTATCTTTGTGGTCTAATCAGTTAGTTTTGGTTTAGTGCTTAAACAACCAGTGGAACCCTGAGTAGTGGGATAATGACCAGCGATGTGTGTTTCCTGGACATCTGGGATCTCCCTGGAAAAACTGGGTCCCAGGTGGTTTGCAGAGGAGGAAGCGGCCCCGAGGAGCTGACAGTCGTGTTTTCCATTCCGCGATGTCCTTGATGCAGAATGACAGTCTGACTTTTGATAGTAATTTTTCTGACGGGCATTTTTGCAAATGCACTTTAAATGGAAATAGGTGATGAATAAATCATGAGGCCGCCTTTCTTCACATTAATAACATGTGTTGGGTGAGCGCAGTGAGCACGCAGGCTTTGTTGTTGGCCTGGCTTGTTGGAGAGTTTGTTCTGTGCAGAAAGGTGTAGCTGGTTAGAACCTTGTGCTTGCTGTAATCAGTGGGTACCTCAAACTCATGGTTCCTTGTCAGATTCTGTAACCACTGAGCCACAACGGGAACTCCAGGAATTTTTTTTTTTAATGCTTTAATGAATTGATAAAATATTACCATGTCAGCAAAGCATCTATTTAATCAACAGTAAATTTCCTAGAAAGATTTTCAAATTGAAACTGGTTGAGGTGTGTTCACTGACACTCTTCTGGGTATCAAAGCAGTTTTTCTTTACAGTAGTAGTAGAAAACAGGTGTGTATTTGAAGGTGTGGCGGGCAGTAGCTAGAACGGCACGTGGACATAAAGAGGCTCTCATTCCTTGTGTTTCCACAAGGAGAACTCCCTTACTTTCCAGTCTGTGGATGGTGGTGACTATTTGTTGACGCTTTTTACTTCATTCTGTGCTTGATCAAAACATGACTTTTGTGAAAATCTGTCTCATTGCTGTAATAACTACACCAAATCTTGCTGTGAAACCATAGTAATAAAAAAGGAAAAAACCCCAATTATTTAAGGATGAAATACATAATTTGTAGAAATCCAGAGTTCTTCTGGAAAACCGGTGGTCTGCAATACAAAAATGATAATTTTTTTTTTATTATAACTTTGGCAAAGTGATAGAAGTTTAGTATTTCAGAGTATTGGTTATGTTTTCTATCTTCTTGGCTCTCGGTGGAAAGTGATCTTAAGAGTTCAAGTTGATGGTTGTTTACTATGGGCATTCAGCTAGTCAGTGAGATTTTATACCTTCACTCTGTCTTTATCAATGGTTATAATCTAAAATTTTCTTTCTTTTTCTTTTTTTTGGGGGGTGCGCTGCCTGCGGCTTGTGGAAGTTCCTAGGCCAGGGACTGAATCCAAGTCACAGCTTTGACCTCCACCATAGTTGCAGCAGCACCAGATCCTTAGGCCACTGCCAGGAATCGAACCCACAGTGCCACAGAGGTGACCCTGGATCCTTAATCGCTGTGCCACAAGGGAACTCCCTAAAGTTTTCTTTTTTAATGAACTTGAATTCTTCCTGCAGTTGGTGGAATCTCTGTGTTCTACCTTTTATTTATCTCTCAGGGTGTAAATAAAACAGATCACCCTCCTTTTGGGTAGTCAGCTTCAGAGTGAGGACGGTGAGGCTAATGCAAGTCACTCTGCCTCTTTTGATTCAGGTACCTGATCTGGGTGCAGCTCTAACACTCATCTTACTTTTCGATGCTAAAGATTCAGGAATGGGAGCTCCCTTCGTGGCTCAGCAGTTAACAAACCTGACTAGGATCCATGAGGATGCAGGTTCAATCCCTGGCCTTGCTCAGTGGGTCAGGGATCCGGCGTTGCCGTGAGCTGTGGTATAGGTCGCAGACACGGCTTGGATCTTGCGTTGCTGTGGCTGTGGCTGTGGCGAAGGCCGGCAGCTGCAGCTCCTGTTAGACCCCTAGCCTGGGAACCTTCATATGCCGTGAGTGCCCCCCCCCAAAAAAGATCGAGGAATGTTGTTACTCTAGTTTTCATTGCAGTCCCGCAAGAGTATCTTCCCCAAATCAGAACTCCTCAGTAGAGACTGGTCTGGAGAAGTGGTTTAACTCCGCTGTAGAGTCACTCACAGATGCCCTGCAGGAAACTTGTTCTCCTTTTTTTTCCATGTCCATATTAGAATTTCCATATTAGAGCTCTGGTACCTGTGTCCCCTTGTGGCTTAAAAAAAAGCAAAACAAAATAAAAAACCAAAAGGAAAAATATGTTCCTGGTTTCCTTAGTTGGAATTTAGGTTGCATTTCCTTATGGGGAAAAATATTTGAATTTGATTAGGTGATATTGAAATAGACTTATTAGTACTGTAGTTTAGGTATATTACAGATTAATTTGATATTGGGGGGTTCAAATGGTAACTTAATCTCCATTTAATAATACTGTATCTGGGGGAAAATATGAATTTCAGGTTTAAACACAAACTCAGGAACAGAACTCCCATACAGGCAGTTTTCAAAGGTGTAAGGCCATTTCCTTTTTAGTTTGTTATATTCTGGCTATCTCCACTTTAGCCTGTCTTTAGGGGTCACTCTTTTAACTCATTAATGATTTCCCTCACTCTGGCTCGAAGTCCTTTGTTTTAAAAGGGTTCTTTTCCACCCCAGGATGATCACGTGCTCTCTCCCATGGGTCCAGTTCAGCCATTTGATGATACTATTTTTGTGTAGGACGAGACTTGTTGTAGCATTATTGTTTCTGCCTCTGAATTTCCTGCTTTGGCTGAGTGGTCAGCCTTGAGCACATTTTGAAGATATTCTGATCTTTCAGATGCTTCCTTTTTGTGCTTCTATTCTCAATTGCGAGGGCAATCATTGTCTTTTCAGTTATTTCATTGATCATTAAACCCACTTTCTTCCCATGACCTTTATTAGCTTTCCCTTCGTATGCATGCAAAATTAACTTTATATTGATTACAAGTGGGTCACAGTCACAGCGCGCAACTCAGCATCTTTCCAAAATACTCCCGGTCTCCCTCTACGTGCCACCGTGGCAGGGTGAAATTGTTTTCGGAGGATGGGGTGCAGCTTCTTTAGCTCATTTTCCCATCAGTTCAGCCGACATCATGTGAGTGAGCACGCTTTATGAGGAATGTCCTGGGTGCTGAAGGTGCAAAGGTAAAAAAGGCTTCGTTTGCGGCTAGATGAGTTTATCTAGAGTTTAAACCAGAAGTGGAGTGTGCAAAGAATGAAGTGTCTCCAGCAGATGTTTCTCAGGAATGAGGCAGGCTCAAGTACACATCCAGAAGGAGTGTGGGGGAGGCGGAGAGAACAACACCTGCTAATTATTTTTTGAAGCTCGTTTCTTAAAAGCAAACAAACAAAAAAACCAAAACCCTTCACAGTGGAAGTGGCTATATCAAATATATATTATATATGACTTTCAGCCGGGATGGGTAATTAGGAAGATCCTTGACCTGGAACTGCATTGTTATGGAGAAGAACGAAGGAAATGTTTTATTTCTGGAGTTGCCGTCGTTGCTCAGCGGTTAAAGAACCTGACTAGGAACCATGAGGTTGCAGGTTCAATTCCTGGCCTCGCTCAGTGGGTTAAGGATCCGGTATTGCTGTGGTTATGGTGTAGGCCGGCAGCTACAGCTCCGATTAGGTCCCTAGCCTGGGAACCTCCATATGCCGTGGGTGCGGCCCTAGATAAGGCAAAACGACTAAAAAAAAAACGAAAAGAAAGATGTTTTATTTCTGATTGATCTAGTCTTTATATAGAGGTAGGAATACTCACTCATATTGTTCAGTGATAACCTCAGTAAAAAAAAGACCCAAGTATTCAGAATAAAGATTCATTATTAACCATTTCCCCCAGAAAAGAAATAGGAATACTCTAGATTGACCCCTATATCATTTTTATTGTCTGGGTTATTCAGCTTACTGTTATGATATTATGATACAAATTCTGGATTCTTAAGTGTCTGCTTTGGCATCTCTCAGTGAAATAAGATATACTTCCTGGTTAGTATGAGGACTAGTGGTTGTTCAGGATCGGGAAGCTGTTCAGGCTAAGAGGAATGCCACAAGACTTGCTTAGGAAAAAAGAAAAGAAAAACAAAAGTAGAGTTTAATTGCGAAAGGGATAAGGTTTAGAGAAACATGAAGTGGACAGACTGTGTGTGTGTGTGTGTGCGTGCGTGCGTGTGTGTGTCCGACATACACACGTACAGAGAGCTGTCCCTGTATCTTTGCTACTGAAATGCAGTTCTGCAGCTCCCTGGGCTGTCCTGCGGCTCCAGGACCGCCTTCCATCAGAAGCTTGGCGGATGTCTTATTTGCCGACACGTTTCTTTGAGGACAGCAGAGGAAAGCACGGGCCTTGGTTTGGGGAGCAGCCCTGCCGTCGCCTCTGAAAGTGAGAGTGAAATTGAAATGTGCTTTTTGAAGGAGAAAACCAAGCTTTTACATATTCTCACTGTCTTTCGAGAAAATTAGGAGAATTTTAAAAATCCCAGAATGATTTTTTTCAAAAGTTTGACCCACAAGGTTTTTTTTCCCTCTTGGCTTTTATAGTTGTCTAAATTAGCAGGTCTGATATTCGTGGTTTTAGCTCTGAGAGACGAGAGTTGATCTCTTTGCTTTCAAGCTTCCCTTCTCCCTCCCTGGCTGCTCCCTGGCAGTTCCCTTTGCTGACACCCCCCCTCCCTGCGCCCCTTTCCTCAGATATGGGAGCGTCTAGACCTCAGACTTTGGTCTTCTGCTGTAACTACCCTCCTGCCTTGGTAATCTGCTTCGGCCCCTGGCTGGAGGTACCATGCAGTTCACAATATGTTTATTCCCACCCAGGCCTTTCTCCCAGAATCCTCACTTGAATGATGGACACACATTCAGCTACAGACACGTTGACCTTCACGTGTCTAAAATCCAACAAGATAGCTACTTCCATCCCTCCACTCCCTCAGAGCCGGTAAACCGCCCCCCCCCCCAAAGGCTTTCTTTGACTCATCTGTTGGCAACTCTATTGGTTAGGTCAAAACCTTTGTAGAAATCATTGCCACCTCTCTTCTCGCGTAATCTATAGCCAGTCCATGAGCACATCCTTCAAATATACCCTCAGGATAGAGCCTTTGACTATACTGTCAAGGTAGAGCCAGGAGTTCCCGTCGTGGCTCAGTAGTTAACGAATCCGACTAGGAACCGTGAGGTTGTGGGTTCGATCCCTGGCCTCGTTCAGTGGGTTAAGGATCCAGCGTTGCCGTGAGCTGTGGTGTAGGTTGCAGACGCGGCTCGGATCTGGCATTGCTGTGGCTGTGGCGAAGGTCGGCAGCTACAGCTCCGATTAGACCCCTAGCTTGGGAACCTCCATATGCTGCGGGTGCGTCCCTAAAACGACAAAAGACCAAAAAAAAAAAAGAGCCAGCCGATGAGCCCTTCCTCCCACCCCCACCGCTACCACCTTGGTCCAAGCCACCATCATTTGTTGCTGGGGTTATGTAATAGCCTCGTGGCAGATTAGCCTCTCTGCTTGCCCCTCTGTTCTCAACATAGCACCCAACCTGGTCCATTG
Source organism: Catagonus wagneri (assembly GCA_004024745.2). NCBI lineage: Eukaryota > Metazoa > Chordata > Mammalia > Artiodactyla > Tayassuidae > Catagonus > Catagonus wagneri. The sequence continues at coordinate 1,743,823 of PVHT021183583.1, forward strand.
AAAACAATAGAGAGTTCCCATCGTGGCTCAGTGGTTAACGAACCCGACGGGTATCCGTGAGGAAACTGGTTCGGTCCCTGGCCCCACTCAGTGGGTTGGGGAATCCGGCGTTGCCGTGAGCAGTGGTGTAGGTCACAGACGCGGCTCAGATCTGGTGTTGCTGTGGCTGTGGAATAGACCAGCGGCTACAGCTCCAATTCAACCCTTAGCTTGGGAACCTCCATATGCCGCGGGTGCAGCCCTGAAAAGACAAAAGACAAAAAAAAAAAAAAGGAAAAAGCGGATGAGGCTACCCCTCTCAACACCCTGCCGTGGCCACTCGGATTTGTTGGACGTGCTCCCACCTTAGGGCCTTTGCTCTGGTGTCTCCTGCCTGGGCTGCTCTTTCCCTGCTTGGCCTCAGCGCATTCCCTCATCTCCTTCAAGTCAGGTCTCACCTCTCCAGTGGGCTTATCCTGACCACCCTCAGTCACAGGGCAGAAGCCTCTTTTTCTTCTCGACCCTGTTCCACCTTTTCTTTCCACCTGCTTATCACCTTCTCCTATACTAAAGAGATGGATTCCTACATGGTACTCAGCAGCCACGTGTAGCCCTTACTTTTGTTTTCTGTTTTTGCTTTTTAGGGCCACACCTGTGGCATATGGAGGTTCCCAGGCTGGGGATCCAGTCGGAGTTACCGCTGCTGGCCTACGCCAAAGCCACAGCAATGCGGGATCCGAGTCGCGTCTGCAGCCTACACCACAGCTCACAGCATGGGATCCTTAACCCACTGAGCGTGGCCAGGGATCGAACCTGCATCCTCATGGATGCTAGTCAGATTCGCATTAACCACTGAGCCATGACGGGCCACTGAGCCATGATGGGAATGCCTCCATTTTAGTTAACGAAAATTAAGCCCAAAAATCCAGTTCCTCAATCACACGAGCCACATTTCAAGTGCCCAAGAGTCACGTGTGGCTGGTGGCTACTGTATCAGGGCAGCTACAGAACATTTCCATCATCTCAGGAAACTTTGTTACGAGGGGCAGGCAAAACGAGCAGAAGGGGGTCAAAAGATACAGACTTCCCTTCCTGGGATGTAATGTACAGAACGGTAACTATAGTTAATCGTATTGTGTTAATATTTGAAAATTGCTAAGCGAGTAGATCTTAAAAGTTCTTACCACAAGGAAAAAAGGTGTAACTATGTGTGGTGATGGATGTTAATCACACTTATTATGGTGGTCATCTCACAATATATACAAATAAGGAGTCACTGTTGGGCACCTGAAACAAGTATAATTTGTGTAGTCGAGTATATTTAAATAGAAAAATTTATTGGACTGCTCTGCTATAGAGTTTACTCATTATGTTCAGTGTTTATTCTCTCTCACATGCAAGAATCTAAACTTTATAAGGCAGAGATTTTTCTCTTTTATTTAATGATTGAAAACTTGCCTAGAACAGTGCATGGCACGTAGTAGGTGATCAATAAATATACAGCCGAGACTTGAACAGCGCAGGGAAGAGGGGCATCAACCCCCTGAGAAGTAGCCATTTTGCATATAACACCTTTTTTTTTCTTTTTTGGCCACCCTGTGGTATATGGAGTTCCGAGGCCGGGATCAAATCAGAGCCGCAGCTGCAGTCTATGCAACAGCTGCGGCAACGTGGGATCCTTTAACCCACTGTGCCAGGCTAGGGATTGAACCTGCATCCTAGCATGACAGTGACGCCACCGATCCTCAGGAACTCTGAAAATCTGCATATAACTTTTGACTCCCCCCCCACACAGCCCCGAACGTAACTGCTAATAGCTTACTGTTGACCAGAACCCTTGCTGAGAACATAAACAGCCGATTAAGACATGTTTTATATTCTTACAATAAAGTAAACTGGAGGAAGTAAAATGTTACTAAGAAAATTATAAGGAAGAGAAAATACTCGTACAGTGCTCTGCAATATTTATCGATACTCATCTCTTTCTAAGTTTACGTCATCTCTTTCTAAGATTAATCATCTGTCAGTACCTGCGTTTGTACTGCCTTATACAAAACACTGAAGATGTTATACATATTACTAACACTAGACATCAAAAGTGAAAAGATAATGTGAAAAAGAAAGTCATATTTATATACAGATATAAGGATTCATACCTTGATCATGAAGAAGCAGCAACATGATTATTTGATGGTAGCCTAGTGTGATGGATAGCAGCACTGCTTCACAGTAACCCAGCCTCTAACTAACAAACAAATTGTTATAACATTCTTATGGCATATAGCGTTATGGTCCTATTTTTTTTGTCTTTTTGCCTTATCGAGGGCCACACCCGTGGCATATGGAGGTTCCCAGGCTAGGGGTCTAACAGGAGCTGTAGCTGCCGGCCTACACAACAGCCACAGCAACGCGGGATCCAAGCCGCGTCTGCAACCTACACCACAGCTCACGGCAACGCTGGATCCTTAACCCACTGAGCAAGGCCAGGGATCGAACCCGCAACCTCACGGTTCTTAGTTGGATTCGTTAACCACTGAGCCAAGAGGGGAACTCCAGCATTATGGTCCTATTTATAACGTGCTAGAAACATTGTTACATTTTTATAAAAACCACCTGCCTGTGATGATAGGCTGATGGGCAGTTTCTCTAATTAGGAGAGAGAGAGGCATCCTGTAAGGTAATGTGATTCTTTGAAAGCAAAGTTATAAAACAATAAGAAAACTAACACGCTGTTAATTTTACATTAAATATCACTCACCTTATGCCCCGAAAGGATATGCTATCCCCTTCAATGCAGTTGCCCACGACGTGTAATTAATGCTTAGGAGATGATGACACGGAAACATTTCGTAGAGTCCTGCTGTACAGTTATTAGATTTTCACATGAACACACACACGTACACAACAGAATTGTATATTAATTGTATGTCATGGTGATTATTTACTGTTCATTAGATGGAAGTGGATCATCGCGAAGGTTTTCATCCTCATCTTCACGCTGAGCAGGAGGATGGGAGAGGGGGAGGGGGAGGGGTTGGCCTTGTGGGCTCAGGGGTGGCAGAGGTTGAGGGGCTGGTAGGAGAGGCAGGCACCCTTGGTGTACCTTTCTGTAAATACCTCGTAATTTCTGTCTGATGTTTTTGCCTTTTCATTTCTCTAAAAGTGTTGCTGTATGATGCCAAGCCGTCTTCCACCATCTGCTTTAGTTTCTGTGCCCTTATCAAAGAAAGGGTCCACGTCGTAAAAGAAGGCCAAAGCAGTCTTCAGTAACCAGAACCCTTCTGCCATGTTGTCTGGGGTCCATTTGTTCTCTGGCCCCGCTGCTTCTCTGTCTTCTTCCTCATCATCTGACCCAGGGTTGGAAGCACTCATCTCCATCTAGCCGTCTTCCGTTCATTCCTCCGGTGTGGTGTCTGGCAGCTCTTGAATTTCTGCAAGAGCCACATCTTGAAGCCCTTCATCTCCAGCCCCACCCTCTTCTTACAACTGTATCCACCGTCTCTTTCATGCTTTCCTTGATTGGCTCTTTCGTAAATCCCGTGAAGTCATGCCCAACAACTGGACATAGTTTTCTGCAGCAGGAATTTATCATTTCTGGCTTGATAGCTTTCATGCGTTTTTCTCTAACAGTGACGGCATCTGCAGTGGTGTAATCCTTCTAACTTTCGTAATGTTCTATCAGGGATCTGACAGTCCTTACCGCGGAGTACCATGCATATCTGTCCTTCTGACCCCCTGACCTCAAGGCTGAATTAGAGATGTTGTGCTTGGGGGGCAGGTAGAACTCCTGAGGTCTGGATGGCCAGGGGCATTGTCCAGTATCAAAGAACTTTAAAAGATTGTCTCTCACCAGCAAGGTGCTTCCTGACATCAGGGACAAAGCATTGATGGATGCAATGTAGAAAAATGTTCTCATTGTCAGGCCTTCTTGGACAACCGAAAGAGCAGCAGCTGGTGTTTCTCGTTTCTCTTCCGGGCTCAGGGGTCAGTGGCTTTATAGTGAAGGGCAGTCCTGATCATACAGGGAGGAACAGGCTTCTGTACAGAACAGTAAAGTTAGGCTGTCCCTTCCTCCCTTAAATCCTGGTGCTGGCTTCTCTTCCTTACTAATAAATATCCTTTGTGACTTTCTCCCCCCCCCCCCCCAGACTACGACACTTTCAACGATTTTAAAAACCCGATCAGGCAGATGTCCTTTCTCCTTTGTGGTTTTCTTTGCTGGGAATTCCTTTGCTGCCTCTTGGTCGGCAGATTCCGTTTCTTCCGTTATCTTGACATGTTAAAAACCAAACCTCTCTCTAAAATCATCAAACCATCCTTTGCTGGCATACATTCTCCAGCTTTAGATCCTTCACCTTCTTTTTGCTTTTAAGTTGTCACAGAATGACTTAGCTTTTTGAATCACATTCCTCAATAGGTGATGCCTGTCTGTAGCAATCGTGTACCCACATAAAAGCTGCATTTCCAGTATGAGATAAAAAGACATTTCACAAAAAAGGTTTCCATGCCTGCTGGCTGAGCTGCCTCGACGGCTTCTTGAATTCCTTTTTTCTTTTTTCCCATGGCCCTCACGCTGGATTCATTTATCATGAGTGGCTGGCACCTGCCGCCGCAGACCTCAATCTACAGTGCATATCAAGCATTCACCTTTTTCTTGTCATGTCCTGACTTTTCTACGCTCCTTGCGAGCACTTCCAGCATCACCAGCAGCATGTTGTATGGGTCCCGCTGGTGTTATTCAAGCGTCATGGTTTTGCACTAACCCCAGCGAAAACCACAAGGACCACGAGAGTTTGCCCTTTACGGCAATTCTCAATTAACTGGAGAGACGAACCACTCACATGGAGGGGATAAGCCTCGTGCGGCAATACTTGCAACACTTGTGCTTAGCGCAGTAGCTGCAGGACGTGGCTCTAAAATGATCACTGTGCTGCAGTAGGTACTACAGTTTATGCAGTTGTGACATAATACTGTGTCTTTACATTTGTTTATGCTTGCTCTCGACCGCGAATGGTGTCGTGTATGGTCCATCAGTGTTTGTGTAAGTTTTAACACGTTTTAACTTTTTTATAATTTATGTATATTTTATGGTAGTAAATGATAAGAGACTAGTATCTCCATTTATTTTATGCGTTCTTGACAACCTGAACTTTTTCTTTTTTTGGGGGGATATTTCTAGGCCCTGGAGTGCATCTGTGAGCTTTTCCAAATTGTCACAAATCTTCAAATACTTTTCCTATATCTATAGAAATATAGATATAGGAAAAACGGTGAATGCTTGATCTGTCTATCTATCTATGTATATGTAAAATCCACGTATAAGTGGCCCTGGAGAGTTCCCACCTTTGTTGTTCAAGGGACCACTGCATGTTGAATTGAAGGGAATTATCATTTATTTAAAAATAATTTAATTGAATTTCTATTTCAGTTCATGAAATAATTATTTTAATAAAAATATTTGCAGCTAACAGTTTTGGAATGCTTTTTGTGCTGAGACTAGTTATTTCATGTGGCTTATTTCATTGCATTCTTAGACTTGTATGCAAGTATGTGTGAAGTCCCCAGCATAGAGATCAAGGAATAGGTGTAGAGAGGGTAACTGATTTGACCCAGGACACAAACCAGCCAGTGGTAGAGCCAGACTTTGGGCCTGATGCATCTGACTTCCTGTGGTTAGGGCCTAGCCAGTGCTCAGTTATTCTGTTTCCTGAGCTTTGGGTTAATTTTGTAGTTCAGATTAAAGCTGCCCTTTTATCCATCTTCTCATAGGGAGATTAAAATTAATGATTTTTTTTTAACAAAAAGGAAATATTATACTTAATGCTGAGTTGTCTTGGCAACACAGAGTGAGTTAAGGATCAAGTTTTATTTAAAACCTCGATTCACTTGAGTTAAGAGCTGAGGTTTCAATAACTTAAAAAAGTTATTCATTCCCAAATACTGACATGAAATAACATTCTTAGAATTGCAGTTAGATAAGAGATGAAACCTGCCACCTTTAGATTGTCCTGATTTTAGCCTGAATTTTGTTGATTTGATATCTTGGGTGTTCTTGCAACTTGCTTATTTCCAAGTAGATCGTGCTTGTGTATGTGTGAAATAAAGTCACCTCCTGGAAACTAAGGCACAAGCAAGCAGTGAAAACTAACTTTGTTTTCTCCAGATTTGTTGTTGTCGTTGTTCTGGGGGTGATGGTGACTGGGATTTAATCAGTTTGAGAAACCAGGATAAAGGTGATGATAAAAACAAACCCTTGATGAGTGCTTCTGGGGTGTGTGTGCCTGGCACTCCATCTCTTACTCCCGTTTTCTCCTCCTGTAATTCCCATTTCTCATTTCCATTATTTCATTTAATTCCAACAGGCATCCATTGAGGTAAGTACTGCTTATAGTTAAGTACTGCTTATAGTTTCAGAGATGGCTGTTACACGACTGAGAGGTTACATGGACACGCTCTCCCCTCCCAGTCTCTGAAGAATCTGAATCCTTTAGAGAGAATATATTCTTCAAAAAGAACCTGGAGATAATGGATGGAAATATCTACAGCAAAAGGAGATACATTTTTATTTTGCCTTTTCAAGCTCTTTCCAAGTCTTTCCAGCTGTGCGTTAGATTGAGGGGCTTTCTTTCCTGCTTTCAGCCTCGAGGCAGGAGCAGTGCTTCTCGACCCACGCGGTACACTGCAGTCACTCGGGGAACGTTTCAACAATAGGGGTGTCTTGGGAGTTCCCCTCGTGGCTCAGTGGTCAACGAACCCGGCCAGTATCCATGAGGACTTGGGCTCGATCCCTGGCCTCGCTCAGTGGGATAAGGATCCAGCATTGCTGTGAGCTGTGGTGTAGGTCTCATATGCGGCTCAGATCCAGCGTTGCTGTGGCTGTGGTGTAGGCCGGCGGCTACAGCTCCGATTGGACCCCTACCCTGGAAACCTCCATATGCCTCGAATGAGACCCTGAAAAGACAAAAACCAAAAAAGCCCTAAAGTATGGGTTCTCAGTTTCATCCCCAGAGATTGCAGTTTAATTGGCTTGGGCTGCTGGGGTTTTTTAATTGGACACTGGGATTTGTTTTAAAGTTCTTCTCGGGTAATTCCAACGTCACTAGAGTGGAGAACCAGTGGTGTGTACCTGTGGTTCCCCAGACTTGTCTGCATATTGGAATCACCAGGGGAGCTTCAAAAACCGATGCTGCTATATGCCAGTCCCCCAGAGGGGGTGATTTCCTCGGTCTGTGCTGGGGCCTGGAGCTCGGAACTTTGAAGGTTCCCAGGCGATTCCCGTGTGCCTGCAAGCTCGGGGACTGCTGGTTCAGGCAGTGGAGTTTGCCCCTGGCTGCACTTTAGAATCACCTGAGGAACTTCTAAAGCTCCCATGACCCTGACTTGCAGCCACTCCAGTTAAAGACAGTCTTTGGCAGCGGACTTGGCAGCCGTAGTTGTCCATACTCTCTAGGTGATTCCAATACGAAGCCAAGCGCAAAACCCGCAGGTTTCTTTTGCTTTCTTTTGGCAGGGGGGTGGTGAGGTGAGAATGGGGCTGTGGTGTGCAGCGGCTTGGTGCGTGGTCTCAGGTCCCGGACCAGGGCTGCAGCAGTGTAACGCCAAATCGTAACCACTACACTGCCAGGGAGCTCCCTCGCAGGTTTCTTCTTTTCTCTCCTCTGTTCTTTTGGATCAACCATGTTTAGTTTATTAATTCAAAATACCTGAGGGGCAAAGGGGCAATGGTTGATACAGAAGAGGCTTTTCCTATGTAGCTGTACTGAGTTCATTTTCTTCAACCAACATGATAAGAATGCAGAGCTCAGCAAATTATGGAAAGTAATACACTCCATGTTCCAAGTAATTAGCTAATAACAAAGTTAGTTTTGCCTGCTTGTACTGACATAGTTTAATTAGTACTGAAACCAAGGATGAGATCGCTGATTTAATAAACCTAGGGTTTTTTTTTTTCTTGATTTAATAATTCTAGGTCCTCCCCGCCGACCTCCACCTCTGTTTTGTATTGTTTGGCTCGTATCAGAAATGACTTTGCCCTCTAACATCAAGGAGCCACTAAGAAAAATTTTAAAAATTGTAATTAAGAAAAATAAAGGTGATGTCTTCCGTCTGTGCCTTTTTGAACTTGTTCCCTTTTGTCACGTTCTCCAGGAGTACCAGGTGTCAAAGAAGAACGCTTTGAGGAAGGAATGACAGTCAAGCACTGCGCCTTGTCCCTGGTGGGAGAGCCCATCATGTACCCAGAAATCAACAGGTTTGTGAAGCTGCTGCACGAGCGTAAAATCTCCAGTTTCCTGGTCACAAACGCACAGTTCCCTGCGGAAATCAGGTGAGCAGTCCAGCTTGTTATGGTGCCGCTGCTTGCGTCTGTGTTTGACTAAAAAGCCAAACTAACAGTCGTTAATATATTCAAAAAGGGCTTATTGATCACTAGCTATACCCAGATGTTGGCTTGAGGGGACAGAGATGGTCCTGATCTTAAAAATCTGTTCTGTTGAGGAAGATAACATTAGTTTAAAAAAAAAAAAAAAAGAGTTACAAATAAATTGTTGGAGGAATTCAGAAGAGAAGTTTGTTTTTTTTTTTTTTAAGATGAGAGAAGCAGGGTTAAACATCTTAGAGGAAGCATCGTTACATTTGAGTCTTAGAACATGGTTAGGATTGGTACTTGGGGAGATATGAAACTGTTGATTTTTAATAAGAACTGTCTGAGGAGTTCCCACTGTGGCACAGTGGGTTAAGAACCCCGACTGTGGTGGCTGGGATCACTGTTGAGGAGCAGGTTCGATCCCCAGTCCGGTGCACTGGGTTAAAGGGTCTGGCATTGCCACAGCTCAGATTCAGTCCCTGGCCCGGGTGTGACCATTAAAAAAATAAAAGAAAAAAGAAACCAGCTGAGAAAGATACGGAGTTAGCGTATTTGGGATACCATTACGTAAATATCGTTGATCCGAACCACAGAGTGTGTAAAAGATCCTGGCAGCTGGAAAGCAAGTTGGAGAGGGTGGGCCTGACTTGAAATGCTGTCCTTTAGAAAGATCTTGCTTTCTACAGAGTCATCTGTTAGCACAGTGTCAAGTGGGTGAGCCAAGAGGCAGGAGACTGGGTAGGTAATGATACGTCTGTTCAGGTAAGAGTTATGAGGATGAAAGCAAGACCGAATGAGGAGTCTTAAAAAGGTGACCTTGAGGCTTGGTAGATAAGCCTGGCAAAATGTGAGCCCTGCATAGAAGAGGTTGTAAATGATTGATTACATAAGTTCCAGCGGTATTGACTGGTGGGCTTGTGGGGTCCTGTAACAGTCCAGCGGTCACATAAGGAAGGAGCAGGTTTAGGAGGTAAGACGGTGAGGTTGGTCTGCATGACTTGGGGGGAGTGCTTGTGAGTGGAGACAACCACCTCCTGAGGCCTGGAAATGATCGGATTTTGTGTTATGCTTGAACTATGCACAAATTACAGCAGCAAAACCATTAATTTTTACTTAGCTGTTATTTACTTGTGCTCAGGATTGAAACTTGGCTTAGAAATGGGTGAAAACCCACTGTTTCTCCAAAAAATGGCTGAGTCTTAATAAGAGCAGTAATCTTTGTGTTGTGTTAACATGTCCTATTCCATTCCCACTTCTCTGGCTCTGCAAACTAATAGTTTACTAAAGCCATGGTAAAAACCTGTAGCCTGGTAGCCAGAGGAAGGGACAAAACAGAGTTGGAACTCTTTCGAAGTCCCATTCCCAGAGAATTATCTTTATATGGCTTGCATGACAGTTCCCTGGAAACTCTCCCTCACAGGGGTTGCGTTCATTCAAAGTGACTCAGAGTTTGTCCAGTGCAAAAAGCCTTTCGCTTGGGTGTTTCTCATGAATAATTATCGGCAGTTGTTTTGCTTCCCAGCTGCCCGAGGCAGCAGTAACAGTTGGTGCAAACAGGAAGCTAACCACATCCTTAAAAGGAAAAACTTGGGGATGAGATGTCCGTAGGGGACATTGAGAAGCTCCGGCATGTTCGCAGAAATCTAGAAGACTACATATGTGAGCAGGCTGTGGGTATGCCAAGGAAGGCTTGAAAAGACCCTGTACTCTCTTCTACCTGATATTGATGTCTTGAGCAAGTAGACAGTGAAAACTAAGGCAGAGTTGTTGTCAGCTGCCTACTTGAGCATTGAAGGTTTGCCCTAACACACACACGGAGCCTCTCAACGAAGACTAGGGGCCTTACTGATTGAAGGCATTTCAGGATATCTGTAAATATTACCTGGCAACTAAGCCAACCAAACAGGTATTTTAGTGCCTAAACACAACCAAGAACACAGAATTTACCAAATTGGTTCAGTAACAACAAAAACAGCAAATCGACAGCAGAAAAGAACAAAAGCCTTGGTTGGGAGATACCGGATTTAGAATTGCCAAATAATATTATTTCAAATGTCCAGCTTTTGTAAAATTCCTGAACTAGACAAAGAAACAAATGGCCCATAACACAGGGAAGAAAAGAGCTAATAGAAACTGTCCTTTTTAAAGACATATTCCACACATGTAAGTATTGGATGTTTGGGTCACTTCGGTTATTTTTTTGTCCAGTAGGAACATCAGAATTACTACTGAAGCTGCTTGATTTCTTACAAACATAAATCTCTCTCCTTTTTTTCCTTTCTATGGAGATGAGTAGGTTTCATTCTAGGTAGAGTCTTGATATGATCATTGGTTATCCTAGGGAGAATGAGGCCTAATCGCTACTGAAAGGAAAAAGGGGAGAGGGATTTTTTTTGGTCTTTTGTCGTTTTAGGGCCACACCCTCGGCATGTGGAGGTTCCCAGGCTAGGGATCTAATTAGAGCTACAGCTGCCGGCCTATGCCACTGCCACAGCTACACGGGATCCGAGCCGCGTCTGCAGCCTACACCACAGCTCACGGCAACGCCGGATCCTTAACCCACCAAGCGAGGCCAGGGATTGAACCTGCAACTTCATGGTTCCTAGTTGGATTCATTTCCGCTGAACCATGGCGGGAACTCTGGGAGAGGGATTTTTATGTTCAGTTATAGTGCATGTCTATAAACGATCATTCTTAACTCAGAGATTTCAAATCAGCAGGATAAAGGGTCATCACAATAGCTGTATCAAGATTCATTGGGCATTTTCACCAGGGACCGGGCTCAGGGTTGTACATTCCTTTTATTGGAGAGTCCTTTTTAATTGTTCTCAACAACAATGTGAGATTCTGAGACCCAGGAATTATTATGATGGTTTTAAGGCTGTAACTGAAATGATTCTAACTCTGCGTAGAGTGGAGACAGATAAATGACCCAGCTTGGAGCCTCGTTGTCTGTCGTGGGGAATAGAAGCCATTAGCAGGCAGACACAATATCCCTGAGGCCCACAAAGTTTCTCCAAGGTCCTTTTACTACTTTTGGGCCCCTTAGGAACGAGCTGTCTTTTCTCTTCTCCATTCTTCCTCCACTCCCTGGCAAAAGGTCTATAAAATTCCTTGATTACAGCACCTTAGACTTTTAGTACTGACAAAAATTCCTTATTTCTAGTGTCCGTGGTCAGGGCTTCCTTTTTTTGGGAAAATGATGGCGGCTTGTAAAACAACTATGGCTTTTGAAATTTACTATTCCTAATCTTAAGGAGTTAAGGAGGCATAGTGAAAAGGTCAGGCCATTTCCCATTTTTGCATCAGGCAGCTTTATGACAAAGTCCTGTAAGTAAGTATCAGATGATGATCGCCAGCAGTAACCATTAAGACAATCTTTTTTATTTTTGTAAAACATGAAGTCCATTTAGTGTAGCTTGTCTGTTTTTATTAAAGAGGCTTCCAGCAAAAGGGGCGGTGAGACGAAAGGCTGCCATTACAACATGCTGTCGTTTTGCATTTTCAGTAATTGAAGTCTTTGCTCTCAGTATGACACGTTATTGAACTTCTAAGGATTCCCTTCATCAGTATTGGAGAAAGATCAAAGCAACGAGAGTCTGCTAGTGTTTTAATCATTCTTTCCTAACTTTGATCAGAGCTTCTCCACTTTAAACAGCTTAGAGGTTAGACATTTCTGATTTTTCCACAGGTCACTAAGCCAGATCATTACAAGCGTTTGTTTGGCTCGCATTTCCTTGACAGTTCTGTCGACAGAAGTCAACAATACCTCCTAAAAAGTAGCTTTAAGTGTATGGCTAGATGAAAAGAAAAATACTGTTCCTGTCCTTCATGGTCTTCCACTCAAAGATTGATAAGGCTGATACTGATGGGTAGAAAAAGCACACAAACCACTTTGATGGTGAATTTTGTGGCATGTGAATTATGTGTCAGTTTTAAAAAGTGCATAGACTTTGAAAAACAAAAAATTTTAAACAATATTCTAGCGGTAATTACAAATTCTAGAATATTTATAGAAAATGAGAGAATTGGGTCAGAGGATTATTAAGGGGGATTTCTTTTCTTCTTTTTTTGGAAATTCATTGAAGAGAGTGAATTGTGAGACCCATTTGAAGGGAGAACAGAGACACTTTGGAAAAAGAACAATCTGGGGAGTTCCCGTAGTGGCTTAGTGGCTAACGAATCTAAGAACGATGAGGTTGCGGGTTCAAGCCCTGGCCTCCCTCAACGGGTTAAGGATCTGGTGTTGCCGTGAGCTGTGGTGTAGGTTACAGATGTGGCTCGGATCCCACATTGCTGGGGCTGTGGCATAGGCCAGCAGCTACAACTCCAGTTCGACCCCTAACCTGGGAATCTCCATAGGCCACGGGTGTGGCCCTGGAAAAGACGGAAAAAAAAAAAAAACCCACAATCTGGGCTTAAAACACACCTGGCAGGAAAACTGGTAGATGAAGACATTGTGAAATGAGTCACTGAGTTTGAGAGAAGTGGAGAATGAGTGGTATTGAAGGGTATAGATTAAGAAGGCAAAAAAACACAAGAGCCTGCAACATACATTTTTCTTCTAGGTTTCACTCTTTTGTAAGAGCTTGGGCTGCTCTTGCTTGATCCAGCTCTGCGTTGCTTAAGGCTCCCAGAAAAGGTTATTGTTTGCCCATACAAGGCTTGACCTTAAACCCACCCCTGCTCTCAGAGGCATGGGGGAGGCATGGCTCTTTGCCTTTGAAAGGAGACTGGAGCCCTTTAGGTTCTTCTCGTTTCTTAGAAAACTTCCATCAGTGACTTGTTGATGAGAGGCGGCCCATCCGTGCAGACCCCTGTAAAAGCCACTTAGGTAGAATTTATGGGGAAACTGGTCCGAGAGCCCCGTTTAATTGTGCCGAGCTGAGGATGTCAGACCTAAAGCTCGATCTTGTCTTGTTTATTTTCCACTGAAACCTAGTGCTTGAAGAGAGACCAGTTTTAAGTAATTGAATGTTTTCAGTTTATTAGGGATAGTCTCGTCATTTAAAAAAATAACCAGCTGACATCCCATTCTGTCACAATGAAATCGTTGCTTCAGTCTTCTGGGAGATGGCGAAGCCTCTAGACCCAGCGAAATGTTTAATCACCACATCTATTATGGATTGTAAATTTAACATCGTATAAAGGCTGATATACATGTGATTTTCTTTTTCTGTTGTGTGTATGTGGTTTTTTTTTTTTTTAATTTTAAATTACCAAGGAACCTCAAACCAGTTACCCAGCTATATGTCAGTGTGGATGCTAGCACCAAAGAGAGCCTGAAGAAAATTGACCGCCCGCTCTTCAAGGATTTCTGGCAAAGATTCCTTGACAGTTTAAAAGCCTTGGCTGAAAAGGTAAGAATTATGCATCTTAAAAAAAAAAATAGAGAGAACTTTTTTCTTCCTTTTTTTAAAGACTAAAATCTACTTTTTCTAGGCTTCTGCTTTTATTATTCCATAAATATTTACTGAGTTCCTCTTAAGTTTCTAGCGCTCTGCCTGTGTGTATATCGTATGTTCCTCATGTATTTAGGAAGACAGATACTCCTCTCAGAGCTAATTAATAAAACACAGGTAAGCAGCAGTTCATAGCAACCGTGGAAGAGGAGTCAGCAAACGGTGTATGTTTACATAGGAAGTTAATTTTCCTGAATTTCTAGAACCAAGTTTCCTACCCGTTCTGAGGAACTCAACTGCAGAATGTCCAAATTTAATGTCTTTTCCTGCAAACTTTGCCTCTTCCTAACGCCTACCTGTTCTTTTAGTCCTAAAGTAATCTTCTGGTTCTTCTTTTCCACTGACCGTCCCTTTGCCAATAGTTGGTGTTTTCTGTTAGTTCTTCCTCTTTTCTCTTGAAGTCAGTTCTCCGCTCTGTTCTCTCTGCTTCTGCCCTGCAGTTCCTCGTGCTCTACCCACATCTGACTGATACCGAGAGTCACTGTAGGAGCTTAAAAAATTACAGTTTCCTGTTGCAGTGGGATTTGAGCATCCACATTTTAAACATCTCAGGTGACCTTTTTTTTTTTTTTTTTTTTTGCTTTTGCTATTTATAGGGCCACACCCACGGCATGTGGAGGTTCCCAGGCTGGGGGTCCTATGGGACCTATAGCTGCCAGCCTACGCCACAACCACGGCATGTGGAGGTTCCCAGGCTGGGGGTCCTATGGGACCTATAGCTGCCAGCCTACGCCACAACCACAGCAATGCAGGATCCGAGCCGTGTCTGCAACCTACACCACAGCTCACGGTAACGCCAGATCCTTAACCCACTGAGCGAGGCCAGGGATCGAACCTGCGTCCTCATGGATGCTAGTCAGATTTGTTAACTGCTGAGCCACAAAGGGGACTCCATCAGGTAACTTTTGATGTGCAGCCAGATATTGGGGGAGTAACTGTCCCCAGGACACCTGCCTTTCCCTGCTTTGCCTGGCACTCACTTTGACTTCGCTACCCCATAGCTATCTGGCTGCAGTGGACGTTTCTGGACTCATCGTTCACCATACTCCCCAAGAATGCTGTGCCTCCCTGCTTATCTTGCCGTTTCTGCAGGTGTGCCCAGTGCTTTTTCCAGGTCTTTAGTCACCTCCTCAGAGCCTCAATTGTCCTTTCTTTCCATTCCTGTGACCGGTAGAAATTCCCTGCATCCTTCAGGTCTCAGCCTCACCATTACCTCTACCACGAAGTCTTTTTCAGTTGCAAATAGCTGCCCCTCTCTCCCTTGCTAAGTTTTTTTTTTTTTAATCTGTAAATACACTTTGCTTCCTCTGTTTCATCCTAGCTTCTTTCTCCCCAACTGGATTCCTTCCTCCCGTCTGAATTCCACATGGTGTCTAACACAGCACCTTTTATGGTATTTGATAAGTGTTCGTTAAAGGAATGAGTGAGTGGAGACTCACTAGAGCTCTGTAATGCTGACACGTACTGTACACATTTTCTTGACTTTTCAGCCTATCACTGCTTCCTTCCCCCCACCCTCCTTTTATGCTTAGGAAGGTAAATTGGTGCCTTTTTTGTTGATTAACACTGACATTATTTAAGACAGGCGAAAGAAGCATTGGTTTCTGATCTGCCTTGGATTATGCATAAAGGTAGCAAGTCAGCTGCTTCTTGGGTCCTCAATTCTGTTCATCTCTGGACTTCACTTTCAGCTGTATCATCTTTGCTTGTTGTACAACTGGAGATACATAGCCTAAAATTCAGAGTGGCAAGAGCTGGCAATATCAAACACACATAGGATCATTTTCTCGACCATATTCTGAGTCACAGTGTGGAAGATGAGAAGTAGGCATTCGCAGAATGGCTTAATAGCTTCCTTTTTTTGGTTTTGGCCAAAATTTTCCAAAAAATGAATTCTTATCTTGAAGTTACAAGCCTTTGGCTGTCAAATTCAATTGTAAGTGCTCTGGGTTGACTCGTTGATAGTAATGCAGTAACTTAACCTTATGCACTGTTTTCTACCCTGTGTGCGTCTTACTTATAGGATCATTAGTGCGTCCACATGACTCTAGTTGAAAAAGTTTCCTTGGGCTATTTAAAGTATCTGCCTGCAGGTTAGGGCAGTTCCTGTCTGAGCATTTTGTACGATTACTTTATGTTTCTCATTCTTGTGTTGTTTACATTGTCATTTAAGAAAGACCTGTGGCAGGAAGCTGCTGTCAAAAAGTTTTCTTTGAATTAATTCAAGCTAAGTTATTTCTTTTTGAATATCTGATATTATTGGCACATTAGATTCTATCAAGAAAGGTCTACCTTACTGCTGTTTAATACTTGAAAATAAGACTGTGACTGTACTTATTAGCTAGTGTCAAATATATGATTACTGTAATCTGGTATCGTTTTACTTTTTTAAATTTTCTTGTCTTTTTAGGGCCGCATCTGTGGCGTATGGAAGTTCCCAGGCTAGGGGTCGAATTGGAGCTGTAGCCGCCGGCCTACACCACAACCACAGCAACGCAGGATCCGAGTCATATCCGTGAGCTACATCTCAACTCACAGCAACACCGGATCCTTAACCCACTGCACAAGGCCAGGGATCGAACCTGTGTCCTTATGGATACTAGTCAGATTCATTTCTGCTGAGCCATGATGGAAAGTCCCTCATTTGAGTTTTTAAATGAAAACTTAGAAATAAATGTGATATTTGAGATATTTTAATTAGAACATCCATGCTGTTATCTATTGTTAACTTGTTTAAGCTTCCAGTGTACTTGAGCAAGGAAAGACAGGTGAAGAGAAAGCATTTCTTAAACTTTATAAACAAAGAAATCTAATTTCCCCCAAGCTTTGCAGCCTACGTGTGAGCTAGTGCACACCAAAGCAGAAGAGGGTAGCATCTTTTGTTTTTCACTCCTGGCAAGTGTCATGTTTACATTTCAAGATTTTTATCCTTTGTCAAAATGTTCCTTTTCAACTATGAAGGGAGAAATATATTGGTACTTGAGTATGTGGGGCTCAAAAGTGATTCCGTCATGACAACACAGCATAAAATGTGTTAGCATCAATTTCCGTACACAATAGCTGCTTGTCAAACAGTCCATTTTTTTTAAAGAAAGAGAAATCCATCTTGTGCAAGACAACACTGCCTACCTTTGGCAGCAGATTTTTATCAACAGTGTGACCAGATGTGTTTCGGCTGGCACTATTATTATGCCATGTTGAGAATCTAGTAGGAGATTGAACTAATTAATCCTTTTCCATGTTTGAGCAATAATATTGATATTCTTGAAACCTCATGTTTGAAGGACAAAAATAAATGCCTGTATTACACATTCTTAGATATCAGAAGTGAACATTAGTCCCCTCTCTACGGATGTGAGCATGCTATATATATATATACACACACACACACGCATATATATATATACACATATATATACATATATATATATATATTTTTTTTTTTTTTTTGCTTTTTAGGGCCACACCTATGGCATATGGAGGTTCCCAGGCTAGGGATCAAATTGGAGCTGCAGCTGCTGGCCTACACCACAGCCACAGCAACGCCAGATCCAAGTCGTGTCTGCGACCTACACCACAGCTCACGGCAATGCTGGATCCTTAACCCACTGAGTGAGGCCAGGGACTGAACCTGCATCTTCATGGATACTAGTCTGGTTTGTTTCTGCTGTGCCACAATGGGAACTCCCCTTTTGCTCCTTATTTATTTGGATTGTTGTTATTTTTTATTGATTTGTAGATTTCCTAAACTATATTCTAGGTAAGTGTTTTTGTCAGATACATGTGCTCAAGGTATCTTGTAGTCTGTCTTTGCCTTTTTACTTTTAATGATATCTTTCAGTAAACAGACATTCTTAATTTTAATAAAGCCCAATTTATCAGTTTGTTCAAGTTTTATGGTTAGTGTTTTTCACATCCTGTTTATGAAATCATTGCCTACCCCAAGGTCATGAAGATATTTTCTTTCTTCTTCTTCTTTTTTTTTTTTTGGTAAAAGCTTTATTAGCTTTTCTTTCATATTTGGGTCTGTGAATCATCTCATTAATTTTTCAAGGATAATTTGAGGAGGGTTTATTTACTAAGGGCTTCATTATAAAAGTGTGTGGGAGGAAGAGGGGAACCACTGGGTTTGTGCCAAGGATCCCAGGCGGCCCCAGGGACAAGGGGAAGGAGCGGTTCCTGGCAGCGGGACGGGGAGGGACCGCCATAGAGCAGGCTGCCTGGAGAAGAGGAGTGATGTCCCGCCAAGGCGGGAAGACGTCTCTTTCTCTTCCCTTCTCCACCAGAGCTCCCACTGGCCAGACCCTAAAGGAAGCCTGAGGGCACGGGAGCCTAGTCAAGGCAGTAACAGTTGCAGCTTCCATTTCAGTGGTAAGACACCAAGGTTCAGACAGTTTTTGCGATGTTTTCAAGGTCACACACACAATTGGTGGAGCTGAAAATTCAGTCTGGGTACATGGGACTCCAGATGCATATTTGTTAACCACTGTATAGGGACTCTGTCTGTATGATAACTTCTTGTTTTCATCTTCAAATCTGATAATTTAACTCTTTGCCCACCTGCCTCTTTACAGAGTCCAGTCTGCACAGAACCTCAGAACCTTCTACATCTTGGTACTACTTCCTGTTGTCTGGGCCCTGCCCCCCGACTTTACCTTGGTTCTCCCTGTCTTAGTAGCTAAATGCCTATTCACTGTTTTTTTTTTTTCTGGGTTTTTGTTGTTGTCGTTGTTTTGGGCTATGCCCGAGGCATGTGGCAGTTCCTAGGCCATGGATCGAACCCATGCCATAGCAGTGACCTGAGCCACTGCAGTGGTACCAGGTCCTTAATTGCTGAGCCGCCAGGGAACTCTTCTGTTCACCACTGAACACCTCTTGTAGTACTAACATTTCTCGTGGAAACGGGACAGTTCTTCTCTTTGGGATTAAGGATGTGGACAGACAAGTCATAGTGTTCCCAGGTATCCAGCCAAATGCCATAATGTGCACGTGTCCTGCCAGATGCTAGGTGTTTGCTGGCTCAAACCAGCAGAGAGTGGAAATTTGATGGAAGTCAGAACATAGTGGGTTACAGAAAGTGGATACGTTAATTGTCCCACATATAAACATTTTCATCTCGAGCTCTTATTTCATCAATCTGACATGTATTTGTTTTTCCTAGATGTTTTCACCAACAACGCATCATATAATTTCCCAAGACTAGTAATTAGTCATCTTAAATACATTATTTGATCACCATTTGATCCATTGTTTACTGAAAAACATTGACTTCTCTTTCATACTCCATACTTTTTGTTTTTCTCCCTTTAGAGGCTTTCAAGGCAGTGATTAGTGATTGTTTTTTGTTCTTAGCATTTAGTCAAAGTATTTGACTGGAACCTACTGGGGATCTTTCTAGTCGTCACTCAGAGAGCATAGCGCAGGGAGGTGACTCCACATGGTACCACATCAGCCCCATGACCTTGGCTGAACTTCTGAACCTCTGGAAGCCTTTGCTTCCTCACCACTTACTTGGGATTAAAGTAGTTCCTGACTCACCAGATTGTGTTGAGGGGCTAAATGATATAACACAAGTAAAACTTATAGTACACTGCTGGGCTCACTAATGTTAGCGCTGTTATTAATAAAATGAGTTCTGACTTTGAGGAGTGATCATTTGCCTCTTCCGGCTAATTTTTGGTCACAAATAATTCTCAGCCCTTTGGAGACTTCTTTTTACTGCATGCCTTTTAGCCAACTCTTTCTTTGAGCATATGGTGCTTCAAGTCTTGTGCTGCATCCCAGATACAATTACAACTAGGATGTGGTCCAAGCCCCAGGGGAACTGCAGTCTTCTGGGGACAAATATAGGCAGACCTCATTTTATGACGCTCTGCAGATTCTGCAGTTTTTACAAAATGAAGGTTGTGGCAACCCTGTGTCTGTCAAGTCTGTCAGTGCTGCTTTCCCAGTAGCATATGTTCACGTTGTGTTTGTGTGTCCCATTTTGGTAATTCTCACAATGGGTCAAACTTTTTCATCATGATGATATTTGTTACGGTGATCTGGGAGCAGCGATCTTTGATGTTACCACTACAGCTCATTGAAGGCTTAGATGATGGCATTTTTTTAGCAATGCTAAAATGTTTTTTAATTAAAGTATCTACATTTTTTAAAGAAATGCTGGTACCACACAATAGCCTGTAGTATAGTGTAAACATTTATATGCACTGGGAAACCCCAAAATTTGTGTGATTAGCTTTATTGTGATATTTGATTTATTTCGCTTTTGATCTGGAGCTGAGCCTGCAACATCTGTGAGGTTTGCCTATGGACAGCTAAGCAGCCAGTTTTAGCACATGATGCTGGGAGCCCGGACAGGGGTATGCACAAAGCTACACAAGATAAGGAGAGACTCTGGGATCAGAGTTGGGGAGGACTTCAGCAAAACAGATCTATCCCACTCAAAAACTGAGAAACGGTCGTAAAGCTCTAGCTCTCCTCTGGTTAATAGGGTCTAGTACACAAACAGGGTTTGAAAAAAAATCTGTTAAAATAATTCTGTAGTCCTAAAAACACTGCCCTTTGACTGAAGCTGAAAAAGCGTCTTTTAATGTATATACTAATTAGGTACCCTTTTTGACTTAAAAGCTGTATTGAACAAAAGCATGAATAATAGTTGCATAACTGTGAGGTCATGGGTGCTATCATGTTTTCCAGATTTCATTAAAAGTAAACAAAATCTATGATAACATTAGAGGGGAACAATTTATATTTTATCTTTAAAATCTGCTTTCATTTTCCATAGGTCGTTACCATAGGAGTGGGTAATTTATCCAGTAGAATTTCTAGATCTTGATGGCTTCCACAGCCAGATCCACAGGGTCGTATCCATTTTTTGGGTGGGTGACTTTCAGGGCCAAAGCATTTTTTTTTTTTTTACATTTGAGAAAGTGTCTTTTACATGAAACTCGCTGTGTATTAAGGTCAGCCCTGAAAAGATTGTGGCTCGAATGCTGGTGAATAATACTGACACACTGCAGCTCAGAAAATGAGAAATGGTTTGAAAAATCTAGTTATCCCCAAGTTAATAGGGTTTTATCTACCCTTTGACCTGCTCGTCATATTATCAGGTCGGCTGAAGGATATAGGAAGAGACATCCGCCTTCCAAATACAGGCACACACTGCAGGCCCTCTCCCTGTCGACTGTTGGTTGGTTTCCACCTGTTTGTTTTTAATACCCAAACATATACCGCATAGAAGTCTTTCAGTACAATGTTTTTATAAGGGCACAGTTCATATTTATTTTCCAAAACTCAATACAACATTTATTTTTTTATTTTATTTTGCTTTTTATGGCTGCACCCGTGGCATATGGAGGTTCCCAGGCTAGGGCTGCCAGCCTACACCACAGCCACAACAACATGAGATCTGAGCTGCGTCTGCGACCCACACCACAGCCCACGGCAACGCCGGATCCTTAACCCACTGAGCGAGGCCAGGGATCGAACCTGCAACCTCATGGTTCTTAGTCGGATTTGTTTCCACTGCACCATGACGGGAACTTCTTAATACAGCATTTAAAGCAATATAATCTGCCAGAAAAGTCCTGAGTGGCATTCCAAATACAGTTGGTAGATCATCAAAGTGCAGTGCAGACGATTTGAAAAGCTCAGCAAGCAGCCAGGGGAAGTTTGCTTCTTGATGGTGCTGGCCCGGAGGGAGGCCACTTTACTGAGCAGTTAACCTTGTTTGTTTTCACTTGTTAAACCAGAAAGTAGTGTTTTACATATTTTACAGACTAGTGCAATAGTCAGTACATTTGTGGACATTTTACCCTGTTTTAGCTTCATTTTAAGAAAAATCTTTGGAGGCTTTGAAGTTCATGTGTAACACATTTTTAACTTTTCCCATGTAGAATAATGAGAAATATGCTTCACTCAGCATTTTTATACATGCTCCTTTTTTTTTTTTTTTTTTTTTTTTTTTTTTTTTTTTTTTTTTTTTTTTTTTTTGTCTTTTGTGATTTTGTGGCCGCACCCGGGGCATGTGGAGGTTCTCAGGCTAGGGGTCGAATTGGAGCTGTAGCCGCCGGCCTGCACAGCAGCCATAGCAACGCAGGATCCCAGCCGCGTCTGCAACCTATACCACAGCTCACGGCAACGCCGGATCTTTAACCCACTGAGCAAGGCCAGGGATCGAACTCGCAACCTCATGGTTCCTAGTCGGATTCGTTAACCACTGTGCCACGATGGGAACTCCTTATATATGCTCTTAAATTTCAGGAACAGATTACTGTTCTCAGCTGGGAGATGCTTGTGTTACTGTAGTTTCGTGATGTTTAATTAACTAGTGATTCTGATGGTTCTTGAAATGTATTAGTTGGTTGTGTGTTTCCCGTGGTCATCTTTTCTGGATGTCTTTCTGCTGCCCACTATATTTTAAGTTGTATTTTTCAGATTTACAGTATTCAGGGAAGTACTACTTATATTCTATTTTACTGTCATTGTAGTTCTTATTTAGGCCTAAGTTTGAGTTTTAGGTAAATAGTTGTAACCACACTCTAGGTATAACTTTTGTCTCCTTTACAACTTAAGTGTTTTTCTGTCCTGTGATGTAATCTTGCTCTATTATTTACTGATAATGATGGATTGCCATCCAATAATATTTATCAGTTTTTCCTTGTATTTTTACTTTTTTATGATTTCCTCTTATGTGTGCATAAAATTTAATATAGAGATCATAAACAAATGTTTAAAGGATCTAAACTACAAAAACTGCAGTCATTCATTCAGCAAGTATATATTTTGCTAAATATTTGGTAAGGATTCTTCAGCCACTAGGAATAAGTGAATAAGGCACATAAGGCTCCTGTTGTCTGGTAGGAGAGACAGAAAACAAATCAATAAGAATGTACCATTTATAGACCACTGAGCACAATGTGGTAAGACAAACAAAATTTCAGTAAACAAAGCCCAATCATGTGGTAATTCAGAAGAGTAACTTTTAATTTTAATTAGATAAAAGGTAATCAAAACTGCAATTTGTAAAATAGTGGAAGTCAGAATAATGTATGACAATATGCAGAATTGAATCAAAGCTGAATTGTATCACTTGGGATTCAGATTAACTACATATAGCAAAGACCCCCCCCGCCCCGCCCCCCGCCCCCGTGAGCAATAGTGAGTAGGATAATCAAGTTAGAAATGCTTTTCCTTCTTAATGTCACAGAAGCCCAAATACGGGTGAACCAAGGACTGATCCAGTGGCTGTGAGATAAGAGAAAATATATGTATTGGTTTCTTTCCCCAGTTCCTGGCACAGATCTCCAAAAACTCTTATAATGTCCTAAGCAATAAGAGCATCATCTGTTCTAATACTGGTTTTAGACTGTGGTTCCTGACACAGAGTTCCTACCTCCCTTGGCATTTCCCAGGTGTCTTTTGTTCTAATGAGGTGATTCTTGGTGGCTTGTGGATGGGTACTGATCAGTAGAGGGACCAAGCTGTGACTGAAAGCTTGGAACTTGCAGCCCCATCCCATATCCTGCAGGAAGGGGAGAGGGGCTGGAAATGGAGTTAATAATCAATCACGCTTGCGTGATGAAGCCTCCATAAAAAGCCCGTAGGCACAGGGTTCAGGGAGCTTCCAAGTTACTGAAAACACAGAGGTGCTAGGAGTTTAGTGCCTGGAGAGAATACGGAGGCTCCTCACCTGTTCCCACCTACCTTACTGTTCGGCTCTTGTGTCTGGATGATTATCTGTATTCTTTGTTTAAGGCCCTTACTCTAATTTTATTTTTTTGATCATCTGTATTTTTTATCATCATATCCTTTTATAATAAACTAGTATATAGTAAGTAAACTGTTTTCCTCAGTTATGTCAGCTATTTTAGAAAATTACTTGAACCCCAAGAGGTCATGGGAATCTCTTATTTGTAGCTGATCCATCAGAAGCACAAGTAACAGCTGAACTTGGAATTAGCATCTGAAGCCAAGGTTGTCAGTCTTGTAGGACTTAGCTCTTAAACTTTGGGATCTGATGCTACCTCCAGGTAATAGTCTCAGAATTGAGTTATATTGAAGGATACCTAGTTGGTGTCACACGCTTACTTGATGTGTGTGTGGGGGCGGGGAACCCACACCTCTGGTCAGAAGTGTGAATGTGGTAAAAGTGTAGAGGTAAAGGAGAATCACAGGATAGAGAGTTTTTCCTTTTCAGTGGCTTCCTGGTATCATCGGAGGCCCAGGTTCCTATCTAACAGGCAACATACGACTTATATTCTACAGTTTACTTCATGGTTCAAAATGCTTGCTAGAGCTCCTGCCATCAGGCTGGCATTCCAGCCTTCATTTTGAGCGGACAGTATAAGGATAGGTCTAAGAAGGGCACATCTTCCTTTTAAGATAATTTATATATGGAGTTCCCGTCGTGGTGCAGTGGTTAACGAATCCGACTAGGAGGTTGCGGGTTCGATCCCTGCCCTTGCTCAGTGGGTTAACGATCCGGCGTTGCCGTGAGCTGTGGTGTAGGTTGCAGACGCGGCTCGGATCCTGCGTTGCTGTGGCTGCGGCGCAGGCCAGTGGCCACAGCTCCGATTAGACCCCTAGCCTGGGAACCTCCACCTGCCGCAGGTGCGGCCATAAACCCGCGGCCATAAAATGACAAAAGGCAAAAAAAAAAAAAAAAAGATAATGTATATAACACTTCCTTTTTTATCTTTTTGGCCAGGACTTAGTCGTTTAGCCACATCTTGCTGAGGGAGGCTAGGGAAATATAATCTTTTAGCTGAGTATACCGTTGTCCCCAAAATGTTCAGATATTCTACTTATAGGAAGAAGGGGTGACTAGGTATTGATAGGCGACTAGCAGTCTACATCAATGAACTAAGCATTAAGGTCAAATGTTAAACAAGTCACAACAAAATAAGTATTAGGAAGAAGGAAATAATCGAGATAAAAGAAGAAATCATTACTTTTTGGGGAACCCCCCCCAATTTTTGGACTGTAGAAGGTTATTGAGGCCTGTCTTCAAAGTGATCTCAGTAGTTTGGTTAGCGATGGAAGGCAGATTGGATAGCATTTGTGAGGACAGAGAGAAAAAATGCCATCTTGAAAGGGAGATGGGAGAAGGCTTTGAGGTTTGTTTGGAGGTGTTATTTATTGCTTGGCTTGAAGTGGAGGAGGCCTGAACATGAACACGTAGGTAGCGAGGAAGATGTAAGAGATCTTTGTCTCAGGGAGAGGTATGTTTTATTTCTGAATTCTAGAATAAGAATAATGGTTTTATCAGTGTCCAGGATTCCTGAGTTATTGTGATATACAGTGCTTTTCATAAGATTAAAAAAAATTAGTCCTGGACAACAAGTTGGCTTTTTTGAGAGGTTAGGTATGTTTGTCTTCATGTGCAGAGATGATGGATTTTCATCTGGCAAAGGGCTGGGGAGGGACACCCTGGTGGTTTGAACAGACGTTTTCAAAAATGACCATCACTTTCAATTTGTTTTTAGTGATACTTGCTTTGACATTTCAAATCGCATTAAAGGAAAATTCTCATATTTATCGAAAGTGGTTTGTGGTTTAAAGTGACTGAGATCCACTGTCACAAATCAAGCAGTCATCAGCCCCCATCACTCAGAGACCAGTGGGCATTTTTTTTCCCCTGCCACCCCATAGATTTCATCCTAATTTCTTCCAAATGGAATCATTCAAGACCATTCATTTCCAGGTCAATTTAAAAACTTTAGATATGGTATTGCTACTTTGGAGACTGGAATTGAACCTTTTTGTAAGAATCATTGTGCTTGATTTATGAAAAAGAGTGTGGCAAAAGGGGCTGTTAAAAAGAATATCAGAAGCTAATTTCTTCTGCTATTGAAACCAGAAAGAAGGAAGCACTTTCTCAAATTGACATTCGAAGACCCTTATTAGTGCACGTGGGAAGCGGAGATAGTGGAAACTGTTTTGTTTAACTTTCAGCCTCATGAGGATAACTTGCTCCTCTGACGTCGCCCATAAGAAGCTAGTGTGTGGCAGAAACTCATTTGCTACTTCATAAGAATAAAAAAAATTATGCTATTAGTTCCTTCGTGGTCTGAGACACTGGATTGAAATAAATTCCGTTTATATGTAGCCATTTGGGAGTTCTCGTCGTGGAGCAGTGGTTAACAAATCCAACTAGGAACCATGAGGTTGCGGGTTCGATCCCTGCCCTTGCTCAGTGGGTTAAGGATCCAGCGTTGACATGAGCTGTGGTGTAGATTGCAGACGCGGCTCGGATCCTGCATTGCTATGGCTGCGGCGCAGGCCAATGGCCACAGCTCCGATTAGACCCCTAGCCTGGGAACCTCCACATGCCGCGGGTGCGGCCATAAAATGACAAAAGGCAAAAAAAAAAAAAGATATATGTAGCCATTTGCACCTTCACTTCGGCCACACAGTGGGGAAAAAGGGTATTTTATCTGTGATAAACTAAAAATGTGAAAAATCACGGAAATAGAATTTGAGCAACCCTGGGAGTCATTTTATCTCCACCACATTTCGTCTTTCTGATAAGATATCTTTTAGCTTTGGAGTTTATAAAGCAAACAAAAAATTCCTGGAGTTCCTGTTGTGCCTCATCAGAAATGAATCTGACTGGTATCCATGAGGACACAGGTTCAATCCTTCACCTTGCCCAGTGGGTTAAGGATCTGGCGTTGCCGTGAGTGGTGGTGTAAGTCACAGACACGGCTCGGATCTGGTGTGTCTGTGGCTGTGGTGTAAGCTGGCAGCCACAGCTCTGATTCCACCCCTAGCCTGGGAACCTCCATATGCTGCAAATGCAGCCCTATAAAAACAAAAGAAAAAAGAAAAAGTCCCAAATCAAACAAAAACAAAAAACCCTCTCTGCCTGTATTAAAAACCCAAAGGGAATTTGGTAATTGTCTTCCATTAGCTCACGAGCTGCCTGCATCTTAGGGTGGCAGGAGACCTGATCCAGTGACGGGTGGAAGCTTTCGATTTATGTTACCCTCAGGAGCACCTCTGGTTTTCCCCGTTCCAGTTCATCATGGAAAATTATCATCCTTTGACTTGATGTACTTTGAAAATAGCTGGAAGACAGTGAAGACACTGGAGAACCCTTGAGTTGCAGGGCTGTTTGTGCATTTATAACCCATTACAAATTCAAGTGCATCTTCCCTAGGGAAAAGGCAGTGATTACTTTTGGGGCTCCTGGTGGCCAGTTTCTGGGAGTGATTGGATGTAGGGCCTGAGAAACACTGGAGACCATCTTATTTTCCAGAATTTACTGTTCGTAATCTCGAAGAGCGAAGTGGAGAAGAACGCAAAACCTTCCTGCCCGTTTTTCAAGATGGTCCTATTTAGTGGAGCTGAGTTTCTGAACACAGTGGTTTCTTGACCAATAGTAAAGATTATCTTTAAAAAAACCCGTATAGGAGGAAAAGTCATGTTTGAAAAATTTAATTTAGCACTTAAAGGAAAATTTAGATTGAAGTTAGGAACTAGAGCAAATCGGCGAAATCCCTTCTAAATAATATGTTCATTAAATAAAAGGGCAAAGGAAACCACATTGAATGCAGAGAATATTAATAACGTTTTATAAATCTTTAATTAGTAATGGGTACTATTCGGTTAATTTCTACTTCTCTGATCCTTGCTCTCAGTAAGGTTTCAGCAGCCACATGATAATTGCAAGTGTGTTTTGTTCTGTCTGCACAGTAAATAAAGCATTTGTTTTTTTCTTACGTGTCTGACCCATCACTAAATTGTTGACTTTTAGGTTCCATCCACTGTAGTTCTAGAAACCAGAGAATTTGATGCTTAGAATTAAAAGCCTAGGGATAAATTTCATTTAACCTAGTTTGTCATATGTATATATTTTTTGCTTTTTAGGGCCACACCTGTGGCATATGGAAGTTCCCAGGCTGGGGTTGAAGCGGAGCTGCAGCTGCCTGCCTGCGCCACAGCCACACAGGATCCGAGCCGTGTCTGTGACCTACACCACAGCTCACGGCAACAGTGGTTCCTTAGCTCACTGAGCAAGGCCAGGGATCGAGCCTGCGTCCTCATGGATTCTAGTTAGATTTGTTTCCGATGAGCTGTGTTGGAAACTCCTAGCTTACAATGTTTTTAAATGTGCTCCTTAACTCATAGAGTTAGCCACCTGTAGTGCCAACCAGGGTAACTTTCTCCCTGACCTCACCAGAATTAGCAAAATTAGACTTTCCTATCTCCTGATAAGTCTAGAGTGAATTTTTATGGCACGGGTTTGTTTTGTCTTTTAAATTATTGCTCATGAAATCCTAAAGTGTCCACTGTCCTACCTTTTATTTTCCATCCTTTTTGGCCCTCACTAATAAATACCTGCATCTCTTTTTTTCTAGCATTTCTGATAGTAGTGATTCAGAATCCCCGTACATTCTCATTTAAGTGTTCACAGCTAAGGAAAATAATATACAGGAATAAACCTGCAAGTGATAGAATTTTACAAACAAGGAACTGGTGATGGACTTAAATACATCCTAAAATAATTACCACAATACGTTTAGTGAACATCCATCATTGCATATAGATATAAAAATTAAAGAAATAGAAGAAAAAATTTTTTTCCTTGAGATGAAAACTGATAGGATTTTCTCACTTAACAACTTTCCTGTGTAATGTACAGCAGTGTTAATTATATTTATCATACGGTACATTTTACCCATAGTACTTACTTACAACCAGAAATTTGTACCGGTTTGGTTCTTTTTTTCTTTTGAGACGCCTGTGATTTTCATTGACTTCCTAATGCTTTTTCTTAAGGACTTAAGATCTTTTAAGTGTGTGTATCTATATTTATTTTTCTAAGCGTGGTATGGTATGAGATAGTAATTCTTTTTCTCCTGTATAGATAATTGATTGAGCCAGCACAAGCTGTTGAATAATTCATTCTCTACCCTCTGATTTGTAATGACTTCCTGATGTAATCACCTTTTCATGTATTCATGAATGTTTCTGAATTTTCTACTGTGTTATATTGATTAATTTTTCTGTTTTTCCCCATTGCCACACTGAGTTACTGTTGCTTTGTAATAAGACAATATTAAGTGCCAGAAAACCCTCTTTATTCTTCAGAATTGTCTTGCTTATTCTTAGCCCCATAATGCATTTTCATATTTGCTTTAGAATCACTTTGTCAATTTTCACACACACCACACACACACGTGTAAATTCGAGATACTGACTAGAATGGCATGGAATTTGTAGTTTAATTTGGGAAAGTCGCCGCATTTATGAAGTCATATCTTTGGTTTAAAGTTGCTTGTTCTGTCATTTTAATTTTCTTTGAAGTTTATCCTCTACTTGTAGATTCTGTTGGCTGTCTTTGTGAAATGTTACATTTCCACACATCTTTTGGAACTGTTTGCAGGCTCTTTTTGAGTAGGTGGTTGTTTTTGCTCACATGTGCTCTAACAGGCAGCTAGGTCCAATTCCTGGTCACGAGGCTGTTGCATTATATATTCTTAGCCCGCTTTATCTATTTGATTTTCATTTTTCATTTTATCTATGTGTCACTGCAGTGGGGATGGCGCCAGAAACGAGCTTCAGGTACCCCTTGGTACTGCATTCATCAATGTACTTTTTGGGTCAATTATGTAAATTAGATGAATAAGGATTTTGGATGAAAGACTTATTAATTTTTGGCATTTTTGCATCTGTAGAGCAAGTACCAAATACCCTTCTTCTTCCAGGCTCTTCTTGCTGTTATTGCAGATTCACTTTCTTGTGAGTCAGACATGAGGTAGAGTGCCATACACTCAGGCACATCTTGTCACTAGCAAGCTCTCCAGTGAGGAAACTTCATAGACTTACTTTAGGAACTGAGTCACCATCTAATGAGTCTGGTTTTATGTGTGTGTGTGTTGGCAGCGGCGGGTGGGGGGAGTTCTTCTTTTTCCCAGAGCCAAGCTTAGGCACAGGGAGTTTAACTGGTAGGTTAAGGACAGTCTGAACACCCCCTGACTACAAAGTATATGCACTTGCACAGTTAATTTCCCAGGAAGGGAGCCTTTACTGTTTAGTATTTGAGACTTGAAGTTGTGAATTGTTACAAGTAATAATAATTCTGGAGAAACAGATCTGTAGGCTTTATTGATTTTAGGGTTGTGTGGTTTCTAACTGCCCTGTTACTCTTCTTAGATTTATTTTGTGTCACTGGTTCTGTGCCACATGTTTGGGGTATATTAAAATGTCCTTCTCATACCACCTCCTGCACAGGTGTTTTGTGTCCAGGTGTTTCTCTCTGCTCGTGTCTGCTGCAGGGTGATGGAGTGATTGTGCCCGAAGGAGCCAGAAATATTCCTTTTTTGTCAGTATCCTCGGACATCCAAGTCAGTGTGCTGCTTAGGTGACCTCTGTGTGTGCACACTGGTATAGGCTGTAACGTGGTCTTCTGCTTATTGATTTGTATGGCGTTATTTCTCTGACTTTGGCTTATTCTTACGTAGGTAGGCTGCCTGTCTCATTCACCTTGTGGTGGTGGCCGTAGATGTCTCAATATAGGTCACCTGCATGGAGAGCAGAGAGAGCGGCCCTGTGATTTTGTAGTCAGGTCTTTCTTCCTCTAGAAATCTTACCTTTTTTTTTTCTTTTTGTGGCCATACCTGTGGCATATGGAAGCTCCCAGGCCAGAAGTAGAATTGGAGCCTTCACCTCAGCTGGTGGCAACGCTGGACCCTTAACCCACTGAGTGAGGCCAGGAATCGAACTTGCATCCTCCCAGAGACCACATCAAGGTCCTTAACCCACTGAGCCACAACGGGGACCCCTTAGCATATATTTATTCTCTTTTATTTATTTTGTTTTTGTCTTTAGCTCTTTACACTTTCTTCTTAATCATCTTTTTCTTCCCTGTTCTCGTTTTCTTTGCTTTTCCTTGCATGGTCCTGTTGTAAATTTTTTTTTTTTTTTTTGGTCTTTTGTCTTTTTAGGGCTGCACCTGCGGCATATTGAGGTTCCCAGGCTAGGAGTCCAGTCGGAGCTACAGCTGCCAGCCTACTCCATAGCCACAGCAACGTGAGATCCTTAACCCACTGAGTGAGGCCAGGGATTGAACTTGCAACCTCATGGTTCCTAGTCGGATTCATTTCTTCTGTGCCACAATGGGAACTCCGTAAATTTCTGTATTTCTGGTTCTTGGGGCACCAGTCATTTTCACACCGTGAAAACTGTTCTGTTCAAAATGCCAGTAGAACTTTACTTCTTCTATTCTTTTCCCAACTTCCAAAGGATAGAGGAACACTTCTCTGTATGACTCCTTTGCTTTTCTGATGTGTAAATATTGCTTTTTTTTTTAAATCCTCTAGTGTGGATTTTTCCCCCTCCTATTGAGTGTTTGCTTACAGTTTTTCTTCGTCTCATCCAGCTGCCGGCGCACGTAGAATCTTTTGTCTTTGCCTTTTGCACTTCTTAGCTTTCTCTTTTTGTGTACGAACTTGCAGTACACCTTAGGCTGTATGCCCGTTATGCAGTAGGCCCTCCAGGTTCACGTTTGCAGATTCAACCAACCACAGAAAATATTTGGAAAAAAAAAAAATTCCAGAGTTTCAGAAAGGAAACTTAAATTTGCCTCACAAGACAACCGTTTTCATAGCATTTCCGCTGTATTTACCACTGTTTGCATAGTATTCGGTATTATAAGTAATCTAGAGGTGATTTAAAATATAACTAGAAATGATTTAAAATAGACAGGAGGACATGCCTAGGTTATATGCAAATACCATGAGATTATGTATAGACTTGAACATCTTAAAGATTTTTGGTATCTGCAGGTGTCCTAGAACCAGTTCTCTGAGGATATGGAGTGCTGACCAAATACATTATAATGTGGGGTCGTGTGTGTGTGTGTGTATGTCTATCTGTGTGATATGGATGTGTATACACATATCCACGTGTATATATATGAAATTCTTGACTTCACCCTCCTACTCCTTCACATGTGCAACATTTTCCTGCATATTAACCGTGTTACCAGGAAGATGCCAAGCTCTTGTCTTTTTGCTGTTGTTAAGTAACGTGGAAGTACATGACCCCTCAAACCCTGGCCGCACTTCATCTTATTTTCAAGTTGATTTGCGTGGTGTGCTGAAGTTCTGCAGAACCTAAGGCAGATCTTACTTCCTTTAGCAGATTTCTGGTCTTTGAGCAAGAGAATCTTGTTTAAGTTATCTGTTTTAGGATGATTGCGGTCAGGCATATCAAGAAACCATTAAACTGATCCAGTCTCATCCTAAGGGTCAGTACTATTAAAATATATATGTCTGTGTGTGTCCATACATGTTTTCTGACCCCACAACTTGTATTTCTTTCCCAGCCTTTTTTGTTTCCCCTGTTTATATGTACTTATGTCATTAATACCATGGCACATAAAAATTACTCCTCGTTATTAAGCATTCATCAAAAATAACTATTCTCAATGGGAGCAAAGGTTTGGAAGAGACAAAACAGGTCTCACACTTTCTTCCTCTCCCATTCACAGAATCGTGTCTGTTGAGCTCTCTTACTGTTAGGAGTCTGTTTCTCTGCCATGTTGGGATTCATAATCACTGTTCTGAAATTACCATTTTTAGTGTTACGTAGATGTATCGTAAATCATCTAGCTATTTCCTGGGACTGAACATCTTGAGAGTGTATAGTATCTCTTTATTATAAATAAAGCTGGAGGGAACATTCTTATTCATCAGCATTTGTCCACAAATTTTATCATTTCTAAAGGCATACGTTTTTAGAAATGCAATGATGGGGATCAACAAATTTGGCTGTTTTTCAGATTCTTTAATCATGTTGCCTTGTTACTTTTCAAAATGTGTGTACTGAATTGCTTTCAGCATCAGTGAATGAGAATGCCTGTCTTGGTATACTCCAGGCAGCGTTGAATATTGCTATTAAAAAAAAAAAATCTTTGCCAATTTGATAAGCCAAAATAGTACCTCATTACTGCTTCAATTTGCATTTCTTTGATTACTAGTATCTCAGTACCATATTTTAGGAGACCATTTTATCTTGTTTTGACACAGCCTCAACTTGAGTCTGTCTTGGATCGCAACTGTCAAGATAAATTGTTGAAATTAGGAGCTGTAGTCCTGGGATATGATAACCTTATCCAGAATACGTAGCACTGAAAGCAACAGAATTAGAACTAGAAGCAGAATTAGAAGCAACAGAATTCTAACTCATAACTGTATATTTAAACATTTTTTTTATTATGGATTATTAAAACATTCAAAAGAAGAGAGAATGATACAGGGAATTCCTTTGTAAACATGATCTTAGTTTGAAGGCTCTCATCATTCTACATTTCTTGTTTCGTCTGTATCCCCACTTTCTTGGGGGTGGGGGAACACTGGAATATTTCAAATCAAATAACAAGCAGTATCATTTTATCTATCAATACTTGTGTGTATAAATATAAGGACATTTTAAAAATCGAATGCTTCCTCCCAGCACTTTGCATATTCATTTTTTATTTTAAATTGAAGTATAGTTGATTTACGGAGTATTTTTCTTCAGTTTTACGGCATAGTTCTTCAGCATTTCTGTAGCGTATATTCCATACTTTGAAACACAGAAGTTTTTAATTGTGATGAAGTCCAACTTATCTAGTTTTTCATTTGTTGTTGTTCTTTTGGTGTCATGTCTCGTGGCCTAATCAAAGTCACAGAGGTGTCCTTATGTTTTCTTCCAAGAGTTTTATTATTTTAGTTTTTCATATAGCTGTTTGGTCAATTTTGAGTTAAATTTTGTGTGTAGTATGAGGTAGGGGGTCCTGCTTCAGTCATTTGCACCTAAATATCCATGTTGTCTCAGGGCTATTTGCTGAAGACATGGTTCTTTCCCCATTAAGTGGACCTTGCACTTTTGTGAAAAGTCAACTGTCCATACAGGTGTGGGTTTATTTCTGAACTTTACATTCTATGTCATTGATTTATGTGTCTGTCCTTATGCCACTGCCACACAATCTCAATTAGCATAGTTCTGAGTAAGTTTTGAAATCAGAAAGTGTGAATCCTCTTTTCTTTTTCAAAATTATTTTGGGTCCACACGCATTTCTGTAGGTAGATGTCTTGAGAATCAGCTCATTTTTCTGCAACTTGGATAGTTGGAATTTTGACAGGGATTTAAAATTGTTATTTGTTGAGGTGAAATGCGAACGACATAAGGTTAATAACTATTTTAGAGTGAACAACTCAGTGGCATTTTCGTACATTCATAATGTTGTTCAGTCACCACCTCTACCTACTGCCTAGACATTTTCATTGCTCCGAAATACAATCTCGAGTCTGTTAAATAGTTATACCCCATTCTCCCTACCCCTGGTCTCTGTTACCCACTAATCCACTTTCTATTTGTGTGTGTGTATAAACCTATTGGAGGTATTTCACATAAGTGGGCTCATGTAGTATGTGATTTTATTTTATTCTTGAGATAAATGCCACATATTCTGCATATGTGATATTTTAGAATGCTATTGGATTCAGTTCGGTAGTATTTGTTGAGAACTTCAACATTTATAAGGGATGCTGGATATTTTCCTGTGATATCTTTGAAAATAATGCTGGCCTCAGAGAAAGGAGTTAAGAAATCTTCCCCCTTGTATTTTGGGAAGAGTTTGAGAATATTCTTGCAATGTTTGGTGGAATTCACCAGTGAACTTTTTGTACATTTTAAAGTTATTTTCCTTTTTTTTTGACCATGCCCATGGCAGGTGGCAGTTCCCAGGCCAGGGATTGAACCTGCACCACAGCAGCAATCCAAGCCAGGGTTGTGACCAGACCAGATTCTTAGCCTGTTGCACCACAAGAGAATTCCTAAAGTTCTTTTCTTTTCTTTTTTTGTCTTTTTAGGGCCGCACGCTTGGTATATAGAGGTTCCCAGGCTAGGGGGCGAATTGGTCTGTAGCTGCTGGCATACCCCACAGCTCATGGTAACACCAGATCCTCAACCCACTGAGTGAGGCCAAGGATCAAACCTGTGTCCTCATGGATACTAGTCAGATTCATTTCCACTAAGCCACAATGGGAATTCCTTTTTTTTTGCTTTTTTATGGCTGAGCCCATGCCATATTGAGGTTCCCAGACTAGAAGTCTAATCGGAGCTGTAGCTGCTGGCCTACACCACAGCAACGCCATATCTGAGCCGCGTCTGCAACCTACACTGCATCTCAGGGCAACTCCAGATCCTTAACTCACTGAGCAAAGCCAGGGTTCAAACCTGCATCCTCATGTATACTAGTTGGGTTCATTACCACAATGGGAACTCCCTAAAGTTGTTTTCTTAATGGTTATCATGGGAATTACAGCTAAGATCTTTAATTTATAGCAATCTAGTTTGTATTCATCCCATGTTAACTTCAGTAGTATATGAAAACTCATTTCTGTGTGACCATATCTCCCTCCTTTATGTTGTTAATTTCATAGACTACACTTTATACATTGCATTGCCCATTAACATAGATTTATAATTATTGTGTATGTTTTTGAAATCACACTGAAGCAAAATGAGTTACGAACCCAAATTAGAATGCAACTGACTTTTCTGTTTACCTATTTAGTTACTTTTGTCGCAGTTTTTTTTTTTTTTTTGTCTTTTTGCCTTTTTATCTAGAGCCGCACCTGCAGCATATGGAGGTTCCCAGGCTAGGGGTCTAACAGGAGCTGTAGCTGCTGGCCTTCACCACAGCCACAGCAATGCAGGATCCGAGCCGCGTCTGCGACCTTCACCACAGCTCACAGCAACGCCGGATCCTTAACCCACTGAGCAAGGCCAGGGATCGATCCCGCAACTTCATGGTTCTTAGTCAGATTCGTTAACCACTGAGCCACGAAGGGAACTCCTGTCGCAGTTCTTTAGTCTTATGTTTTCAGGCTACTCTCTGGTGTCCTTTCATGTCATCCTGAAGGACTCCTTGTTGAATTTCTTCCATGTCAGCTTCGCTGCTATTGGTGAACTGGCCAAGCTTTGGTTTATCTGGAAATGGCTTAGTTTCTTTTCTCTTTTTGAAGTATAGTTTTACCAGGTGTAGAATTCATGGTTGATAACTTTTTTTTTCCTTTCAGCAGTTTAAATGTGTCGTCCACTGCCTCCTGACTATTAATGGTTGGTGATGAGAAATTGACTCGAATCTTTTTGAAGATTCTTATACATGACAAGTCATTTCTGTCTTGCTGCTTTCAAGATTCTCTCTGTCTTTTGACAGTTTGATTATAATCTGTCTGTGTGCATCTCTTTGAGTTTATCCTACTTGGAGTTTGTCAAGCTTCTTCAGAGATTCATTTTTTTTTTTTAATCAAATTTGGGAAGTTATCGGCCATTCTATTTTCAAATAGCATTTTTGCCGTTTTCTCTCTCCTGAGAATTTCATAATGCGTATGTTGGTCCACGTTATGGTGTTCTCTAGGTCTTTAAAAAGGAATGTAAATAATGAACGTACAACCCTTTTCTTACTTCTGATCCTTAGAAGTAAGCACAATGTCTTGATGTGTTACTTTTATGATTTCTTTTCCTATTGGATCAGATTTTCTTCACCAAGTCTTATAACATTTTCTTTGCCCTCTTTCCTTGATCTGTAATTTGTTATCATGAAGGTTTAAATTGGTTGGTTACTTAATTAATTTACTTGGGGAGTAATTCTATAATGGCTTTCCTGCTCGTCTTCTTTGATTGTAAAGAATACTTTATTTGGCTGCATCGAGTTGTATCTTTGAATCTATTTTCTCATCCTTTGCTTTTTTCACCTATCAGATTGACACATTTTGTTTTGTCTACCACAAACAGTGTAAAACTTAATTAATTAAAGCCATTTTAAGAATCGATGTGTTTTCTAAGCACTTTAAAAGTTCATTGCCCAATTTCTAATAGAGGCAATAAATGTTCCTTTTAGAAACAGTGGTCGTCACTGATGGACTGTTTCTGTTTTAAGTTGGTTTTTTTGTTTTAAGAGGTTTAGATCTACTTTTTTGACAAGCATATGATTTGGTCAGTGTTCAATTTGGTTTTTACGGATTGAGGAGACAGGCAGGAGGAGTGGTGTCTTACCTCACTGGTTCCTGGCTTCTCTGCTCTTTGGGGATAGCCATTGTTGCTAATTTCTTTTCTGACTCTAGATTCGTTCGTTTACTGGACTAGAATGTAAATTAGACAACATTTGGCACTTTGGTTGCTTTGCTCACTGCTGTGTCTCTAGCACCTAACTTTATGCCCTGTGTATAGAGAGATGTGGTCACTGTTGGCTGAGTTGATGCCTGTGTGAATGAATGAATCTGTGGAGCTGCTGGTGGTGGTATTTATGATGGTAACTAAAATTTATTCATACTTTTGTAATTGCCAGGCTGCGTTCTACATTTCTTATCTGTTTTAGTTCTTTTAATTTTACAACAATACTATGATATATAGATACTGTTACTCGTCCTGTTTTGCGGAGGCATAGAGAGCGTGCCTGAACTCACACAGTTGACTCCAGAGCCCAGGAGCTTATTGCCACTCTTTTCATCATCTTTATACTTTTCCCTCTTTTCTCTCCTCCTTCCTACCTATTCAGGCCTTTTCTGCTTTGCAGTTAATCCTTTTTTCCCCACCGTTCCCTTTGATAAGAATTTAACATTTACCTTTGGAATTTTGATCTCAGTTTTTACTCCATGTATTTTCAGTCCATGAATTGCTTCTCTCTAAGAAACATAAGTTAAAACCCAGATTTAAAACCTGTCGCGAAGAACTGGTCTAAATTTTAAAGGTTAACGTCTAGGTCTCTTGGCACACAGCCCAGCTGCATATTCGTTGTGATGTTACTTTCAGATCCACAGCCTCTCCCCGCTCAATATTATTGTCTCTGTGTCCACCGCTGGGGGAGAAAAATCTTTGACTCTCAAACCGAAAATACATGAAATCATAACATGCCAACTACTTGACATTTTTAATTTTTACAAATCACATTGTAACATTTTACAAATCTTACACTGTAGCCTGAGCAGCAAGTAGCTAAACTGTTTGCCTGAACTGGATCCCTTCATCCTCACTGGTATATTCCATGATATCGCACCATCGCTGTACCTACGTAATACGCCACATTCAGAACCTCCTGGAGTGATAACCAGTCTAGAACCCATGCAAATTAAATTACTAACTAAATCTCAAAATTGAGGGGGGGGTATTCAAATTAAGTTACTGCAATCTAGTTTGTACTCCATTTTTTTCCTTTTTTTTTTAATCTAAAAGGATAAAATAAAATGTTAATGTCTGCTGCAAAGGAAATTCTAGCTGTCACCTCCCAAGCAACATCTGCACTCAGTTTTTCCATGTAATCTAATTTCATGTACTGGAGTATAACACTGATTTCTTCCACAGACATTAGGAACTCCTTTAACTAGTGTTAAACAGACTTAAAATCTCCAAAACCATCCCACTGAGCAGGCTCCCACAGATGAAGTGAAACCCAGAATGTGGAGTTGGTCATTTGAAATAAAATCTAATCAAATAATATTCCCTTTCTTTTAGTAAGCCCATAGTACTTCTCTCTGTCTCTAACAATCTGAATATTTGTATGCTACAGATGAGAAGGTAAATGTATTAAAGTTATTTCTTTTAATCAAAAGATATGAAGAAAGTAAATTGGAAAGCCATAAAATGGATAAAAATATTTCTTTCCCTTTTTTTTTTTTAATGGCCACGGGTGCAGCATATGGAAGTTCCCAGGCTATGGGTCACATCAGAGCTATAGCTGCTGGCTGACACCACAGCCACAGCAACACTAGATCTGAGCCGCCTCTGCGACCTACACCACAGCTCACGGCAACGCTGGATCTTTAACTCACTGAGCAAGGCCAGGGATCGAGCCCTCATCCGATGGATACTAGTCGGGTTTGTTTCCGCTGAGCCACGATGGGAACTCCTGAAAATACTTCTAATACAGTTATAACAGAGTTCTTACAGCCAGAATACATAAAGAATTTGAAAAAACACCCAGTAGTGAAAAGACAGCTATCCTAATAGAGAAACATTCAAAACACCCAAACAAGTGCTTCACAAAAGTAGAGATCAAAATGACCAGGGACATACTCAACTTCATTAGTAATAAAGTGCTAATGAATATTAAACAATGCAAGATTTCCCTTCATGGCTCAGTGGTTAACGATCCCAACAAGGATCCATGAGGATGCAGGTTCAATCCCTGGCCTTGCCTAGTGGGTCAAGGATCCAGCATTGCCGTGAGGTGTGGTGTGGGTTGCAGAGGCGGCTGGGATCTAGTGTTGCTGTGGCTGTGGTGTAGGCCGGCAGCTACAGCCCCGATTCGACCCATAACCTGGGAACCTCCATATGCCTCGGGTGCAGCCCTAAAAAGACAAAAAAAAAAAAAAAAAATTCAGCCAGAGAAGCCAAATAAAAGAGTACACCCCATAATAGCATTTCATAAAATTGCCCAAAGCAGGAAAACTAAAGTCTAGTGTTGTAAGAGATAAAAGCATTATTTTATAATAGCTAAAAAGTGGAAATAATCCAGATATCTGTAAATGGGGGAATGGTTGAATGAATTGCTGTATATTCATGTAATGGAATACAAAGGAAACGGACAAATTTCAGCATGCATAGACAGGGATGGATTTTATAGACACAGTGTTGTATGACAGAAGCAACACACAAAAGAATATATGGTTCCATTTGTATAAGTTTCAAACACAGGCAAAAATCTGAGTTTGGATGTTGAAGTCAAGGCTTTAGATATCTTTGGGTCAAAGGGAAGGGTGGTGACTTGGTGATGGGTATTTTCTTTGTGTTCACTCATGTTTTATGTACATTTCTC
The DNA here is from genome assembly GCA_004024745.2 of Catagonus wagneri. NCBI lineage: Eukaryota > Metazoa > Chordata > Mammalia > Artiodactyla > Tayassuidae > Catagonus > Catagonus wagneri. Next base: position 1,783,445 of record PVHT021183583.1, read on the forward strand.
TTTGTATGATTTTTTTTTCACAGTTTGGAAAGGTTTAGCAACATGAGATAGAGTCTGCCCCAGATTCACGCTGCTTGGGTTCATATCCCAGCTTTGCCTCTTTCCACCTATGTAACTTTGGGAAATTAATTTAACAGCATAAGGCCTCAATTTTATGTCTATAATGTGGTGGTAATAAACCTATTTTGTAAGATTTGTTGCAAAGATGAGACAAATATTGGCACCTTTGCTAAGATATTAAACACTTAGAACAGCAGCTGGCGCATGGTAAGGGCTGACTCATTGCTAACTTTTCTATTGTTATTGTCGATATCATTGCCAGTTAATTTGTTGAAAGGAATTTTAAACTCCCTTTGGAATGACATTATATGTAGAAATCCAGCATGGCCCTCTGTGTAGGCTAGTTTTCGTTATGGTCTCAGAAAAGTTCACTTCCTTGACTGTCCGTGGATTTCATAAGTAATGATTGGGTGCTTTATACATGTATTTTACCATCAAAGCAGGGTTTTCTTTGCCTTCTGTTTTGTAATTGTACAGCTGGTATGTGTAGTGTATATGTGGCTTATAGCAGCTAATACTTGGTATGACTTAACTGCTACTGGCTTGGTTCTAAGACTTATGAACATGAACGTTTTAAATTTTGTGTAGAAGCTGAGGCAGAGAGGTTAAGAGGTCAGGTGTGTGGTCTGGGGCTCAGTCTGGCTCCAGCGTCCACATTTACCCCGCTAATCTGCTAGGAAGGCAGCTCACTTTTATAATTTTATTTGGTAACTGTCCACTTTTACTTCATCTGATTTTTTAGTTGATTTTCTTAGGTTTCTAAGAAGCCAGCTCTATTATTTGCAAGTAATTGTTTTTTGTATACTATCCAATTATTCTTGTTCTTGCCTTATTGCTTTGATGTTAACTTTCAGAGAAGTGTTTATAAAAATAATAGAGTGGACCTTCTGCTGTTAGTCTGACTAAATGGAAATGCCTCTATTTCTTAAACCTCTCATCATTTTTTTTTTGGTCTTTTTTTAGGGCTGCACCCACGGCATATGGAAGGAAGTTCCCAGGCAAGGGGTTGAATCAGAGCTGTAGCCACTGGCTTATGCCACAGCCACAGCCACAGCAATGCGGGATCTGAGCCGTGTCTGCAACCTGCACCACAGCTCAAGGCAACTCTGGATCCTTAACCTACTGAGTGAGGCTGGGATTGAACCTGTGTTCTCATTCTGCTTGTCAGATTGGTTTCCCCTGAGCCACAACAGGAATTACTCTTAAACCTCTCAGAATGATATGGACTACTGACTAGAGAGTGTTTTCTTTGTGTTAAGGATGCTTTTTTTTTTTTTTTTTGTATTTAAAGCGCCGCACCTGTGGCATATGGAAGTTCCCAGGCTAGGGGTTGAATCTGAGCTGCAGCTGCTGGCCTACACCATGGCCACAGCAACACAGGATCTGTGCCACATTTGCGACCTGCACCACAGCTCACAGCAGTGCCGAATTCTTAATCCACTGAGCGAGGCCACAGATCTAACCCGCAACCTCATGGATCCTAGTCGTATTTGTTAACCATTGAGCGATGACAGGAACTCTAAGTTTTGAGTTTACAAGATGTTTTTTCAGTTGTTTATCCTGGTTTGTTTTAGAGACAGGGATGGTTTTTAAGCTATAGCAAATGTCTTTGTGTATCTAAAAGATGACTATGATTTTTCTGTGGTGAGCTACTAATGAGATGAATTGTATTAATATATAGCTTAATATTGAATTATCTTTGCATTCCTGGAATTTTTAATATAGTGCTGAATTTTTTTTGGTAAAAGTTCTATAAGACTTTTGCATATATAAGCACAAGTGAGATTGACCTACAGTTCTCTGCCATTTTTGTTAGGTTTTGGCGTTGGGTGAAGTCTAGCTGTGTAAATGGAATCTGGACTATTTCTGTGTTTTCATGCATGACACTGCATTTTTTTTGTGTGTGTGTGTGTCTTTTTAGGGCCACACCCATGGCATATGGAGGCTCCCAGGCTAGGAGTCAAATCAAAGCTATAGCTGCTGGTGTACACCATAGCCAGGGCAATGCCAGATCCAAGCCATGTCTGCAACCTAAACCACAGTTCATGGCACCACTGCATCCTTAACCCACTGAGCAAGGCCAGGGATCGACCTGTGTCCTCATGGATGCTAGTCAGATTCATTTCCACTGAGCTATGACGGGAGCTCTGATACTGCATTTTAAAAATAATTTTTTTAGTACATTTTCTGATATGGCTCCCTAATACTGTTTATTAAAGATCTCTTGGTTATCTTCAAACATAAGCAAAAGTAGAGAAGTTGGTAATTTTTTAAATTGAAGTATAATTGATATACAATATTTTATGTTATAGGTGTACAATATAGTGATTCACAATTTTTAAAGATTGTGCTTCATTTATAATTACTTTAAAATACTGGCTTTATTCCCTGTGTTGCACAATATATCCTTGTGGCTTATTTCATACGTAATAGTTTATACCTCTTAAACCCCTACCTCTCCCCTCTCCCCACTGATAACCACTAGTTTGTTCTCTGTATCTGTGAGTCCATTTCTTTTTTTATTATATTCTCTAGTTTGTTGTAGCTGTTAGAGTCCACGTTTAAGTAATATTATGCAGTATCCAGCGTTCTATGTCTGACTTATTGCACTTGGCACAGTACTCTCCAAGTCCATCCATGTTGTTGCAAAAGGCAAAATTTCATTCTTTTTTTATGGCTGAGTAATATTCCATTGTGCATATATACTACATCTTCTTTATCCATTCGTCTGCTGATGGACACTTAGGTTGCTTCCATAGCTTGGCAATAGTAAATAATGCTGCTATGAACATGTGAAGATTGGTATTTTGTTCATCTCTCACCTCACTTTGTTTTTCCCTTGAGCATTTTGAGCCTTGCTCCTTAAAGCATGGTTGGAGGTTTAGCAGCATGGGTCCTACCCAGGAACTTGCTACTGATGGATGCAGTCATGTGCACATAACCACAGGCATCACAGCCCCTGTGCTGTAATCTGTTGGTTATAAGCAAGTCACAGGTCATGCCCCCCACTCTCGTTACAGATTTTCAACTATCATTAATCATGTTGTTTTGAGATGTTTGCGTAAGTCTTTGAACTTCTAATAGTTTGTCTAGGGTCCTGAAAGGAGGGTATAAAGTCAAGGGGTAGAAAGTTTTTAAAGGCTGGATAACTATGGTCTAATAGCATTTCAGAAAACCAGTACCTGTTTTTGTTACATGGTAAACAAATGGCAGTGTTGACAGTTCATCAGTGTGCCTTTTCTGCCAGCTAGAGATCATTTCAATAAAGAGAAAGCAGGAAAGAAGACAAGTAATTAGAAATGCTTATCGTAAGTAACTTGAGCAATTGATACCTGAAAGCATGAAGGTAGTATGAATTAATTTTCAGCAGTCTAAAACTATTGGGTCAATTTACTATTTCTAACTAAATGAAGTTTTGTTAAGAATCTGGGTGTCTTATCTAGTGTTAGAGTCTAGAGAAAAGAAATATGCCAATATCTGTTCCTTTATAAGGCTTCTGGGAATCTTAATGACATTGTTTACATTTTTGTCATCTTTCTACAAAACATAACTTCAGTTTATAGAAGTTCATGTCAGCTTTCACCTTACCTGGGTTCTCTGTGGGTTGAAAAAATTTGAAAAGCTTCCTAGGTAATAAAAATGAAGTTGACTTTTCCTCTGTTTTAGCAACAGCGTACTGTGTACAGACTGACGCTCGTGAAAGCGTGGAACGTCGATGAGCTCCAGGCCTACGCCGAGCTGGTGTCCCTGGGGAGCCCCGACTTCATTGAGGTGAAGGTAAGCGCCTGCTGGCCGGTGCTGGGCATGTTTCGCACGGTGTTTGGTTGGCCACGGTGGAGTTTCAGTCTTCTAAAATGCTACAGGAGATCCTGGATGTTTTATTGATTCATTCAGAAAGGTTAATCAAGATCCTGGCACTGTTTTAGGCTTAAAGTCATAAAGACTAAGCACAAAACTTCTATTTTGGTGAGAGGTAGATGATCAGCACAAAACGAATGTGCTGCCCACTAAATAGTTACTTTAATATGCTGGGAAACAAAATCCTGTTACAGTGAGTGATGGGCTGGCTTTTACATAAACTTTTACTATGGAAAACTTCAGATATATACAGAGGTAGAGAGACTAGTCCGATGAATTCTCATCCACGATAATCTCTCAAGTATTGGAACTTTTAAGGTTTTAGACTTGACTAGTTATTTTAACAGTATTTTTAAAAATTGAAATAGAGTTGATTTGCAATATAGTGTTACTTTCTTGTATATAGCAAACTGAATCAGTTATATATATATAAGGTTATTTTCCTTTATAGGTCATTATAAGATATTGAATATAATTCCCTGTGCTATGCAGGGAATCCTTGTTGCTTATCTCGTTTATATATAGTAATGTTTATCTGTTAATCCCAAACTGCTAATTTAACCTTCCTCTCCTCTCTTTCTCCTTCGGTAACTATAAGTCTGTGAATCTCTTTCTATTTTGTATATAGATTCATTTCAATCCTATAAATTCATAGGATATTTTAGATCCCATGCCTAAATGATATCATAATATTAGTCTTTCACTTATTTCATTTAGTATGATAATCTCTAGGTCCGTCCATGTTGCTACAAATAGCATTATTTCCATTCTTTTTTATGGCTGAGTAATATTCCATTGTGTATATGTGCCACATCTTCTTAAACCATTTGTTGAAAGTATTTTTTAATCTGGATCCAAATAGGGTCATAACTGGATTATTTCTCTCTTAAATTTATTTTATCCTATTAGTTCCTCTTCCATGCTTTTTTTTTCCCCCTCTTGTGATTTTTTTTGTTGAAGAAAATGGATCATTTATCCCTATTAGTTTCCCATACTTATATTTTAGATTTTGCTAACTGCGTGTTCCTCTGCCCCTTGATATTTCCTGTGGATTGGTAGTTAGATGAAAAGAAGATTTATTAGATTTGTGTGTGTGTGTGTGTGTGAGTGTGAGTGTGTTTGCATTTCAAGATTATTTCGTTGGTGCTAGTGTATACTTCAGCAGGTGGCATGTGATGTCTGGTTGTCTGTGTCATATTTTTGCCAATGATTCCTTGGGCTAGTGGACTGGAGTGTAAAGCGTAAATTCATGTGCTGTTTTTGCTCAATACTGTGGCTGGCTGTTTTAGATTTCATAAGAAGGAAAGCTCCTTCTGAGGAGATGACCCTTAAAAAACTGATACCTAAAGAGTAAGAAGCAACACAATATGCAGAAGCTTGAGGTCAGAGCATTTTGGCAGATGGCACAGCTAGTCTGCAGAGGTCCACTGTGGTCGCTGTGGGGTGGTTGGAATTGGCTGTGATACAAGATGAATCAGAGGTGGGCTGGCGCCAGATTTTGTTAAGCCTTTCATGCAAGGATTAGACTTTATACAAAGTTTTATGATAAGGTTTTTTGTTTTTGTTTTTTGGTGTTTTTTTTTTTTTTTTTTTTTTTTTTTTTTTTTTTTTTTTTTTTTTTTTTGCTTTTTAGGGCCACACCTGCGGTATATCAAAGTTCCCAGGCTAGGGTTTGAATTGGAGCTGCAGCCGCTGGCCTACTCCATAGCCACAGAAACGCCAGATCAAGCCATGTCTGCAAGCTACACCATAGCTCGCTGCAGAGTTGAATCCTTAATCCACTGAGCAAAACCAAGGGTCGACCCGCATCTTCATGGATGCTAGTCAGATTTGTTTCCGCTGCACCTGCACCACAACGGGAATGCCGATAAGATTTTTTTTTTTAAGATATACTAGGATAGAGTTTTAAGCTGGACGGTATGCAAGCTGATTTACGATTTAAAAAATCACTTTGCTGTTATCATGAGTGGATTAAAGGGGGCAGTAGTAGACAATAGGTAGACCAGTAAGTAAAATATTGCTTAATCCAAGCGAAAGATGTACTGGCTTGGGCAAGGTCATTGTGATATATTGGAAGAGGTGTAGTTGCGTTGGGATAAAATAGGGGAGTAGATCAATAGAGCTTGTGGCTGGATGGCATGTGGGGAATAGAAGAACAAGGGAATCAATAATAGCGCCTGGGTTTTTGACTTAAGCTGTCATGTAAATGTGCAGACAGATTGCTAAGATGGAAAAGACCAGTGGAGGAGGCGGGCAAATTTGGGGAGTCACTTCATGGGTTCTGTGTCGGCCTTAATAATTAGAGATATCTTTTAAATACCCGTATGTAAGTTCAAATAGGCCATAGGGCATAAGACAGGACTGGCAGTAATGGTTTGGGAATCATCAGCATGAGCTGAGTTCAAACTCTAGAGTATTTTTTATTTTTATTTTTATTTTATTTTATTTTTTCATATTTTTAGGACCGCACCCACAGCCTATGGAGGTTCCCAGGCTAGGGGTCGAATCGGAGCTGTAACCACTGACCTATGCCACAGTCACAGCAACACCAGATCTGAGCCATGACTGCGACCTACATCACAGCTCACGGCAACGCCAGATCCTTAACCCACTGAGTGAGACCAGGGTTCAAACCTGTGTCCTCATGGATGCTAGTCAGATTCGTTTCCGCTGAGCCACCACGGGAACTTCCAAACTCTAAGAGTGTTAAGAGGCAGAGAACTTTCTTGGACAACTAAGAAAATACAAAATGAGAGAAAGTGACCAGAAAATTCATCTGGTCTCTTAAAGCTCCACTCTTCAGTTTACGTTCCTGAAGCTGGATACGCTGGCCTATCAGAGGTTATTTCAGTTTCACAGCTGTCTTTTAGTAAGGTCAGCACTCTGTATTGCTGTGCGCTGGAGGGGTGAGGAGGCGGGAGCACTTGAAATATTGCTCTCTGAGTGTGTAGCAATCTCTGGTGAGGTCAAAGCCATTCTTTTCTTTTGAAATTGCCCTTAATTTCAAAAGGCTGCCCTTGGCAAGATCTCTAATGATGCAGAGATACAAACTACATCTTAAATGTATGCATTGGCTTCAGAAAACCTTGCCAACATCAGGGATTAGTGGTGTTTTAATTTATGATTTTGCTATTAAAGAATGCTGCCTCAAATTATGTTGCCGTAAAACCTCTATTATAAAACAACTTGGCTGGATCACACAGTCACGTTTTTTTCTCGTTCCTTCTTTGTAGTCATGTTTTCTGTAATGAGCCAGATATATTATAGTGTGAAAAGAATTAACCAAAATTATTTTTTAAAGAAAGATGGCTACTTTGTAAACAGTGTAATTCTCTGATGGGTTTTTTCATTTCCTTTCTTTTTTTCCTTTGACTGTGCCTGGGCAAAGGGATCAAACCCATGCCACAGCGGTGACCTGAGCCACAACAGTGTCAACGCCGGATCCTAAAACCCACTGAGCCACCAGAGAATTCCTGTAGTTGGGTAAACTCTTAACATAACTAAGAAATAGGTGAAGCCTTCTGCCTGTAGCTGAAATGTTGTAATGACCACCCCCATGGCATATGGAGGTTCCCAGGCTAGGGGTCAAATCAGAGCCGCAGCTGCCAGCCTGTGCCACAGCCACAGCAATGTGGGATCTGAACCACATCTGCAACCTACAGCACAACTCTGGATCCTTAACCCACTGAGCGAGGTCAGGGATCAAACATGCATCCTTGTGGATACTAGTCAGGTTCTTAACCCTCTGAGCCACAATGGAAACGCCATAACGTAGTTTCTTTCAAACGACTTCCATTTCACTATTTTATCTCTGCGTTTAACAGATGTTGTTGAGTTCTCTCCATGTGCCAGGCCTCGTCAAAGTGCCGTAGGTACAAATTTTGTGTGTAAATTGGGATGTTCTGCTTGGGAAATTGATGTGTTATTGAACAAGGCAGAGTCTACAAAAGTCAGGCGAGCTACTTGGAGAAATTTTTTTTCATTGACAATTTCTTGGAGGGATGAGTAGTCTAATCATAATTTCAAAGTGCCCTGTTCGGATTATCAAATGCAGTGTGACCAGCAGCAGTTTGTGTGGCACCCGGGGAGCGTGGCTGTGATCCCTGTCTCTGGCAAGAGACCTGTGTGGTCCAGCGCCCGGGTCTCAGAGGATTAGGTCGCGTGGCCTGTGATCTGATTCCGCTCTCATGCGTCTGGCAAGTTTGTCCAGTGATGAAGTATCTTTCCCTTAAACTAAGATAGGAAAGGGATGTTTACAGAAAGTAGTATGCTATTAAGAAACAAAACAGGCTATAGAATAATATTTATTATTTGATTAATTTGTACCAGCCTGTATTTGGATATATTTAGTATGGAAGGAGGCATGTCAGACTGTTGACAGTGTTTCATTTGGGAGAAGGAGAAGGAAAGCCTTATTTTACTTTTTCGTATTTCTGTGTTGTGAATTCTTGCAATGAATTTTATGATTCAGATGACTGAAATGAACTCAGTAAATGGAGAAGGCCCGCTTTCCCGTTCGGTAGGGTTAAAGTCGTTAATTCTGAAGAGGCAGCTTTTGGTTGTCGTCTTAGTAAAGTTACAGTTTTCCATAGTGGAAAAAAAAAAAAAATTAGAAGAAATCGGAAACCATTTGGGAAGAGCTAGCGATAGGGCACCCTAAGATAATCTCACAGTCCTCCAAAAACAGGCACTTGGAACGAAGTGAGTAAAAGTATGATGGGCATACTTTTGAGGGAATAGTCAGTCTGTCAGATCTGCAAGGAAACTCCTTTGGGGCTGGAGGCAGGAGGCGGCCCCAGTGGTCCTGCACAGCTCCAGCAGAGACAGGATGTGGCCGTAAAGGCGGAAGACCAGGCCCTTTCACCTTCAGGGAAAGGCCAAATTAGGAGAAATTTCACCCACTGACACACACCATGACACTTGGAGGCTTGTCCCTTACTTAATGCTCTTGGTAAAAAGAAAAAGTCTCCCAGGGCCCAAGCCTCAAAGAGACGTGGCGTTAACATTTAGTGGTACCTCGAGGTTAGATAAATGCCCCCAAGATGTGAAAATTGATAAGACAGGTTGACCCGGGGATGGTGCTATGCCAGGACTCTCTGCAGAGGCAAACACGATACCCTTCCTATCCTTTGCCTGCATGTCCTGGCTGTGTGTGTGTGTGTGTGTGTGTGTGTGTGCATGTGTGTGTGGAGAGAGGGAGGGGAGGGTCTCGCACGTCCACGTGGGAAGGTTCGTAAGCTTGAATTCACTCCTAAAACGTAGGACAGCGTACTTATCCTCCTTGGGCCTCAATTTCCTCAGTATTAAAATCAGAAGGGTAATAATATCAGTCGATAGATTTGTTTTGAGAATTCACTGGGGTACTCTATGCCTGGATTCAGTAAACGTTTAGATCACCTTCCATCATGTACGTTTATTTAAAATAAATCAATAGACACTATTTGTTTTTCTATTGATTTTGCTTTTTGCTTTCTCTGCTAGTCTTGTAAAATATTTCTCTGTTCCATTCCCTGTAAATTAACATGCATTTTAGTTTCATTAGGCTTAAGCAGGCCTCTGTTTGCTAGCTTGGGAACCTCAGTCATCATTATTTGCTTGTTTATGAAAATGTTTCGTGTTGTAAACATCTGCCTTACCGAAGAACTTTCATAACACAATCTATTTTTAAGTGAAATATTGTCTTCGTATTCTCTGCCTAGCACCACACCTTGAGAAGAGTAAGTACTCAGTAATTATTTGTTGTCAAATGATTTAAAACTCTCTTCCCCTGAGCTCTGTGACAGTCGAAAGAGCTCTGTCCTTGCAGAATGCATCTTGCAAAACAAATGTCTTAGCTCGGCCTCATTCTGCACTTACTAGGAAGGAATATTGCCCATTGCTCGTGTATATAGCAATACCTACATACATGGGTGTTTATCAGTTGGCTCATAATAAATCCCGAAAAAGAGGAATGAGATTTTATATTAGATCAGAAAAGAGTTCTGGAATTCAGTGTCATAGAAGATTATGTGACTTGATCTTTAGGTCGTTCAAAGTAGACTGGTTGGTACAGAGAAGAGCAGGGCACAGCTCCTGCCCTCTAAGAGATCAGGATCTAGACACATGGTTGTGCCAGTTATCTGATGAGATATGCACGAGGTATGATGAGATTGGGCTTGTATGGGATAGGGGTTCCTGACTGAAGATTAAAGCAGTGGTGGGGAGTTTAGCCACGTAAAGCCCAGATGCTGAGCGGGGCAGTCCAGCAATATTAAAAACAAATTCATGGAGTTCCCCTTGTGATGCAATGGGTTAAAGATCTGGCATTGCCACTGCAGTGACTCAAGTCACCACTGTGGCGTAGGTCCAGTCCTGGCCTGGGAACTTCCATCTGCCGCAGGCAAGAAATTTAAAAAAAAGTTCCTTTGAATTAGCTACTAGCTGCATGGTTGTTCATAAAAGTCATCCATCATAAACAGTATTTAAAGTGAAATAAAGTTCAGTTTTATGATTAATTTGACCTCTAAATCATTTTCATGTTTCTTATGCATTGGGTAAGTTTAGTACAATTTTTTTAGACACGCTTTCTTATTTGTTTATTTATTTTTTTGTCTTTTTGTCTTATCTAGGGTTGCACCCGTGGCATATGGAGGTACCCAGACTAGGGGTCTAACAGGAGCTGTAGCTGCCAGCCTTCACCACAGCCATAGCAACGCGGGATCCGAGCCGTGTCTCCGACCTACACCACAACTCACGGCAACGCCGGATCCTTAACCCACTGAGCAAGGCCAGGGATCGAACCCACAGCCTCATGGTTCCTAGTCGGATTTGTTAACCACTGAGCCACGACGGGAACTCCTTTCTTATTTTTTAGACTATTGCATTATTTGCTTTTTTATTCAGCTAAAACTGAAATTCCATTTAATGAATTCTACAAATTACTGAGCTAATAGAGCAGATTCTCTTGTTTATTGTAATTAAGCTGGGCTGCCTACAGTTTATCTTCAGCAAAGTCATCTCAGGGTAGTAGACCGGAAGTCTTTTTGCATAGCCACCTGCTGGAGTAGAGGGTTTTGCAAAACTCATCTGAGTTTGCGGCCCCGCCCCAGCTTTGCCATATGCAGGATCATGGTCACTCTGCAGTGCTCATCTGTGGGCTTTTCATTTAATGTCAGCTTGTCACCTCCAGTCTTTGTGTGTGTGCACGTGCGTGTGTGTGTGCACGTGCGTGTGTGATGGAGAGAGTGGGTGAGTGCACATCTTTTTATTTTCCTTATTCGCTACTTAGTAGCAGTATTATCTAAAATATTCAAATCTTTGGTCAGGAGTTTGGTTTCTTCGGTATTTAGAGAGACTGCAAAATTAAGGTATTCTTTATTATTAAAAATTAATCACTAATCAGTTACTACTATGTAACTTACCAAGCAGAGAACTTAGTTATAAAACTTTTGGGTCTTACATGCCTGGGCTGACAGGTAGAATTCAAAAGGGTTGGAAACCAACTTATCTTACCACCTTTGGCCTTCATGGAAATTTCTTTTGGGGTAAGATACATGTATATGCATGTAGGTGTATATAACAATATATATATGTATTTCTACAAATGTGTATTCATTTTGGCATGGTTCAGTGTTTATACATATCCACATACAGAATGCATTCCAAAGTGATCTCCTTCAAGAATAATTTTTAAGGGATCTTTCTCTGGCCCTTTGCCGAAAGTTTACCGACCTCAGATCTAAGCTATACTAGACATGGGAGCTTATCTCACTTTCCCAGTGGATACGTTTTTCATTGAAGTTTTATGGGTGTCAGCTATGCCTCCATTATTGTATGAGGGTGTTATAATCTCATAAGAATTAATCTATTATGGTGACAAATGAAACTGAATGGGAAGATACGTTATTGGTTCAGATATATCGTTGTGACTAGACAGTATGGATGGTGGCCTAGCACAGAGCACAGGCACCCAGGCACCAGCATTGTCACAGAGTGCAAAGAGCGTCGCCCTGGGAGCCCCAGTGCTGTCACTGTCACCCACTGCTTGTATGAGCTCCTAAGCAAATTTTATCATCTTTGTATTACCTTCTTCACTTTAAAATATGGATTGGATCGGATCAGATCGGATCGGATCAGATGACCTCTAGAAGCCCTCCTGGCCCTGAAGCTCTCACTCCGTGGCATTGAAGGAGGCCTGGAAACTGCCTCTGACTGTTGTCATGTTTCCACAGGGCGTCACCTACTGTGGAGAGAGTTCGGCGAGCAGTCTTACCATGGCCAACGTGCCCTGGCACGAGGAAGTGGTGCGCTTTGTCTCGGAGTTGGTGGATCTGATCCCCGACTACGAAATTGCTTGTGAACACGAACATTCCAACTGCCTGCTGATAGCTCACAAGAAGGTAAGAACAGCTCAGGTGCGCGTTCTGCCATCACGCTTGGCCTTCCTGCTCCTCTCTCCCCTCTGCTCTTCACTTTCCCCTCGCCTTGTTGCAGTGGGGGTCTACTGGTTTGCTACCTCTCCTAGTCCAAACATTAAGAAAGCCCTGAATTCCGTCCTTTGGGCTCATAACCGCTCTTTCCTGTGTGAGACCGCATTGTTTTCGGCCCTCGCTCGGGCACTTGAAGTGCTTTCTGGCTTGTAACTGGTGCATCCTGAGAACCAAAACAAAACAGCCTTGTAATAACCTCTAGTCCTCTCCAGAATGACAAGGGAAAGCTAAAATAATAAACAACCCCTCTCTGAGTGTTTCTGTCAGAAGAAATATTGAGGTATTTATCAAGTTTTAAATCACTTCGAATCTTGGCCTCCACAGAAATGTTTCTGGGATTTTGGTTTTTCTTTTCTCCCCTTCAGAATTTTTGTTGCTGGAATTCGGCCCTTTTGCCGGTGCCGAATTGAAATGCAGAGACAGTGTTTTGGGTCAAGGAGAAAATAAATAGCTTTATCGCTTTGCCAGGCAAAGGGGCCACAGCAGGGGAATGCCTTAAAGACCGGTCCCCATACCCCCTACCCCCTACCCCGCTGCCGCCGCCTTAGAAAGAATTGTGAGGAGTTTTTTAGTAAAAAGGAGAAAAACAGGTCGTCAGATAGGAATCAGGACTGGGACAAACATGCATTCTTCTGTCTTTGGGGGAATCATGGCCTTCAAAGCTGGAGTCAGGAGATCTTGGCCTGATCATGATGTGGTCTTCTGGGTTATTGCCTAGAAGAACAGTACCTGCAAAAAAAGGGCATATTGATCAGATTAGAACAAACTAGGAAAGTTCCTGAAAAGCATCACCTGCTGATAATCTTTAACCCACAGGCAATTATGCTCTGGGTGCGTCATCTTTAGCTTAAGGGTGATTGTGTTTAGGGTGCAATTAAGTCAGGGAGAAGGACAAGGAAGGGCTCTGAGCTGTTCAATTTTTAAAGTATTCATTTCTAAAAGAAGCATAAGGATTATAACTTTTCTCTTAGGTGTATAAGATGCCTGTATTATTATGTGTAAACCTTGAGCAGGAACCAGAATCCTGCCCCAAGGCTGTACTATTGTTGCGTGACTGTCCCTCCCTTCCCTGATCAGCAGCTGTCTGAGCCTGTCCCTAGGAACTCAGAGAAGGTCATGGAGGCTCAATGAGGCCCCTTTCCTAAGAATAAGAAATGGGGGACCCAGAAAGGCTTTTGCACCCAGGAGCCCCACAGGGCCGTGCTTGGTTTCATTTTTATTAGACAAACCAAGTACCCGAATTTAATGTATTTTTTAAGCAAATAATGCGTAACAAAGGAAAAACCCAGTTTTTGGTAGAGGTAAGCCATCGAAGGGAAAAAACCGTGATCAGAAGGCCAGTGTTAGATTAGCAGTCGTAATGATGTGTCCTTATGAAATATTTACACAGAAATAATATAGTGTCTGGGATTTGATTCAAAATAATACAGGTAAGAAGTATGTGGTTGTGTGGATGGATTGAGGGTTGTTGAGACTAGATGATGGATACATAGAGGTTCGTTTTACTACTCTGCCTAGTTTCCTATTCAGATTCTCCATTAAAAAAATGCTTTTTAAAAAAGTGGACAGAGATGAACCTTGAAAATATTATTCTAGATGACACAAAAGACCACATTTTGGGAGTTCCCATTGTGGCGCAGTGGTTAACGAATCCGACTAGGAACCATGAGGTTGCGGGTTCGATCCCTGGCCTTGCTCAGTGGGTTAAAGATCCGGCGTTGCCATGAGCTGTGGTGTAGGTCACAGACGCGGCTTGGATCCTGCATTGCAGTGGCTGCGGTGTAGGCCAGTGGCTACAGCTCCGATTAGACCCCTAGCCTGGAAACCTCCACATGTCGCAGGTGCGGCCCTAAAATGACAAAAAGGCAAAAAAAGAAAAGACCTCATTTTGTATGATTCTATTTATATGAAATGTCCAGAATAGGTAAAACCTTAGAGACAGAAAGTAGTTTGGTGATCGATGGTGGTTGGGGAAAAGAACAGATTGGGAGGTGGTGCTAACAGGTTTGGGATTTCTTTTTGGGGTGATGAAAATGTTCTAAAATTATATAGTGGTGTTGATTAAACAACCTCGTGACTATACTAAAAACCACAATTCATATGCTTTATGAGGTTAAAGTTGATGGTATGTGAATTATATCACAATAAAGATAAATTAATACCAAAAAGGTAATAAAGGGTAAGCTGCCTTTTTTTTTTTTAATAAAAATGCGTTTTTATGCAGGTAAAATCAGGCTTAATTAGAACATGGAAGACTCGCTTTTTCCTCCCCCAAAACCTTAGTGGCTTCATGAATAGCCTCTCAGATTAATGGCATTTAATAATGTTAGAATCATTCAATTAAAATTTCACATGGTCTGGTCTCAAACAAACATGAGGTTAAAGGGCCCTTATGCTTTGGGTGCAATTAGATTTTATATAGCTGACCTAGAGATCTGTCAGACCTAAATATTTAGACAATAATATGTTCTGGGAGCATCAAGGAACAAAGAAATAAAAGCTACCTACTATTTGAAATGTTGGTTAAAGTAGCTGCAAAGTAAATCTTAAAAATTAAAGCCAAAACCGTGAACTTTGTTTTCTAGCTTTTTATTCATTGTTACTTTTTAAGATAAGATATTACCTTTACAAAAACTAATTTGCTTGAAGGGACAGTGCTCTGGAAAATCCTGACGATGGTGATAAAGTTGTTTTCCTCTGTAAGTCTGTTCTTCACACGTGGACAAAGAAGTCTTTATAAAATGTAGATCTCTGTTGCTTAGTTGGCACTTTATTAGCCACAATAGGTCTTATTTTTATCAGCCACAGTAGGTCTCATTTTTTTCTCCAGTTAGGCTGGGAATTATATACTTTTTCTGTTCTTTCAGTGATGGCACTAGAAATTACTACATGCGTCCTTGACTGATTAAAGTCCAATGTTAAAAGATGCTTTTACCCTCTGTGCAAAACAAGGACTTTAGAACACTTAACCTCCATTCATCCCTTCCCAACTCCTGTACTGTTAGCGTTGTGTGTGTTAATTATAAATATGTGCAAGGACAGCATTGCTACAGCTTTACCTAGGCAGTATTTATTTAGATTTACCTCCATTTTAAGCATCATTTTGTTCTCTACTTTTTGCATTTTTGACCTTCCATCTGGGGTTGTTTTCCTTCTGCCTTCTAAAAATTTTAAATTTCCTGTAGTAAGGATTTGCTGGTGGCAAACTCTGTTTTTGTTTGTCTGAAAATGTATACTTTGGGTGGGCATCAGATTAGGTTGGCATTTGTTTCCTTTCAACACAGTAAAGATACTCCCCTGTCTTTTAAATTTCATTGATGAAAAGTCAGCTGTTTGTTGCTCTATTTAAAGTGATTTGTTGTTTTAGCCCCCTCTGGCTTTTCTCTCCATTTGGTTTTATGCTCTGATGTGTCTAGATATGAACTTCCTCTTATTTTCCTGCTTGGGATTGATTTCTTGGGCTTCATAGATCTGTGGATTGATACTTTCCATCAGTGGTTGAAAATGTCGGCTTTTATTTCATTAAATATTTCTTCTTCTCTATTATCTCTTTCTTTTGGAATTCAGTTAAACATGTTAAACTTCTATGTTTTCTACATCTTGCCTTCTCATTTGTATTTTTTTATTTCATTTGTACTATTTCTTTTGCATTATATTCCAATTCACTAATTTTTGCTTCAGCTGTGTCTCATATGCTATTAAATTAATACTCGTTTCTTAATTTTGTATATAGTTTTCTCAGTTATATGATTTCTGGGTTTTTTTGTTTGTTTGTTTGTTTGTTTTTGGTTTTTAGGGCCGCAACGGTGGCATATGGAGGTTCCCAGGCTAGGGGTCTATTCAGATCAGTTGCTGCCAGCCTATATCAGAGCCACAGCAACGCCAGATCCGAGCTGCGTCTGCAGCTCACAGCAACGCCAGATCATTAACCCACTGAGCGATGCCAGGGATTGAACCCACAACCTCATGGTTCCTAGTCGGATTCGTTAACCGCTGCACCACAACGGGAACTCCTTGTTTGTTCGTTTCAAATGTGATTTGTCATGTTGCATACTTTCTAGTTCCCTGCTGAAATTTTCAGGCTTGGCTTTTTTATTCTTAAATATTGGAAATACAGCTAATTTCATTGTTTGTATAGAAGTAATAATGAGGCTTAGGATTAGAATATTACCTCTGAGATTTAGAGATATATGTTTTAACCTTATCACTTTTTCCATGTGTAAATTGAGGTCAGATGGTGAAGAGACTTGCTTAAATCCTCATAAAAAAGCTGAGCCAAATGTACCGCATTGTTTGGTACATACACATTTAGAATCTCTGTATCTTTTTGGTGGATTTGACCCATTTCCCATAATTTTCCTCTCTGTCCCTTATAAATTTTCTTTGCCTTGGAGTCTCCTTTACCTGACAGTAATATAGGCACTTCTCCTTTCTTCTGATTGATGTTTGCATTGTATATCTTTTTCTATCTTTTTCATTTGTTAACCTATATCATATATTTGAAGTGAATTCCCTAAAGACAATATACAATTGGTTTTTTTTTTTTTTTTTAACGTTCTTTGCCAGTCTCTGCAGGGTTTCTGCTGAAACCATAGCGGGGGTTTGGGTTGATGGGATCCCCCACTGTGCCTTATCTGATATGTCTCCAGCAGTGGGACGGGTAGGGTACAGCTCACTGCAGCCGGGCATCTTTGGAAGTCTAGGATCCCCACTAGGTGTTTGCTGACTGGAATAAGAATGAGGCCAGTTTTTCTCATTGCCCGGGATGGTTATTACATGTAAATTTTCTGTCTTGCTAGACTGCTGTTTTTCTGGTCCTTTGGCTCGGGAGAGCAGGCTTTACTTGGGACTTAAAAAAGGTTTGTACCCATTGGTGTTTCTGGACTGTGGGCTTTAACCAGCCTTCTGGGTTCTCACACCCAGTCTAGGATATATGAGCCCAAAGTGAACTCCAGGGAACACACCACTATGTTCTTCAGGCCCTGAGGTCCCCAGTCAATGTGCCTTCTTCTCTCCACGTTTCAGTCTTATTTTTTTTATATATGATATCTAGGGGCTTTAGCTGTAGAAATACAGTAGTGGTCCAGAACCAGAAGTCTCCCTCCTTATTTTTGCTTAATTTCCTGTCCGTTTTTTTTTTTTTTTTTTGCCTTTTGTCAT
>PVHT021183583.1:1801090-1817732 GCA_004024745.2 Catagonus wagneri
GGCCTGCGCCGCAGCCACAGCAACGCAGGATCCGAGCCGCGTCTGCAACCTACACCACAGCTCACGGCAACGCCGGATCGTTAACCCACTGAGCAAGGGCAGGGATCGAACCCGCAACCTCATGGTTCCTAGTCGGATTCGTTAACCACTGCGCCACGACGGGAACTCCTCCTGTCCGTTTTTTTAAAAATTAAATTATTTTATATTGTACTGTAGTTAATTCAGAACCAGAAGTCTTATGACTACACAGTTTTAACGTTTATAGTTTTTAGTTTACTACCTCCCCGATGAGCAGTAATACCAGTCCACTTGGCGCTGTTTGTTATTAATAGATTATTTTTGTGTAAACTCATTTTCTTTATTTATGTTAAAAATGTCACCCAGTACGGTTGCACAGCTGCCTCTGTAGTATTACTGGAAAGATTTTTTATGAAACTTACATGAAAAAGATCTTTTCCTAATCCTAATCAGATCCCATCAAATCCCATTTCATAACTAGGCTAGTAATTTACAGATGAATACTTTTTTAAGGGTAGTAAAAAGCAGAGTTATAACCAAAAGGCAAACAAAGGAAAGAAACAGAAAAAGACAAAAACAAACCAAACAGATCGTTTAGCCTACAAACAACTGAGAGTGGGTATTGACTGTTCAGCATTCTCATTGTTTATGCTGCCAGTTGCAAGCTTATTGTTCCTCTGCTGTATTTTTGAAAACATACAACATCTCAGAGTACGGGAGAGAAAACCCTACGCATTTTGTTTGCTTTTAATGGCTTTCACAATCAGGTCCTTTCAGCTTCATTTCACACCCACTCCCCAGGCCTTTTCTAGGCACCACCATGTTGCTTCTTTCCTCCCCGTATTTGCCCAAGCTGTCTCTCCTGCTGGCAACGCCCTTGTTAATCCATTTTACCTCACCCAGTGAATTTCCGCCCTTTAAAACTGTAAACCGTACCTCCTTGGGGACCCCTCCTTTCAGAGTTATAAGGCTGTTTGCTCTAAGAAGCTACAGGTTCCTGGAACACAGGGACTGTCATCCCCAGAACTTCCTAGAGTATCTGGTACATATTAGATTCTCAGTGTTTGCTTAGTGAACTAGCAGGCTTTTCACTCACATAGCCTTACCTTCTGAAATCAGACATTGTTCCGTCTTCTTTACTAATTTTAGTACCTGCTTATCTTCTCCCTTATCGTTCATTCACTCATTCATTTGTTCAATGAATATTTATTCTACTGAATTTGCTACTTAATAGGTCCTCGGTAACCTTCTAGTTGTTTAATCCAGTGGTTTTCCCGGTAACTGAAGCATGCTTGTCAAAAGTCTCACCTGCTTACTGTGCTGTACTTTTCTGGTTCTAGTAAAAAGTTGGCCAGCAGAAATAAGAACACTGCCGGAAAGTATAGCATTAAAAAGCTCCCAACTGTAGCATATCTTTCTTTACCCATTTGAAAAATTTGAAATTCTCTCTAAACCAGGATAGCTCAAAATATAAGGTGAGTCTTTAAAAAAAAAGAAAAAAATTCTAGAGCTATCCCAAGCATTGGTTGGCTATTTATATTTAAATAACCTTTAAAGATCTTGTATTAAATTTGTAAGGCTTTGGAGTTTTTGTCGTGGCTCAGCCGTTAATGAACCCAACTAGTGTCCATGAGGACGCAGGTTCGATCCCTGCTCTTGCTCAGTGGGTTAAGGATCCGGCATTGCCATGAGCTTTATCTCTATAGAACAGTTTTGCCATTTAGAAGTGATTTTTAGACTCTACCTAAAGGAGTTTCTGCTGTTGATAAGAGGTAGGTTAAGTGGGTAGCAGAGAAGATGGGAGTAGAAATTTCAGTGAGCGTCTCTGACTCTGAACAAAGAAAAGACAAAAAAAAAAAAAGAGAGAGAGAGAGAGACTCACATTAAGATAAATACATCAGCATATTCTAGGTCCAGGGTTGAGCTGGAGGGACTAAGTTTTCCCGCAGGAAGTAGTTGGCAAGAGGAGGGCCAACCTGTCTGTGGGCATTGGAAAGGCCACCTGGGCTAAGGAGGTACAGCCAGCCCTCTGCTTCTGGGCTCTCAGCCTAGCAGCTTAGGTGGAACCACGGTCCTGTCTGCAGACTAGTAAGACCATGATGATCCAATACACTTTGATAATTTTAGTTCAGGAATAGTGAAGTCTCCTCCACGTATTTGATGTATCTAATTTTACTGGATCACTGCTAGTGGAAACCAAGTAGTACGTTAAATGCATGGTCTGCAGAACCCACATAGCAGAGTTTTAAAACTAAACTTTTTCTTTCTTTCTCTCTCTTTTTTTTTTTTTTTGTATTTTAGGGCAGCACCAGCGGCATATGGAGGTTCCCAGGCTAGGGGTCGAATCAGAGCTACAGCCACAGCAACGAAGGATCTGAGCTGTGTCTGCAGCCTACACCACAGCTCAGGGCAATGCCAGACCCCTAACCCACTGAGCGAGGCCAGGAATCAAGCCTGTGTCCTCATGGGTGCTAGTTGGGTTCGTTAACCACTGAGCCACAATGGGAACTCCAAAACTAAATCCTTTATTTAAAAAAAAAATAGACTTTATGTTATAGTATAGTTTGATATTTATAGAAAAAATGAGACGATGGTATAGTTACTACATACCCTGGCTTTTCCTGATGTTCATCTTACAGTGATAATAGTGCTAGTATTACAATTAATGAACTAACACTGATACTTTATTATTAGCTAAAGTCCATAATTTATTTAGATTTCCTTAAGGTCTACCTAATGTCCATTTTCTGTTCTAGGATCCCATCCAGGATAATGCATTGCGTTTAGCTGTCACGTCTCTTTAAGCTCTGTTTGGACAAGGGCATTTTCTCGTTCTTCCTTAATTTGATGACCTTGACACTTGGAGGAGTATGCATTAGATATTTTGTAGGAAACACCGCTACTGAAATTTGTCTGTTGTTTTTCTTGTAAGACTTTGGGTTATGGGTTTTTAGGAGTAAGGTCACAGAGGTAAAGTGCAATTTTCATTATATTATATCAAGGATGCACCCGCTCTGTATGATTTATGACTGTTGATTTTGACCTTGCTAGGAGGCTGCTGTACTGTTTGTCAGGTTTCTCCACCATAAAATTTTTCTTCCCCTCTCCCTTTCGGTAGGAAAATTATTGATTTCTCCTCTCTCCTTTGGACGTCTTTGTCTACATGCAGCCCATATCTAGCGAGTGAGAGTTATACTCAGGGTGGGATATCTGCATAAATTATTTTGTATGCTTTTGCACAGGTTTGTCTCTTCTTCCCATTTATTAATTTATTCAGTCATTTTTATATCAACATGGACTCATGGATATTTATTTTATAACTTTGGATTATAATCTAATTCAACTTCATTACTTTTGCACAAATTGTTCTAGCTTTGGCCATTAGGGGCTCTTTTAGTTGGCTCCTGTCTTCCTTTGACGTACCCCCATCAATGTGTGTGTGTGTGTGGGGGGGATATTTGTTTTTGTTTATTTTGAGCTTTTCTTTCCTTTCTGGCACTCTAGGCTCCTCTTGTATATTTCCTGCCCCAGTCCTAGAATCAGCCATTTCTCTCAGGAGCTGAAATTGGAGAATGGTGTTAGAAACCAAGATCTGGGTGAAGGTGTGCTTGTTTGTTTTAGGCCTTCTCAGATGACAAAGCAAAGAAATCACATGTGTGTACACATGTAGGTAAACGTTTCTATATGTGCCATTTGTATCTATATTAAGCTAAACACACTGATGTCTTAAACTCAGTCTGTTGCCACAACTTATTCTAGTCTCTGTTTGCTTATTTGTAAAATCACACTCCAGCAGTAAGAAACTTCGCTTCTATTATCAGTCATCTATTTAATTGATATAGAATTTTTAACCCTAGAATATAATGCTTATGTGTAGTTCCTTTTGCCTTTAGTCTTGCAGGCTCCATTCATTTCCGTAATTACTTTAGGTCGGTATCCTTTCCAATCCATCCCCTTCACTGAAGTTATTTTACACATTTGTAGTTTAGTGAGAATCTCTTGTCACAGTCTGTACCTCTTCCAGGGTTCCCCTGACCTCTTAAATGACTTTTTATTTAAATTTTTTTTTTCATATTTGGCTGTACCCACATCATGCAGAAGTTCCTGGGCCAAGGAGCAAACCCACACCACAGCTGTGACCTAAGCCACTGCAGTGACTACGTCAGACCCTTAACCTACCTAGCCACAAGGAACTCTCTAAGTGACTTTTTTTAAACTTGTGTAAAGGTCAGAATTTGTGCTATAAAATTTCCTAGATTTTGAAAAGTACACAATGTCATGGAAACATGAATGAGCATTTTTTCTTGTGCTTATTTGCCATCCGTACATCTTTGGTCAGATCTTTTGCTCATTTTTTAATTGGGCTGGTTATCTTCTTATTGTTGAGTTTTAAGAATTTTAAAAATATATTTTGAATACAGGTCATTTATCAGATATTTTTTGCAAATATTTTCTCTCAGTCTATATGACTTCATTCTCTTAACTGTGCCTTTTTCAGAGCAAATGTTTTTCATTTTAGCAAAGTCCAGCTTATCAATTTTTCCTTCATGCTTCATGTCACCAGCAAATAAAGACAATTTTGCTTCTTTCTTTTCAATTCTGATACCTTTTATTTTACTTTTTTCTTGCCTCATTGCTTAACTAGAACTTCTAGCACCATGTTGAGTAGGAGTTATAAAAATAAGCATCCTTGTCTTGTTTCTCATCTTAGAGGAAAAAGCTTTCAGCCTTTCACCATAGAGGGTAGGCTTGTCTTATGGCCTTTATTATATTGAGATAATCAGTGTAATAAAAGCCATAAGACAAACTTTTCCTCTTTTCTTCTGTGCCTAATTTGCTAAGCATTTTTATCTTGAATAGATGTTGAACTTTATCAAATCCTTACCCTGGGTCTTTTGAGATGATCTTTACAACTTTCAAAATGTACAATAGACCAAAATATATAACACTATAAAATTTCTAGAAGATAACAAAGGACATTATTCCCTCCCTTCCTTTACTGTCTTGGCTTCTTTTGCTTCTTCATTTTCAAACCATTTGTTATGACTGCTATAACTTCAACTTAGCTCAAGCATCACCACCACTTAGTTCAATCTCAAGCGTTGAGGTGCCGAATTCTCCCTTCGAAGACTTGTCTACATAAAAAATCATGTCACCTTTGAACAGAGATAATTTTACTTCTTCATTTCTTATTTAGATGCTTTTTTTTCCTTTTTCTTACCTACTTGCCCAGGCTATATGTATATATGCCTATTGATCTAGTTGAAATATTTTGTTGTTGTGTATATACGTCTGTCGATCTAGTTGATGTATTCTGTTGTTCAAGTCCTTTGTTTCCTTAGTTATCTCCTGTCTGGTTGTTCTGCTTACCATGGAGTATGAAGCATTAAAATCTCTAACTATTACTGTAGAACTGTCTCCTCCTCCCTCAGTTCTGTCAATATCTGCTTCATATTCTTTGATAATCTGTGATTAGGTACATGAATGTGTATAATTGTTAAATTGTCTTGCTGTATTGAATCCTTTACTGATCTGCAGTGTCTTTGTCTATTGTAATCTTTTTGATTTGACATTTGTTTTGTGTGATATTAGTATAGCCACTTCTGCTCCTTTTGGTTACTGTTTTCGTGGCATAGCTTTTTTCATCCTTTCACATTCAACGTATTTGTGTCCTTGGATATAAGGTAGAGCTCTTGTGGACAGCATGTGGTCGAAGTATGGAATATTTTATCCATTTTCCCAATCTCTGTTTTGGCTGAAGAGTCTAATCCTTTTATAGCTCTGTGATCAGAGGCAGCAATCAATGACCAGAAGACAGGTTCCTAGTGTTTGCAGGACAGGATCCTCAGTGCCCAGCCTGTCTCCCTTGGCCTGAATGCAGGCTGCGCCAGGAACGTGTTCACGGTGGCCTGCCATGGGCATGGGGAGTGGGGAAGGGGGAGCTACTGCCTGTCTAAGCTGAAATTGACTGACGTTAACTGCAGTTGATGGTCCAGACCTTCCCCTCAAAGTTGCAAGCCTTCGGTAGACTTCGGAGTTCCAAAATAGTTACATTAGGTAAGATTCTGCCAGTGTCATTTTTGTCTGGGTGGGAAGAAGTATTCCTAATGCTTCGTACTCCACTGTCTTCCTAGAATCCTGTACTCTTATATTTTACAAACTTATTCTTAGTTTAGTTCTGAAGTCAGTTGACACTGCTGTCCTCTCTGAGCACAATGCAAGGACTTCTCAGTACGCTTTCCCACAATTAATGTACGTTTTGATGTGGAGCCAGATGAATCCCACTTGCATCCCCATTTGGTGCTGCTGGGTGCAGTATCCCTCTCGATCACGTAAGTGGTAAAGTAAGTCTTCCCCCCACTGGAGCATCTTTATTCCCCTCTTGCTCTTGAATGGCAGATTATCAGAGTAAAATACTCTAAGTTGAGGTATTTCCTTTTAGCACTTTGAAGAGGATATTTTGTTGTCTTTCAGCATAACCTTTTCTTTATCTTCTCGCATCTTCCATCATCAGTAAGATGTCTGATGGTGTCATTCCTTAGTTTTCATGCTTGCTGATAAAGTCAACAGGCAGTAACATTTATTAAAGTCACTTTGATAATGCTATGCATGCATTTAAGTAATTTAATCCTTACAAGAACCTTAGGGGTAATAAATTTCATTTTCTCTTGTATTCCCAAGGCGGAATCTCAGGCTAAGAGGGGATCCTTGTCCAGAGACAAACAGGGCACAATTAGAATTCAGTCCCATATCTTTCAAAAGACAAAGTCTTCTTTGGACTCTGGTATCATACTGCCTCTCAAGTGCGTCAGGGTGCTCAGACAGGGTGGGGGAGGGGGAGTGTCCATAGGAAACCAGCTGCAGATTCCTCTGAGCTGGCTCACCAAGCAGCATCTCTTCATCTCCTCCAAGGTCATTGTCACTGAGAAAGTTCTTTGCCGAATTTGAGGTCCCATACTTAAGCACTGATCACAGAGGCCACCCTCTTGGCCATAGAAACTCACCATCTATAAAGGGAGGAGATGAGAGCTGTCACCTCCCACACCCTCCCCTGTAGGAATAAGAAGGGCACTGTGTGTCCCTATTAGGGTTTAGTGCAGTGTTTTCCTAACAAAACCTACTGGCTGAATATTTTCCCCTCCGTATTACATGTGGAACTCATTCTTATCAGAGGCCTGATTGTTCCCGGTAATTACTTTCAGAAAAATGTCAGAGAAAATTGCCAATTTGGTGACATTACTGAGAGGACATAGCTCCACTCCAACCAAACGGGGGATTAAGATGGGAACTCTAGAAACTGAGCTTCCAGATGATCTTTTTTTTTTTTTTTTGCCTTATCTAGGGCCGCACCCGCGGCATATGGAGGTTCCCAGGCTAGGGGTCTAACAGGAGCTGTAGCTGCCGGCCTTCGCCACAGCCACAGCAACGCGGGATCCGAGCTGCGTTGCTCACGGCAACGCCGGATCCTTAACCCACTAAGCAAGGCCAGGGATCGAACCCGCAATCTCGTGGTTCCTAGTCAGATTCGTTAACCACTGAGCCACGACGGGATCTCCAAGATGATCATTTTTTAATTGCACTTGGCTGTATCTCGAATTTGATCGCCTTGTCGTGGTTTTGCCCCTCGAAATGGCTCCCGAGGCAGCTGAGCCTTGGGAATGCGACTTACTGAGTGAACTAAAGGGTGGCAGCTCTGCTCAGCGTCTCACTATGGCAGGCATTCCGGTGCACTTGGAGGTCCGTTTTTGGCATCTTTGCCTCCTCTTACCCAAAGAACAAACAATGCACTTGCAGCTACCACGGACAAAAACAAAGTTCACGAATCTGGGAAATTCAGAAGGTATTACTGCAGCCCCCTTTTCTTGGATTCCAAAATTGCTTCTCCCTGTAACTACCCTGGGGCCCTCCCCAGTTATCATGTACTTATGAGTTCAGAGAAGGTCTGGCAGAGCCCCTCTTCCATCCTTTAAGCAGTGCCAGTTGTTTGGTTCCTAAGTATTACTGTATGTTTGGAAGAGCTAACTAGAAAATAATTGATACTTGAATCACATAAAAGCCCTTTGTAAGAGCGTGAAACTGAAAATGGTGTGTATGATTCTGATTTTGGTATTATTCTGTTTTGTTCACTGCACTGTATGTGGACTTTGAAGTCTGGTCATACAGTAAAGGATTAGTTTTACCCCAAGAAAGAGCTGACCTTTGTCGTCAGCTTCCAGAGGTGATTTCTAAGCTTGTGCAATGTCCTGCTTGGTAAGATTGTCTTTGCTCATCTGGTGGCACCTTGGGCCACACTCGATCGTCTACACTGAGCACGTAATTTGGGGTCAGGGCTCTGGGCTCCACTGTAGCTGCTCAGCCTCCAGAGAGGCTGGGAACAGGTCAGCCCCTTCACAAGCAACTAAGTCTAGGTGACCAAACCCCATTAAAAGCCCTTCACTGAAGCTCAGGTGAGCTCCCCAGGTTGGCAGCACTCCATGCCTGTTGTCAGACATTCTGGGTGAAGGTAGCATGTCCCCAGACTCCAGCAGGAGAGGACGGCTGGGAGCTCCATGCATGGAGCTCTCCTAGACAATGCCCAAGTGTCTCTTCCCGTGGCTGATTGTAATCTCTATCCCTATAGTGCTATAATAAGCCATACTAGTGAACTCTCAGAACTAAAGGTGGGCTTGGGAACCCCTAAATTTGCCATTGGTGGTGGAAGGCGGGGGGTAGTCTTGGGGGGGGCAGTTCCTGAGCTTTGTGTCGGTGTATCTGTTTTGTAATCCCAGCTCACCATTTTTCATTGTTCTTATCTGCAAAATAGGGGTAACTCTGTTTACGGGGTTATTGTGATGGTGAAATAAAACTGTGTGTGTCTGTACATCTAGAACAGTGCCTTGGCTATTAATGAAGGCTCTTAATAAAGGCTCTTCCCTAAAGGTGCTGCTCAGTCGATTCACACAAAATACCTACAATGGTGATTTGCTTGTCTTTATCTGTTTGCTCATTATCTCTTTACTCTGTTATTAGGGAAGATGAGGATGAAATTTTCTTCTGCACTTTGTCATCACACGCTTTCCTCGTCTCCCGCCTCTCCGGCATGTGTTTGCCATACAGGCCTTTCCAGTCATTTTAGCGAAATTTTGAGGAAGAAATGAAATCAGTGCATGTTTCATAGGATCTTATTAAACATTTACAATAATGATGAACCTATCCGCCATCCTTCTGTGTAGTGAGACTTTCCAGGCGTGAAAGATGAGAAAATTAGGAGAACAAGGCCCTTTGTACAGCGGTTTGATTGCTCTAGGCGATAGGAGCCCATAGAATGGGCCGATCTGGTGGCCGGGACACACACACAGCCTCAGCGGCCTGGCGTTGTCTCGTCCAACCAAGCCTTATTGCACTTGTGGTGTGTTTCTGAGATCACCTGTGACCTTTTGAGGTTATTTGTAATTCTGCATGGGTTCGCCGCTTCCCTTGCTGTTGGATTTGAGGAATTCTTGAAGCAGGGCGACCTCACGGCTCAACATACTTAACCTGAAATTCCATGATTTGGGGTTTCATTCTTCTGTTTATGCAGCTTCGTCTTTCAGTGTTATTTTTATGCCAGTCATACTAAAATTTGCCCTTTTGGCTTCTTCTTTTTGCATGGAACACTTTGACTTTTTCTGAGCTGTTATTCAATATGATTATTCTCGGACTGTCTCGAAAGGGGGTTTGTGTAAATGCAGTTTTATGCTAGGGCTCTTATAGTTCAGCGTTAATTTAAGAGTAACCTATGGTTGGAGTTCCTGTCATGGCATAGCAGAAACGAGTCCAACTGGGAACCATGAGGTTGCAGGTTCGACCCCTGGCCTTGCTCAGTGGGTTAAGGATCTGGCGTTGCAGATGTGGCTTGGATCTAGCATTGCTGTGGCTTTGGTGTAGGCTGGCAGCTATAGCTCTGATTTGACCCCTAGGCTGGGAACCTCCATATGCCGCAGGTGCAGCCCTAAAAAGCAAAAAAAAAAAAGAGTAACCTACGGTTGTAGACTGAAGGTTTATGTCCCTTCAAAATTCCTATGTTGAAAATTCTACCCACGTACCCCCACCCCCACCCCTGTATAGCCATATTTTAGGTGGGGTCTCTAAAGAAACAGTTATGGTTAATGACGTCGTAAGGGTGGGGCCCTGATCTGATGGGGTCAGTGTCCTTATAAGGAGAGACACCAGAGCACCCCCACCCACAGCCCCTGCCTGTGCACACTGAGAAGGGGGCTGCCCGCCGGAACCTTCTGGATGTCTAGCATCCAGAACTGTGAGAAAATTTTTATTGTTTAAAACACCCTGGCTATGGTATGTTGCTATGCAGCCAGGCAAACTAATACACCAACGTTCTGTTACATTTACTCAGTCTTCTAGTTTGTTTTCTTAGATACTGGCGGTCAGAGTTGTCAGTTGTCAGATGTAAACTTATAGTTGTCATATTCGTACAACTAATTTCTTGCATTTTAAGCCAGGGTAAAGTTTTATAGTTAAAAGAGACCAGATCTTCAGACTGCATTGGGAGTTAGGAAGTCAGTTTAATTGGTTGCAGCCAGCAGTTTTTAAAATGAAATACATTGCCTATAGTTTTGTGAAAGTTTGTGTGTCCAGAGTATTTATGTGTGAATGTGTATACTAGATTGAGAGATAAAATTATTTCTTGGGAGTTCCTGTTGTGGCTCAGCGGTAATGAACCTGACTAGTATCCAAGAGGATGTGGGTTCAATCCCTGGCCTTGCTCAGTGGGTTAAAGGATCCAGCATTGCCGAGAGCTGTGGTGTAGGTCACAGATGTGGCTTGGATCCTGCATTGCTGTGGCTGTGGTGTAGGCTGGCAGCTGCACAGTTCTGATTCGACCCTTAGCCTGGGACCTTCCGTATGCTGCACATGTGGCCATAAAAAAAAAAAAAAAAAAAAAAAAGATTTAAAAATCTATTGCTCTAGTGCAGACTCACCTTTTAGTCCCTCCTAGAATATCTATGACAAGTTTAGAGTTTGAGGGGAAAGGAAGGCCAGGATTGTGGATCCCAGGGATCCTGAGTTCAGACCTAGAGGGAAAGACAGAGGGGAGAGGAGAATAAGTCCAAAAACCACCATCCTCGGCAGGGTAGGGTGGGATGGGGATGTGACTGCAAAAGCAAGGACAGCGTGCTCTCGTTAGGCGGGTTCAGGTCAGAGAAGTCCTGCGGCGGGAACTGCCATAGTCCGGAGGGTGCGGGAGGACTTTCTGGAGCAAAGGACGTGTCTGAAGAGATTTGAGGCTTAAGTAGGTGTTAATCAGAGGGGGAACAGATGGGAGTCATGGGGGGGCGGTCATGAGGAGCCTCCAGTTGGCGGTTTGTGATTGAGACTGTGTTTTAGGTAACAGAGCTCTTAGGGCAGCTTTGCAACGAATGGTCTTATGGAAGAAAATTTTTCACGAGCCATAAGTAGGCTAGACTTTTCCATTGATTTGGCTTTTTTTTTTTTCCCCTTAGAAAGCTCCTAGCTGTTGGGTTAAAAAAAAAAATAGATGTCATTTAAATTCAGCATATTTTAAAATTCTAAATCCAGGAACCTGTATATTTTCAATATTCTTCTCAGCTAGAAATGAAATTGTTAACTTGGTTCATCTTCAGTTTTTTTTAAAAAGACGTTGGCATGACAAATATTTGTCTGTCTGTAAATCAAGTACCAACGTATTATATGTTTACATGATTGAATGCCAAGTGGATGCTCTGAATTAAAAGCCTTCACAGTTCAATTCATAGCTCCTTCAAAGCCTCCAGCTTACTTTCTGTTTCCTCATACCCAATCATTTTTTTTTACAATGACTTGTGAGCAGCAGTTTTCTTAACAGAGTACAAACCGGATTATTCCCCTTTATGGAGTTCAAACTCTTAACAAAGCTTTCCACTAATGAGATATTGTATCCACGCTCAACTAAAAAGGCAAGCTTGAGTCACTGAGTTAGTGTTTCAGAATCAGAAGTCACCAGTTAAAGCTTCTCTAATAGCAAGTGAAACTTAGTCATGAAAAGATTCCACCAAGCGCTGCTGACACAACCGTGAAGATTCGTACCAGGTAGAGTGGCAGCAAGAGGAGTGGGGACTGGCGTGACTGCTGACGCAGGATAAAGCCCCCAGATGTCATCAGCCCTGTTTCAGTGATTCTGCTTGAGGACATAAACTTGACTTTCGTTTCCGGAATGTATTCTGTATTCAGCGTCTGGGTCTTGCAGGGCCACCTTGGCGGTGGTCCTAAGGGCAAAGAAACTCTCTTTTGACCGTATATAGAGTGCTTTGATATGGAACCGTGTCTGGAGCATGAAAGGGTTTCCTTTAACACGCTAGGGAGAAAAGATCAGGCTCGTCTTTGATTCCTTTTGATACTGATTTGACATTTTTTTTAACGGATGCTTTCACTTCTGACCTGACTGCTTCTTTTTCTTGCCAGTTTAAGATTGGCAGAGAGTGGTGCACGTGGATCGATTACAACCGCTTCCAGGAGCTCATCCAGGAATATGAAGACAGTGGTGGATCAAAAACATTCAGTGCAAAGGATTACACGGCCAGAACTCCTTCCTGGGCATTATTTGGTGCCAGTGAAAGAGGCTTTGATCCCAGGGACACAAGATATCAGAGAAAGAACAAAGCAAAGGATATTTCCGGATGTTGAGATCATCTGAATTTAGGATCCCGAAGGACACACACCGATGGCCTCAGAAGTTCTCGGATGCCACTGTGATTTTCCCAAGGACAAATTACACAAATTATATCTCACACGGAGGAGAGTAAGGAAGAACACGGGGACACCAGTCACACCCAGGCTTTGAGTGGCTGGGACTCACTCAGCCTCACCATTTCTTTGCAGAACTCAGTCCTTTTTATGAGTTTCCTTCTGAAAGAAAATCATTTTGAGGGGCATACGCAGTCATGATTAGAATTTAACTGAGCTTTGGATTATTAGAAAGACTCCCTGGAAAGCCATTCATGGGAGCGTCATGCAGAATGAATGCCTGTTCATCTTCCTCCTGTCGCGGGCTGCCGGCTGTTGCTGATTGTACTGCCCCGAGGCCGGCATATCTGCTCCTTCTAAGATCTTCATCCCTGTCCTACACCTTAAGATAACATCTCCTGAAAGTAATTTAAGTTGTCGTAATTATCAATTATTTTAAGTGCTGCATGGATTTCTTTAAATTTTTGCTTAGTATCAACCCTTTAGAAATGGAATTGGATCTAAAACTGTCCTGTGTCTCATTTCTTTCCCATACAGATTGCTGTAGAAGGTGAATATGTGGGCTGGATTAGAGTAAAACCTCCAGTTGAAGGAATATGATGTCATGGAGTAATTAGTCTCTAAACTTTGAGATAATGAGTACCATTTGCTTTTGGTTTAAAAAGTCAGTGTTTAAGCCCCTTGGTACTGCACATATAGCAGGTTTCCCTCTTCTTTCATTCTTGGAGTCCTCGTGACTTTTTAGCAACCTGTTCTTTAAGGTTCCAGTTTTTTTCTAACTGAAAACGTCGTTAAATAGTTCATAGTTTTTGAAAAGTATTATAGGTGTTTTAAAAATTCCTTTATCCTAAAAATTTAAGTAATAAAGTGTCTTTTGTAAAGACTCGGACCACACATTTTCTTTGGAGCATTTTCTAGTCCTGTGGTTCTCAGCCCTTTCAGACCCACCTTCTCCTCATAGCTCAGCTAGTCTGTAACACCCTCTCTTCTCTGCCGAAGTAAAATTCAAGGAGGTGGAACCTGCATAACTCAGGTGGAAAACAGGACACCGTGTTTATTGCTAAATGATAGAGTCTAAACACTTCTCTCTTGTGCTGCCGGATGAGACAGTGACAAAGCGTCACAGAACTCAGTCTTCTTGAACCCACCACACCTGCAAGTGTCTGTTCATTCTCCCGTTCTGCTGACCACTGAGACAGACTAGAGGCGGCAGTGGTCTAGGCCAGTGAGGCAGGACCTCGCTGGATAGAGATGGATAAACACTGCAAAGTAGGATGAAGTGTTGCTAAGCAGCACACAGATGGGCTCCTGTTTGTGAAGCTACCTGAGCAGACAGCTGTTGGAAAACGCCTCAGAGGCTGCCCTGAGGAGCAGGGCAGGAAGCAGAGCGTGCTGGGCTCTGGACCCTCCCTCAGCCTCTTCTTCAACCAGGCAACTCTGCTTTTATTTATTTATTTTTTAATGTATTGAGGTTCTGTTTAAGATGTGAGTTGAACGAAGATAATTCTGTTGCTGCAAAGAAAAAAAAATAGCAAATATCTCACCTCCAGAATGAGCCTTCCTGACTCCATTAACTTTAGGTACATAAATGAGTAGTTCTTCTCTCCTTCTACCCTGGAAATGTTTGCTTTATATTCAAGCAAACAATCAATCAAAAAAACCCAAACAAAAGCATGGCATATCAATCCCAGTCACAACAAAATTTTTTTTAATGCCCCGGGGGGGAAAATGCGATGGAATCTATGTGAAAAAAAATTCAGTGTTTGCTGACAGTATAAAGCAGAAGAGATTGGGAAGCTTGAATATTCTAAGAAGGTGAGCTATTTGAAAAATAGCATTCTAGGTGTCCAGTGGGAGTTATTTATTGATGGAGGTTGGGCAAATGATTGTAACATTCCACTGAAAAATTAGCCATGTAAGAATAGCTACAAAATTCTAGAAAGGAAGATTGCCTTGTAATATATAAAATGCATTATCTAAAATAATTAAAACCCCATGAAACAAGAGATCAACTTCCAAAATGACAAGAGTAAGAATCTGCTTACTCTGCTTCTAAAACAGTGAAAATATGGGCAAAACAACTAAAATCAATTAATTTTCGAAATCTGACAATTTAACCAAAGGTTTGCAATGAACTGGAAATCATCTATTAAGAGAAGTTACTCAGGAGTTCAGCAGAAACGAATCCGACTAGGAGCCAGGAGGTTGCAGGTTCGATCCCCGGCCTCACTCTGTGGGTTAAGGATCCAGTGTTGCTGTGAGCTGTGGTGTAGGTCGAAGACATGGCTAGGATCCTGTTTGTTGTGGCTGTGGCATAGGCTGGCGGCAACAGCTCCGATTAGACCCGTAGCCTGGCAACCTCCATATGCCGCAGGTACGACCCTAAAAAGACCAAAAAAAAAAAAAAGAAGTTACTGAACCTTAATAAAATGAACAGCTTACATCTCATCAGAAAGCATGGGGGCTGGAAGATAGTGGGTTGGTATCTTAAGAGAACTGGGAGAAAAGACTTTGAACCAAAAATTCTATATCTAGCTAAATCGTCCTTCAAAATCAGTGAGGAAACTGAGGAATTTTCCAGATAAAAAGTAAGAGAATTTATCACCAACAGACCTGCCTACACAGAAGAGTCCTCAGGCCTTAATGAAAGTATGTTAGACGCTAACTTGAAACCACACGAAGAAATAAAGAGTACCGGTAAACATCGCTATGTGAATTTTATAAAAGACAGTATAGACGTTTTTTGTTTGTAACCCTCCTATCTACTTTGAAAGACAGCTGCCTAAAGCCAATAATTATAAACTGTTGATGGACTTAGATGTAATTCGTATAACAGTAACAGCACAAAAGGAGTGTTGGGTAAACAAAGGTATGGTAGAGCAACTATTGGCTCCCCACTGTTAAAATTAAGTGGGTATGATTCTAAAGCAGCTTGTTTTAAGATGGCTAATTTTAATCTCAAGAGCAGCCGCTAAGAATAAATGTAGAAATTATAGGTAGATACATATGTGTACAATATATAGAACTTCACTCCCAGTTTCAAATGTGTGTGGATCTTTCCCTCACACCAGACAGTTCTCCAGTACCAGCTGGGTATCCTACAGCTCAACTCAATTCTGACACTGTGTCCCTGGAGATAGTATCAGGTCCCACAGTTAAATGCTCTGCCTCCCCAACTTCAGATGCCAGTCACAAGTCCAGGCTGTCACCTGTGCCTCTGAACAACGAGCTGTAGATGGGAGGTCCCAATGACCCCTTCCTCGGGTTTGGTTAATTTTCTGGAATGGCTCACAGAACTCAGAGAAACATTTTACTTGCTAGATTACTGGTTTGTTATAAAAGGATATAACTCCGAAACAGCCAGAGAGGAGAGATGCACAGGGCAAGGTATGCGGGAAGGGAGACAGGGCTTCCACGCCCTCTCCGAGGACACCAGTGTCCCCAAATCACCACATGTTCACCGATTTAGAAGCTCTCCAGACCCAATCGTTTTGGGTTTTTATAGAGGCTACACTACATAGGCATGGTTGATTACATCATTGGCCGTGGGTGCTTGAACTCAATCTCCAGCCCTTCTCCCTTCTCTGGACAAGGTTTCAACCCTCTGGTCACATGGTTGGTTCTCCTGGCAACCAGCTCCCTTCCTCAGGTGCCTTCAGAAGTCACCTCATTAACAAAACAAAACACACCTTTTTCTTTTTTCTCTCTCTAATCACTTAGGAAATTCCAAGGGTTTTAGGAGCTCTATGCCAGGAACTGGGATAAAGACCAAATATATATATTATAAATTATAATATCACAAAGAAACGAGATGAAAAAGGTACACCAGAAAATATCTGTTTAACACAAAAGAAGACAATAGGGACAAAACAACAAAGATAAAAGACATTCAAAAAACAAATAG
>PVHT021183583.1:1817832-1857005 GCA_004024745.2 Catagonus wagneri
CCCTGGCCTTGCTCAGTGGGTTAACGATCCGGCGTTGCCGTGAGCTGTGGTGTAGGTCGCAGACGCGGCTCGGATCCTGCGTTGCTGTGGCTCTGGCGTAGGCCGGCGGCTACAGCTCCGATTAGACCCCTAGCCTGGGAACCTCCACATGCCGCAGGTGCGGCCCTAAAATGACAAAAGGCAAAAAAAAAAAAAAAAACAAATAGCAAAAAAGTCAGACATAAATTTTACCTTATGTAAGTAAATTAAATACCCAATCAAAAGAGGCAGATAATGATAAATTGTAATTATTATAATTATTTGTAATTACATGTTATTAGAAAGACGTAATGATTATAAATATGCATGCGGCTAACAACAGAGCCCTAAAATAAGTGAAGCAAAACCTGTCAGAATTGAAGGGAGACGATTCATTAGTACGTGGAGACTTAAATAACCCATTTACAACAATGGGTAGAACAACTAGGCCAAAGATCAAGAAGGAAATAAAAGATTCCAGCAACATTATAAACCAGCTACACCCAAGAGACCTCTACAGAACACTCAACCAACCACACATTATTCTCAAGTGCCCATGGGACATTCTCCAGTATAGACCATATGTTAGATCATAAAACAAGTCTCAATAAATCTAAAAGGATTAAAATTATAAAAAGTACATTCTGTGACTAAGGGTATGAAATTAGAAATCAACAACAGGAAAATTCATAAATATTAAGAGAAATTAACCAACATCCTAAGTAAACAGTGAGTCAAAGAGGAAATCCCATGGAAATTAGAAAAGACTTTGAGATGAATGAAAATGAAACACAACGCAGCAGAACCTATGGGATGCTGCTAATGGAGCGCTTAGAGGGAAATGTATGGGTGTAAATGCCTACATTAAAAAGAAGATAACTATCCAGGGTTCCTCTGTGGTTAAGGATCTGGCATTCTCACTGCCGTGGCCCAGGTTGCTGTTGTGGCATGGGTTTGACCCCTGGCCCAGGAACTTCCCCGTGCCACGGCCAAAAAAATAATCCCCCACACCAGAAGACACATCTCAAATTAATAACCTAAACTTCCATCTTAAAAAACTAGATAAAGAACAACTAAACCCAAAGAAAGCTAAAGGAGAAAAATAATGAACGCCAGGGCAGAAATAAAAGAAAGGAGAGAAAAGCAATAGAAACAACTAGTGAGACCAAAAGTTGTTTCTTTGAAAAATCAACAAAATTGACAGACCTTTAACCAGACGTATCATGATCATAGGATGTAAACAGCTGAAATCAGCTGTGAGTGCACAACTTTGTGAATATACTAGAAATTATACTGGACACTTTAAATGGGTGAACTTTAAAGTGTATGAAATCTGTCTCAGTAATTAACTGTTAAAAAAAAAAAAAAAGAAAAGCACAGAGGGAAACCTGAGCGTTTGTGAAAACCAGTATAGAATAAAGGAAGCATCATAAATCAGTGGGGATTTGGGAGAAAAACCTGTGTGGTTCTGTTCTTTATATCCAATGCAAAAAAGAGTCAAATGGAACAAAAAGCTCAGAAGAAAGCTTGGATGAGGAAGGAATTCCTTGACCACTGGCTCCCAACTTTCTCATGCATCGGAATCACCCGTAGGGCTTGTTAAAACCAATTTCTGGACCCTACTCCAGAGTTTGCTATTATAGGTGTGCAGTGCAGGAGAATTTGCCTTTCTGACCGGTTCCTGGGTTATGCAAACGCCGCTAAGAGGCCACACTTTCAGAACCCCCTGTAGATAGAAAAACAGTGTAAGAAGTAGGGGGCCAGGGGAGGAAGGGAGAGGCAGGCAGAAGCCCGAGCGCTCTCCGGGGCCACGTAGGGGAAGGTCAGGGAGCATCTGAGTAGCTGTGGGAAGACCACAGCGGTGGCAGGATACTACAGAAGAGGCAGGAGAGGGCTGGGCCACGCAGGGAACCAGCAGAGCGTACTGGTGATGACTCAGGGAGATGTAAGCCAGGCCAAGCCCTAAGAGCAATTATGCAAAGGAACTGCATGATTAGATTTGCATCTTAATAAGATTACTGTGGTTTCAGGTTGGAAAACGGCCCGGAAAGACCACAAGGGAAGGAGAGGAGTTGGTAGGGATTCTGGTAGAACTGGCCAGAGGTAAGGCCTGTGTGGTAGCATTTGTGCAGTGCACAACCCTGCCTGCTGAGCCGGGTGGTTGGAATAGTGGGTAGATCTGAAGGTGACCTGAGGCGGACACACTGACAGATTTGGCCACAAACTACCTAGGTAAGAGGGCTGGGGGCTGAGCAGGGAGGCAGGATGGATGAGGTGTCAAGGACGACGCCTGGGTTTCTGGCTTGGGAACAGGAAAAGTGACAGTGTCGGGCTCCAAGCTGGCTAAACTGGAAGAGGGCCAGGCCTGGGGGAGATCCTGAGTTGACTTGTGGCTTTGAATCGCCCCAGGCTTTCCAAGGGGTAGGTCAAGCCGTGGTCAGGCGTGGAGGTCTAGGGTGGAAGAAACGTGTAAGTCATCATGGTGTGGCTTCTATCCGGGAGCTGAGGTCACCCACAGGGACGGTGTAGAGCGAGGAGGAGAGGCCAGCGCCTCCAGGAAGGAACTCTAGCAGGTTAGTGGTGAGCGGGAAAGAAATCCCCAGACAGCGTCAACGGGGGCGGGGGGGTTGGGCAGAAGAGTGAACATGCCCGTGGAGTCGCAGAAACCCGGGGTCGGGGCGGAGGTGGGTGAGAGCAGTTGAAGACAAGACGGAACAGTGTCAGAGGCCAGTGAGGGGCAAGCCACAGAGGATGACAGAAGAATGTCCCTTGCATGGGGGTCCCAATGAACCCTGGAAGGCTTCTTAATGACAGATGTTGATGGTACGATGCTAAGTTTAAAACCTGGAATACCAGTCACTTTAATTAGGGAAAACTCACCTGTCGGAAGAAACATAGAAATGAATATTGTTTTAATTAGACCAGCGCAGTAAGAGGTATGGGGAAGGATGTTTTCTGTCTTAGGGGGTCAGCCTCTGAAGCTTTTTCCTTAAATAAGCGTCCGAAGTTGGAATTCAGCCTATAGTTGGAGTCCAGTATATTCACAGCAGCGTGTTTTGTCAACTGAAGGATTATTTAATCTTTTTTGGTCGTTGTTTTTCTTTCAGCGTGCTGGGTTGCTTTTCTCACTTTTTATTTAAATACAAATTGATGAACCCTTCCCGGGGCGCCACCGATGGAATGCCAGCCAGCAGGGACACGTCTCGTTGGCGCTCAGCCCGCGTGGTGTTTTGGTCCTTTACTGATTTCCTTTCATTCCGTGGCATAAATAGCAAGTCCGTGACTCTCACTGGTCGGTTTTGAATCTCTTGGGTACAGTGTCGTAAATTCATCGCCTCTCCTGGAGGAAAAGACCCTCTTGTTTGGAAGGAACCCTGGTGCGTTTGGACTTCTCACTGACTGCAGGAATGCCGGCCTAGGTGTTGGAGAATTTGTGGTGGCCACCGACCTCGGCCCAAGGCCAGGATGTTGGCTGCGGGCTGGGAGGGAAAGCGCCCACCTCTAGGTGAGGAAGGAGCTTGGAAAGGGGAGCTTTTGTTTTACCAACCACCTGCCTGCGCCTTCACCACCACTCCGAAGGGGTCCGCCCTTCCCCGGGGCTGAGCTTCACGCCCGCGTGGCCGTTCTGAGAGCGACAGAGCTGCGCGCTCCCTCTAGTCCAGGTTCTGCTTTCGGGGGGAAGTGAAGTCCTTGGGACCTGCAGTGGGTGGGATGGACGGCTGTGGGGGGCATTTGTTCCTTGTTCCGCCCATGACGCCCCCACTTTAGGGGGATGAGCTGGCCTCGTGCACTGTATCAGGAGGTGACTAGTGGAGGCGGAGCTCCTAGTCTCCCCTCCCCGCTTTGGGCCCTGACATTGGCCTTATGACCCTGAACCAGGCAGCTGCTGTGACCGCCCCCCGCCCCCGGGTGTGATGACGGGTCCCGATGGGGGTGGCACCAGTTGAAGCCTTCCCTGGAGGTCTTCAAGTCAAGCCAGCAGGGGCCGATCTGAGAGATGGAGCCCGTGTCTTGTCTGGGGCTCAGGGCCAACGTCCCCTCGTCACGGCTCCCCCACACGCCCCAGTTACAGGAGCCTCAGGTCACCTTTTCGCTTGGGTTCATCGGAGCTGGTTTTATCCCTTGCAGTGAAGTCTTGGCTAACGTCATAGCACATCATTAGCGCAAGTCCACTGTCTGCTGCCCGGCTGCCACCTCCCCCCGTAACATCCCTGTCCCCCACGATTGCAGCTCTTCTGTCCGGCTGAGCCTGGTTGCAGGAAGGAAAAACTCACGAGGCCTGGCTCAGCGTCTCTTCGCTCGTTTCTCGTCTCTCTGTGATGTCTGTGGCTCTTTGCACTCCAAGCCAGGCAGTGGCTCCTGTGACCCCAGCAGCCTTGCTCCAGTGCTGTGTCATGCCCACAGCTACATGGGGAATCCAGGCTGCCCAGGAAGTCCCACCCCTGCCCCAGGTGATAAAACTCCCTCCACTTTTCACTCCCTTGGGCCGTTCACACCTTCCCCCCTGGCCTGGAGTCCACTTGCCCAGGAAGCCCCTTACCTTGCTGACACGTGGGCTGGAGCACAGCGACCCAGGCAGAATCAGCAACACTCACTAGAGTGGGCCCAAGAGCTCCTTTCCCGGGTAGCCCAGCCCAGCTGGGGCTTCTCCCAGCTTTATCCACAAGATTATCCTCTCATCAGATACGTGACTTCTCAACTCCGCATTTTCTTTTCTTTTCTTTTTTTGGTTGTGGCATGCAGCGGGTGGGTGTGGGATCTCAGTTCCCAGACCAGGGATTGAACCTGGGCTGCAGTGGTGAAAGCGTCAAGTCCTAACCACTAGACCACCAGGGAACTCCCCATATTTTTTCCTCCTGATCACAGCACTCTTCTGAGCATGCCTATTCCAGGCACTGGGAGCCTCATCCAGCCTGAGAACTATTTTTGTACAACCATGAGGCAAGAATGGGTTTTACATTTTAATTGGTTGAAAAATGTCAGGAGTTCTGAACCATTGTGGCTTAGCAGGTTAAGAACCCGGCATAGCATCCCTGGGGATGCGGGTTTGATCCCTGGCCTCACTAAGGGGATTAAGGATCCAGTGTTGCTGCAGGCTGTGGCTTAGGTTGCATATGTGGCTCGGGTCTGGTGTTGCTGTGGCTGTGGCGTAGGCTGGCAGCTGCAGCTCCGATGCGACCTCTAGCCCAGGAACTTCCATGTGCTGCTGGTGCAGCTGTAAAAAGAAAAAAAAGTCGCAAGAATAATATTTCATGGCACGTGAGAATCACATGAAATTCACGTCTCCGTGTCCTCAAGGAAAGGTTTATCTAACAGGACCACATCTGTGTATTTGCATAGCCTCTGTGGCCGCTTTCACCCTGTGGTGGCCGAGGGTGCACTAAATCATTTACTAAATTATTTGTTGCCTAAATTATTTACTGTTTACAGAGAACGTTTGCAGACTCTGTTCTGTCCTTTCCCTGTGGTTTCTCATGACTTCTGCTCCACCCAGATCTGCCAGAGTAAGGCACACCCATCATGTTGCTCCACCATGGAGATTTTGAGTTTCAGGGACAAGGAAGTGGACACTGCTTAATACTGAATAATTTATTGTTGGTGCTGACGTTTCAGACAAACTGAGGGGACGAGGGTGGGTCTCTGATACCCTTCCAATGACAACATAGGGCAGTGAATGCTTCAGAGGCAGAGACTGACCCCAGGCCAGCCACGGGGCTGCTGCTACTTCTGCAATATCCCAACGATGCTTTGGAGGCTGTCCCGTTAGCCCTTTCTGGCTCCAGAAAGAAAGGTGTAGATCCTCCCCTTTCTGAGCCAATTCTTGCTTCTGCCTAGCTATGAGGATTCAGGAAGCTAACAGGGCTAACCTTGGGCTAGCTTGTCTTTGGGCCAGCATGGCAACCTCTTCTCTTTGGGACCCCAGGCTCTCAGGCTGCTGAGGTCTCAGCTAGCCTTGGCCATGAACCAGGTTACCCCAGATTCCATGCTGAGTCCTGAGACTTGTCACCACCTGCTCTTATGGCTTGCCGATCTCCAGGCTGGGTACCTAGGGAGCATCCGAACTAGAGTGGGCAAGTGTCAGCGTCACTGATGGGCTGGCATCGAAAGAGAGGACGGCAGAGGTCCCTAGGGGTGCACTGGCTGCAACTAACCATTCTCTGTCAATAGCAGTGGAAACACAAAGGGCATTTAATCATCTCACACGACAAGGCATCTGGAGGTGAGCGTTCTGCGTTGGCTATGGTGGCTCCACCAGGTCAACAAGACTCAGATTCTTTCTTTCCATTTTACTGTACGATCACCATGTTCAAAGACCATTCGGGGCAACAGAAGACTTTTTGTTTGCTTGGCTCTTGCCCTTCTTCAGGGGATGTTTGCCTTTCCCAGAAGCCTCCAGGCAGACTTCCCCATACTCCTCCTTGGCCAGAACCAGATTTCATATGCCCACTGTTGGGCGAGGGTCCAGGACTGCCTTCCTGGCAAGCAGAGGACCTCCACCGATACCTGAGCAAAGTCAGGGTTGGAGCAGCAGGACAGGGAGGTGTAGCCCTGGCAGTGACCACCCTCGATGGCCAGCGGGGAAGGGAAGCCAAGGACTTTGTGGACCAGCGAGCAGACAGCCCCTTCTGTTCTTGCCCTGGCGAGTCACGCCTTAGGAGGTGCATCGGAGGAGTGAGAGGCACTGAGCGGGGATGGGCCGGGGTGCAGCCTGGGGTCAGGGCTCGACGCCCTGCGGAGAGGGGGGCCGTCACAGAGCGGGGAACCCAGCGTAACCCCTTCAAACGCCTTCATCCTCAGGGGCTAGAAAAATACTAGGCTCACTGGCTGGGGACTTCAAAGGCAGGAAGTTTCGGCATCCCCGCCCAAACTGTCCCTCCCTCCGCGTCTCCGGCGCTTGGGGCTGAGGCGATGGTTTGGTGGTGAGCAGGGCCAGGCCGGGGTCTTGCCGAGGGAGAATGCCAGTGCTGCCGGCTGTCACCACGTCCGATCGTCTGGTCTCCAGATCAGGCAGTTCCCCTCCCCCAGCCAGTCTCCCCTCTTTTCAGGTCTCCTTCACCCCCACCGGTCAACTCAGTAGGGCCCTGAGTGGGTGGCCTTTGTTCCTTTTTTTTTAATGGCCGCACCCTTGGCATATGGGAGTTCCTAGTTCAGGGACTGAATCTGAGCTGCAGCTATGACCTGTACCACAGCTGCAGCCGTGCTGGCTCCTTTAACCCCCTGAGCTGGGCCAGAGATCAAACCTGTATCTCCCCAGCGACCGAAGCCTCTGCAGTCAAATTCTTTTATTATTATATTATATATATATATATATATATATATATTTTTTTTTTTTTTTTTTTTTTTTTTTTTTTTTTTTTTAGGGCCGCACCCGCGGCCTATGGAAGTTTCCAGGCTAGGGATTGAATCGGAGCTACAGCTGCCGGCCTCCACCACAGCCACAGCAACACAGGATCCGAGTCACATCCGTGACCTACACCTCAGCTCATGGCAACGCCTTGTCCTTAACTGACTAAGTGAGCCCAGGGATCGAACCTGCATCCCCCTGGATCTTAGCTGGGTTCTTAACCCACTGCACCGCAGCAGAAACTCCTGGGTGTTTGTCCTTGAGTGCCTGAGTTTGTCATGGCAGTTCTCGTTCCCCAGTAGGTCGTCCTGATTCCCTAGCTCTCGCTGGCAGGGTTCCCGGGACTCCTTCCTGGCCTGTTCCCCCGAGTCGCAGGGGCCCTCTCTTCCTGGGCTCTTTCTCGCTCCTTTGCCTGGGGGCGAGGGGGTGTTCCCGCAGGTGACATTTCCATCTGTTTTATCCAGCACCCGTCAGCCGCGGGTCCGTCTAGGTCTGTCTGCTGCCGGTGCTCAGTGTGCAAGTCATTAGGTAGAGCCCTACCCGGCTTTTGTTTTAAAAGCCCATTATTTTAATTCCCAGAGCTTTTACCGGAACGGACAGCAAAGGCAGCAACAGCAGCGCACTCCGTCTGCCTTCTAATTACGACTTCATGACTCCGAATCTCAAATCGGTCATTTCTTTGGCCACGGCATCCTGTCCCACTCTTCCCCCTTGTCCCCTCCCAAAGAGTCGGGCCATCGCTCCCGGGGATGCTGGTGTAATTTATCAGATTACAGATACCGCCGTGCGGGCGGAATAGCGACGCCCTCTGCAGCAGGGCGAGGGGTGGAGGGAGGACAGAGGCTTCTTTCATTCAAAACCAAGAGAAATCACCTCAACCCTTCATCCTGCTGGCTCATCTTCTTGTGCTCTGTTTACGCAATAACGTGTGTGTTCATGTGTGTTTATTTAATTTTATTGGAAAATAAGAAAATACCCGCCCGAAATCACTGCCTCGCACAAACACGCCTAGAAATAAAGTGTGTGTTTATAAAGCTTTTAGATTTTAATCTCATTAAGGGACCACTCGCCTGACCTGGTGGGACCCCTACAGCTAATCCCCGCGCACGGGGGTCAGGGTGAGGAGGCAGGCATCGGGGTGCAGGGCAGGCCCCTTCCCCAGGGGGTGCCGAGGCCCCTCGCCACCTTCCCGCTATGGTTAAAAAGCTTTCAGTTTCCCTATTTCATGAGCCTTGACCCCAGCCCTCACCATTTCAGTTTCCTCCAAATAACAGCTGGAAGTTTCTCTCTGAAAGCAAGCTTCATTTTTCCCCATTCTGATGACTAAAAAGTGAAGCTGGTGGCCTAGCAGGTTAAGGATTTGGCTTTGTCACTGCTGTGGCGCTGGTTCCATCCCTCACCTGGGAACTTCCATATGCCATGGGAGAGGCCAAAAAAAAAAAAAGCCAAAGTGAAGAAATCCTCTTTCTCACCTTCAGTAGTTCTCTTTCGAATCTGCTTCCGACCACACTGCTGAACCCACTTGGGCGAAGTCCGCAGTGACGCCCCCGCCCCAAATACAGCAGGTGCACCTTTTCATCCCACCCAGCTCTCTAGCTTTTGGTCCCAGGACCTCTCGGCTCTCCCTTTCCCCTCCGTGGCAGCTCTGACCTCCTCCACCTGCACCTCCTGCCCACAGAAGTGATTCTCGCCCCGA
The DNA here is from genome assembly GCA_004024745.2 of Catagonus wagneri. NCBI lineage: Eukaryota > Metazoa > Chordata > Mammalia > Artiodactyla > Tayassuidae > Catagonus > Catagonus wagneri. The sequence goes on from PVHT021183583.1 coordinate 1,826,892, forward strand.
CTTTCCATCTCCCTCTTCCCCCCACCCCACACACTGTGACCTCAGCCTTCCCTCCCCTGCCCCTCCCCGGAGCCTCGATCCCCTGCCACGGGGATGGCCGCAACCCTGGAGGCTCCCCTCAACCACAAGCTTGTTGGTTGTTTTTTTTTTTTTTCTCTTTGCTTTCCTGTTTAGGGCTGCACCTGCTGCGCATGGAGATTCCCAGGCTAGGAGTCGAATCGGAGTGCAGCTGCCGGCCTGCGACCTACACCACAGCTCACGGCAACACCAGATCCTTAACCAGGGATCTGAGCGAGGCCAGGGTTCGAACCCTCAACCTCACGGTTCCTAGTCGGATTTGTTTCCGCTGCGCCACGAAGGGAACTCCACCACAAGCTTGTGTATCCAGCTGCCTTGGGCACCTGAGGGCCCTCCCAGCTCTGCCTGCTGCTTGCCTGTTGACCCTTCAGCGCACAGCCAGGATATTACGGCCCCTGGGAGACCCCCATGCCCCCATTGAGGGAACTGCCCCTGCCCATTGCACACAGGGTCACCTCCTCTCCCCCACCCAGACGTGAGCCCCCAGCAGGAGGTCGTGTCCCCCGTGCCTTCCTCTGCCTGTGCAGGCCCCTTGCAAAGCCATTACCTCCTGCCCAGGAGCGATTATAGGAATCTTTTCCTTTGGCAAACTCAAAAAATAGATCTCTCCCTGCCCTCATTACCTTCCCTCCTCGTCAGCCACTTCTCGGGGCCCTAATATCTTCTCATGAACACTTTCTAATGGATTCATTTATAAAACCGGTCTCTTTTTTAATAAGTCGGGGGTAACTTGCCACGTCTGTTACTAATGGCTTCTTTCAAACTGCCTGGGCACCTCTTTTGGTTTTGAAAGGCCCTAAATGATTTTCTGAGTTTGAGCAGGACGAATTTTTCCTTTTATGGTATACCAACCTGCACACAACATTTCTGAATGGCTCATAATATCTATATCACAGTTCTCTTCCAGTGGATTACGAATATTTTGTACTTTTGACTTTTTTTTTTTTTGGCCCTGATATATGGTGTCAGCGGACCAGGGCCCCCATTCAAGTGACCGTGGCTCCCTGGGGGCTGCCTAGTTTATATGATTTGTCCACGTGTTTGCTGCCCCCACCCGGCCCAGCACTTCAGCAACCGCTTTCCCTACCCCACCCCCTGTGCTTTCTCTCTGGGAGGGGTCTTCAACCCTCCTGTCCCGCTAGCTTCAGCCTTGGCCATCCGCCTCCCTGGCTGTCACAAGGTCCTTGCAGGTTGTCTGGGCGGGAGCCTGCAGCCCCCCAGCCCCTCTACCCAGTAGAGCCCGCTCACTTCTCCCTTCCATCCTGGCAACAGCATCTGACAGTTTCACCCTCTCGGGCCATTGAGATGTTCATTTCCTCTTAGGTACAGATGGAAATGAGATGAAATAAAGTGGCCTGGAATTATTTGATGTTTTTCTAATTGGATTCCCAGCAGCCCTCTGCACCCAGTCATCTGTCTCCTCGTTGCCGCAGAACCAAACCCAAGAACACCGCTGGGGGATGTGGGTCCCTATTGTCCCCTTAGACCACGAAAACCAAAGCACCCCCTTGCGAGGGAGCCTTTCCTGTGTTGTCACAAAGAGAGGGATTCCCCAAAGGGGCTGAAAGCGGAGCAACTTGGGAAGGAATGCTGAGAGATCCGCGTTCCGATTTGCCATCAGTTGCTCTCGGTTTCCTCCTGCTCGTCTTCCTCCGGTGAGATTTCTGCAGAAAGCCTTCGTTCACCAGTCGCAGCCGTCGCGGTGCTTTGAGCATCCCGAGCTGGGCCGTGTGGTTCCGTGTTACGAGTCGCCGTGAAAGTTCCTTTCCCTGTTGTGTGGAGCAAGGGGCGGGCTGGGGGTCAGGATGCAGCTTTCCTTGGTCCATCGCAGCTTTGGAAGGCTCGCCTGTGTGTTTCTTCCTGGCACGGGTGTAAGCAGCTCTCGTCCTCCGCTCCTCAGGCTCCCAGATATGGCTTAGGGGCAGGTACGTGGCTTCCAGAATAACCTCCCAGACTTCTGATGGAGGGCAGCGTGATGACGGTTAATGATGCCCCAGTTTTCCAAAACGGTCTGGAAATGAGGTATTCAGAAGATTGAGCCTTTGAAGTTGAGGCTTTTTAACGTGGCCGTGTATGTGTGTGTTTCAAGTCCTTCCTGCGGAAATCTTCCTAGTGTAACTGAAATATTAACCTGTCTAGTAACCACTGCACACACAGCAGACAATGGAATTTTAAATAGAAAATCAGGAGTTCCCTTTGTGGCGTGACGGAAATGAACCCGACTGGTAACCGTGAGGTGGCAGGTTCGATCCCTTGCCTTGCTCAGTGGGTTAAGGATCCAGTGTTGCTGTGGCTGTGGTGTAGGCCGGCAGGTGTAGCTCCGATTTGACCCCTAGCCTGGGGATTTCTTCCATATGCCTCAGGTGTGGACTAGAGAGGCAAAAAAAAAAAAAAAAAAAAAAAAAAAAAAAAAAAAAAAAAAAAAAAAAAAAAAAAAAAAAAAAAAAAAAAAAAAAAAAAAAAAAAAAAAAAAAAAAAAAAAAAAAAGAGAGAGGAAAAGAAAATCCAAGACTTAAAATCAAAAAAAAAACAAAAACAAAACAAAGACCTAAAAATCAAAAAAAGAAGGAAAAAAAAGAAAATCAAAGACTTAAAGGTGTGGACCTAAAAAGCAAGAAAAAAAAGAAGAAAAAAGAAAATCAAAGACTTAAAGACTTTAAAAAAAGAAAATCAGACTTAAAAAAAAATCAAAGACCTAAAAAGCAAAAAAAAAAGAAAAAGAAGAAAAGGAAAACCAAAGCCTTAAAGGTGTGGACCTAAAAAAGCAAAAAAAGAAGAGGAAGAAAAGAAAATCAAAGGACTGTGAGGAAGGGATCCTCACAGTCCGGGAGCCCGACTTCCCGCTGGTGTTTCCGTTGTTTCTGCAGAACCCTAACCTGGTGCTGTCTGGTCCACAGCGGAATGCCCGTGGTGATGGAGCCCTTGGCCCGCGGAGGGGAGGCGATCACTAAGGAGAGGTTACTTTGGTGGAGCTGAAATAGCTTTCCCAGCAGGTCTCATGCTCAGTTCCGGTTCTCACCGCTGGGAAGTTCAGAGCCGGGTAAAGCCTCCCTAGCCTCCCTTCTCTGGACCAACAACCAGTCGCTTCCCCCATGGCTCCTGGCTGACAGGGGCTCAACTCCCCATGGATTTTTGGCACATTCTGCTCATCAGTCTTTATCTTCCTAACCAGGAGCCCAGGTCTCCTGAGCAGAGCAGCCGCTCCCTCCACTCGGAGAACCTGAGGGGTAGCCTGCCTGAAAACCAGAGCATCCTACATCCCGTCAGGCCACAGCCTCTTACTGTCAATACAGATGCTCAAACAGGGACTGAGGACCATGCTACGCACATACTGGACCTGCTGAGACTTCAAATTCCAGCAGTAGGACCCGGGTCCTTAACCTGAGAGCCTTTTAAAAATTGTTAATGAGTTTGTTAAGGTATAACTGACCTATAGTAAACGGCATATATTTGAAGTAGACAATTGGGTCAATATGATCTCTATCTGTACATCCACAGAACCGTCATCTCAGAACGGTGGATGTTGTCCATGACCCCCCCAAAATCTCCTTGTATCCTTTTATAGGTAATTTTTTTTTTTGTCTTTTTTGCCTTTTCTAGGGCTGCACTCGCAGCATATGGAGGTTCTCAGGGTAGGGGTCTAATCGGAGCTGTAGCCGCTGGTCTACGCCACAGTCACAGCAACGCAGGATCTGAGCCGTGTCTGCGACCTACACCACAGTTCACGGCAACACCAGATCCTTAACCATTGAGCAAGGCCAGGGATCGAACCCACAACCCCATAATTCCTGGTCGGATTCGTTAACCACTGAGCCGTGATGGGAGCTCCATTGTGTAAAAAAAAATACAGTTGATACACAACATTTTGCCAATTTCTGCTGTACAGCAAAGTGACCCAGTCATACATATATATATACATTCCCTTTCTTATGTTATCTTCCATCTTTTGTCTATCCCAAGAGACTGGATGTAGTTCCTGTGCTGTACAGTAGGACCTCATTGCTTATCCATTCTTTGTTTTTTTTTTTTTAACTCAGTAAGTTTCATATTTATAGTTGAACAACGATCATCAGAACCCAATTTTACAGCATTTCCATCCCAAACTCCCATCCCATTCCCCCTACCGCAACCCGTCTCCTTTGGTGACCCTAAGTTTTTCAAAGTCTGTGAGTCAGTATCTGTTCTGCAAAGATGTTCATTTGTATCCCTTTTTTAGATTCCACATATAAGTGATAGCATATGACATTTGTGTCTCACCATCTGACTTCACTTAGCATGATAATTTTTAGGTCCATCCGTGTTGCTGCAAATGCCATTGTTTCATTCATTTTAATGGCTGAGTAATATTCCATTGTGTATACTTACCACATCCTCTTTATCCACTCCTCTGTCGATGTGCACTTAGGTTGCTTCCATGTCTTGGCTGTTGTATAGAGTGCTGCAGTGAACACTGGAGAACATGTGTGTTTTAGAGTCATGGTTTTCTCTGGATAGTTGATGGCTGGATTGCATATGCATTCTCAGTGTAATAGCTTGCATCTGCTAACCCCCAGTCCCTCCCGCTCCCTCCCCTCTCCCCCTTGGCAACTCCTTGTATCCCTTTATAAACTCTCCTCTCCTCCTTCCTAGGCAACCGCTGGTCAGCTTTCTGTCAGTAAAGAACAGTTTTCATTGTCTAGGGTTTTCTACGAATGGAATCTTATGGTATCTAGTCTTTATTTTCAGACTTCTGTTAGTCGGTGTATTTACTTTGGGATCCATCCGCGTTGCTAAGTACATCCAGGGTCCATGGGTTTTGATTGCTGAGTAGGAGTCCATGGTGTGGATATACTGAACTTTGCTTTTCCTTTCACTTGTTAATGAGCTTCTGGGTTATTTTCGCTTTTGAGCTATTACAAAGATGTCACGAACATTCCATTCATGTAGAAACCTTTGTGTGGACATACGCTGTCTTTTCTCTTGAGAAAATACCTAGAAATGGAATGGCTGAATCAAAAGGAAGGTAAAGACATACCTGATTTTATTGCACTTGGCTTTGTTATGTTTTTCAGATACTGCATTTCTTACAAATTGAAGGTTGGTGGCAACCCTTACCGAGCAAGTTTATTGGCACCATTTTCCCAACAGCCTTTGCTCACTTGGTGTCTCTGTGTCACGTTTCTCACAATATTTCAAATTTTTCAATTATTTGCGATCATGATCTATGATCAGTGACCTTTGATGTTACTATTGCAAAAAGATTGCAACTTGCAAGTCTTAGTTTATAGTTAGCATTTTTTAAGCCGTAAAGTCTTTTCTTTTTTTTTTTTTTTTTTTGCTTTTTAAGGCCACACCTGTGGCTTATGGAAGTTCCCAGGCTAGGGGTTGAATTGGAGCTGCAGCTGCCGGTCTACACCACAGCCACAGCAACACCAGATCCAAGCCACATCTGCGACCTACACCACAGCTCCTGGCAATGCCAGATCCTTAACCCACTGAGCAAGGCACTGACCACTGAACTCATGAACATCCTCATTGAACCTGCATCCTCATGGATACTAGTCGGATTCATTACTGCAGAGTCACAACGCCTAAGCCATAAAGTATTTTTAAAGATAACGTTCTTTGTTTTTTTTAGACATAATGCTATTGCACAATTAACAGACTACAGTGTAGTGTAAGCATGACAGCTTAGTGTAAGCCGGCAGCTGTAGTTCCAATTGGACCTTGGAGCCTAGGAACTGGCACATGTTGCAGGTGCGGCCCTAAAAAAAACAAAAAAAAAGTGCATTTCATCTAGTTGATTGAATTTATAAGCATAAAGTTGTTTAAAGTATTTTCTTATAATCCTTGTGATATCTGTTGTACTTGTACTGACATTATTTCTCTTATTCTGAATGTCTTGTATGTATGACTTGATTCCTTCTAAATTTATTGTGATGTGCTTTATAGCCTAGAATATGGTCTACTTCAATAAATATTCTCTGGGCAGCTGAAAATGATGTGTAGTCTGCCAGGGCTGGGTAAAGTGCTCTTAAATGTTAATCAGATCAAGTTAATATTGTTCAAGTCTACTTTATCTTTGCTGATTTATTTATTCTAACAGTTATTGAGAGAATGGGTATTGAAACATCTGCCTATAATAGCGCGATAACGTCTTGCAGTCTCAGCGTTTTTGCTTCATTTGTTTTAAAACATTGTTATTATTCACATTTAGAATTATCATGCCCTCCTGATTAACTGATAACTAATTATTCCCTTCATCGTTAGGAAATGACCTTGGTAATATTCTTTGCTCTGAAATCTACTTTGCCTGATATTAGTATAGCTGCTCCAGCTTCCTTTCGGCCACTGTTAAATGGTATATCTTTTTTTGTTTGTTTATTTACTTTTTTGTTTATTTAGATTTGCTCATTTGTTCATATTTCCATGTAGTTTAAAGGCAGCATATAATTAGGTCTTGCTTTTTTACCCGGTCTCTCTGTACCCTTTATGTGGGATGCTTCAAGTAATTTAGATTGAATGTGGTTATTAATTTTGTTAGGCTTAAATTCATCAACTCAGTATTTATGGTCTATGTGTCCTGGCTATTCTTGGTTCCTTTTTCTTCTTTTTCTCCCTTCTTTTGGTTTAATGAGTATTTTTTTTTATCTCATTTTGTCTCCTTTGTTGGCTCATTAAGTCTTAACACTTTTAGAAAATTTTAGTGGCTGCTTCAGGGTTTATTGCCCATATCAAGCAATATTATACAACTTCACATAGAGGATGAGAACCTGCCGTGAGTAGACTTCCATTTCTCCCCCAAAACTTTTATGCTAATGCTACCCTGTGTTTTACTTTTGCATATACTACGAACTCCACAGTTCTTTGTTTTGATTCTTGTATATTCCGTCCATTATCTTTTAAACATATCCATACAACAGTATCGCATATTTACCGTCCCTGGGGGTCTTCCTTCCTTTCTGTAGATTTGCGCTTTTGCTTGGTATCTCCTTCCTTCGGCCTGAATAATTCCTTTCACAACATTTTCATGTTTGGACTCTGCTAATATTAATTCTTTTAGATTTTCTATATCTGAAAACCTCGTTATTTCATCTTCACTTTTTTTTTTTTTTGCTTTTTAGTGCGGCACCCACGGCATATGGAAGTTCCCAGGCTAGGGGTCGAATCAGAGCTGTAGCTGCCAGCCTTCACCACAGCCACAGCAACTTGGGACCCTAGTTGTGTCTGCGACCTACACCACAGCTTACAACAATGCCAGATCCTTAATCCACTGAGCGAGGCCAGGGATCCAACCTGCGTCCTCATGGATACTAGTTGGATTTGTTACTACTGAGCCACCACAGGAACTCCTAAACATCTTTTTAATTAAAGGCCATATATAGACACCGTTTCAGTTAAAAGGCAGAGATGTCAGATTGGACAAAAAATTCTGTCCTAACTATAGTCTGTCCTCAAGAAACCCACTTTAAACATAAAGACATAGAAATCAGTTAATAGTACAAAGAAAGAGAGAGTTCCCATCATGGCTCGGTAGTTAACGAACCTGACTAGTATCCATGAAGATGCAGGTTCGATCCCTGGCCCTGCTCAGTGGGTTAGGGATCTGGTGTAGCCATGAGCTGTGGTGTAGGTCACAGACATGGCTCGGATCCTGAGTTGCTATGGCCATGGCGTAGGCTGGCAGCTACAGCTCTGATTTGACCCCTAGCCTGGGAACCTCCATATGCCATGGACGTGGCCCTAAAAAGACCCAAAAAAAGGACAAAGAAGGAACTCCCATTTTTTAAAAAGCCGAGTAGCTATATTATTATCAAAGTAGATTAGACAGCATAGAATGTAATCAGAATTAAAAAGGCCATTTCATAAGGATTAAGAGCTCAATAAACTGGGAGGACACAATGATCCTAAAACACTTATGCATCTAAAAAGAGAGCTTTGGAATATATGAAGCCAAAACCAATAGATTACAGCAGAAATGGCTGAAACCACCATTATAATTGGATATTTCAACAGTCTTCGCAATAACAGATAAAACACAGAGACAGAAAATCAGTAAGGATGTAGAAGAACTTAAACAACACTATCCATCAGCTTGACCTAATTGATATTTATAAAGCACTCCATCCAACAGCAGTGTAGGGGAGGAACAGCTCCCTCTGACCCTCTTAGATTCTGTGTCTGGCCTAAGAGTTCAACTGATGTAAGGAAGATTAACAGGAAAAAAGCTAACGGATTTATTTAACATTTTTACACGTAGGTAGGAGACTTCAACAGGGAAATGAAGACCTAAAGAAGCTGTTAGTCCCTAAAGCTTATATACCTTTTTACAGAAAGGACAGTAAATTGTGTGGATGTGACAAGGCAGAGGGGCTTGGGCCAAGGGCAGTGAATTGTAGAACAGGGACCAGAGAATAAATGAGGAGGCTAATGGAAGGTCAGGATTATTTTAGTGAATTTGTTTGTATAGGTGCATTTTGGCATCAACTCCCAGTCATTTTATGCCTGCTTTTATGTAAAAAGCGGGAAAGCCAGGAGTTCATGGTGGCTCAGCAGGTTAAGGATCCCATGTTGTCACTGCTGTGGCTGGGTTAGTTTACCAACCTGGGAACTTCCACATGTTGTGAACACATAAGAAAAAAAACAATGGGGGATGGCAGGGGACAGTCAGTGAGACCTTCTCAAGTGCCTTCACCTCAAAATAATGAATATGCCAAGGCAGCATGTTTTGGGAAGGCAGTTCTAAACCCTTGCAATAGCAAAATACACATTCTTTTCATAATAAAACCATATCCTAGGCTAGAAATTTGATACATTTATAAAGATGCAACATAAAAAGTGTAGTCTGTGATTACAGTGGAATTAAATTTGCAATTTATTATGGAAAGGTATCTGGAAAACCCCAAATATTTGGAAACTAAGTAACACATTCTGAATAATCCATGGGTCAAAGAAGAAATGAAAAGAGAAATAGAAAATATTTTTGAGCTGAATAAGGTGAAAATAAAACATCTCAACATTTGGCATTCTTGGCATTCTAAGTAGAGCTTAGAAGGATCTTTATAGTAATAAATGCTTATAAGCAGAAACAGAGCAAATACTTTAAACCAATAATTGAAAGTTGCCAAGAAATCAGAGAAAGAAGATCAAAATAAAACCAAGTCAAGCAGAAGGAAGGAAACAGTAGGGAAAATCAGTGAAACTTAAAGTTCAGTCTCTGAAAAGATGATTAAAATTAACAAACTTCTTTCAGGGTTGGCAAAGATAAAAAGAGAGAAAACACAAATGACATATTAGGAATGAAAGAGGGGACATCATTACATAATTCACACAAATTTAAGAAATAAAAACGTGATGGAAGATAGCATGAGAAAAAGAATATAAACATATGTATGACTGGGTTACTATGCTGTACAGCAGAAATTGACACAACACTGTAAATCAACTATACTGCAATAAAAAAATAAATACAGGGAATTCAGATTAAAAAAAGAAATAAAAAGGAAATACCATAAAAATTTTTACACCTGTAAATTTGATAGATGAGTGGACCAATTCCTTCAAAGAGTACAAACTACTAAAACTGAATCAAGACAAAATAGATACTCTAATATTCCTATAACTATTGAGGACATTGCATCTGTAGTTCAAAACCTCCCCCCAAATAAATTCCACAGGTATGAGTGTGCTAGGTTGCCGTAACAAAAGTACTATAGACTGGGTGGCTTAAGCAACAGAAACCTGTTTTCTCATAATTCTGGATGCTTGAAGTCTGAGATCCAGTGGTCAGCAGGGTTGGTTTCTTCTGAGGCTTATCTCCCTAGCGTGCGGGTGGCTGTTGTAGATGGCCATTTGCTGCCTGTGTCTTCACATGGTCTTCCCTCGGTATGTGTCTGTATCCTTATCCCTTTTTGTAAAGATACTAGTCATATGGGATCAGAGCCCACTCAGATGACCTCATTTTATCTTAAGTACCTTGTTAAAAATCCTGTCTCTAAATAAAGTCACATTATGAGGTACTGGGGGTTAGAATTTCAACATAAGGATTTTTAGGGGATGCATTTTAATGCCTATCACCAGCCTAGATGATTTCCGTTGTGAATTCTACCAGACATTTAAAGAAGAAATAACATCAATTTTTCATAATCTCCAGGAAATAAACACTTCCCAAATAATTATAAGGCCAGCATTATCCTAGTATCAAAACCAAAGACAATAGCAAAAAAAAAAAAACCATACAAAACAATCTCCTTCATAAACACAAACATAAAAACATTAAACAAAATATTAGTGCATCAATTTCAGCTATATATAAAAGGAATACTGCACCACCACCAAGTGGGTTTTATTCCAAAAACGGAAGGGTGGTTTGGCATTCAAAAATCAATCAAGGTAGTCCTTGATTACTGATAACAGTCTGTGGGGAAAAAAACCACACCATCATATCCATTGGTATAGAACAAGCATTTACCTTCATTCAGCATCCATTTGTGAAGACACTCAGCAGGGTGGAAATAGGAAGGAACTGACTTCCTCAACTTGGTGAAGGGCATCTATAAAATACCTATGGGTAATATCATATTTTAATATTGAAAGATTGAATGGTTTTATAACTGTAATAAAATTCATTAAGCAATGGAAAAAGAAAAAAAAAGATTGAATGGTTTCCCCCTAAAATGTTTATAAGGCAAGGATATCCACTCTTACCACTCCTATTCAATATAATACTAAAAATCGTAGCCAGTGCAATAAGGCAAGAAAAAGAATTTAAAACATATATATGAGAAAAGAAGAAATAAAACTGTCCACATAATTATCTATGCAGAAATCCCATGAAATCAACAACAAAACGGCTGGAATTAATGAGTAAGGTTAGCAAAGTCACAAAGTACGCGGTGACCTTGTAACAGTGTTCTCCCGTGATGCAGCAGGTTAAGGATCCAGTGTTGTCCCTACAGTTGCTCAGGTTACTGCTGTCATATGAGTTTTGATCCCTGGCCCAGGAACTTCTGCATGCTGCAGGCATGGCCAGAAAAAGAGGTTATATGTCTATATATTAGGAAAGAATGTTGTAAAAGAAAAAACTGAAATCATAATACCATACACAATAGCTCTTCCAAAAGAAAAATTTTAGGTGTAAATCTAACAAAACATGTACAGGATTTGGATGCTGAAAAGCACAAAACAGTGATGAAAGAAATCAAAGAGGACCTAAATAAATGGAACAACATACCGTGTTCATGGCTTGGAAGACTCAACATAGTAAAGATGTCAATTACTCCCAAATTCGTCTAGTCTGTATAAAAAGGAATTTTGCGTCACTCAAAGAGAGGTATGGCCATTGTCCCTGGCTTACTTCTAAACCTTTGGCACTTCCCATGTGTCTTTATCATTGATTTTTCACCTGATAGTGTATGCTAATGAAGTTATTTGTGGTAGGCTCCTTGGACCATGTGATATGAGTCTAGTATCCAAGGAGCAGCTGAGTGGCAGGGAGTGCTGGAGATTGAGTTCAGGCATATGGACAATGAGTCAATCAGTCATGACTCCATAATGAAACTTCCATAAAACCTCTGGATTCTAAAGCTTGAGTGGACTTACCTGCTTGGGATTTGTGTGTGTGTACTGTCACACATCAGGGCTCAGAGGACATAACATTATCCATGACTCCATAAGGAAAGGATGATCCATCTCAGAGTCTAGTATCCAAGGAGCAGCTGAGTGGCAGGGAGTGCTGGCCCTTTGTGTTTCTTTCTTTGGCTGGTTCTAATTTATATCCTTTCAATGTAATAAACATAACAATGAGCACAGTAGCTTTCCTTGAATTCTGGGAGTCTTCCTAGCTAGTTATTGAACCTAAGGGTGGTTTGGGAAAACCCCCAAACTTGCAATTGGTTTCAGAAGTCTTGAGCAAATTTGAAAGTCTGAAGGACTATGCTCTCAAAGCTTAGAGTTTAATTAACTCCAGGTAAGTATTAATGCAGTTTTTATCAAAATTCCAAGAAATTTTTGTATAGATAAGTTGATTCTAAAACTTAACTAGAAAGCCGAAAGGAACTGGGATAGCTAAAACAATTTTGAAAAAGGAAGAATAAAATTGGAGGACTCACACTCTCTCTTTGTAGGAATTACTGGATAACTATGACAATCAAGAAAATATAGTATTTAAAAAAGCCAAATAAGGTCTATGGTTTAGGCAACAGCCTTGTTATTAGTGTCAGTATCCTTGTTTTAATCCTTGCCCTGTCGTTCCATGGGGAGATGCTGAGTGAAACATACATAAGAACTCTCTACACTATTTTAGCAGCTTTGATGTAAGTCTAAAATTATTTCAAAGTGGGAAGAAAAGGCAAAAAGCAATTAGATCTTTGATCCCCACTTCCACCCTGCTGCACAGCCCATGACTTCCTTCCTCCACCTGCTAAAGACCAGAGGTGTGTTATCTGATAAGTGGGTATGGGTTGTGGTTAATGGGGTCCACTAGGCCGGTTGCAGGCAGTGAACTCTACTGAAATTAAATGATCATTTATATTCTGAATTAGGGAGCCACTCTCAGCCCTCTTCCCTTACTAAGCCCCCATATGCTGGCCACCTTCTGCTGACAGTCCTGACCAGCCCAGGGAAAGACTTAAAGACCCCAACACCGGGAGTTCCCGTTGTGGTGCAGCAGAAATGAATACGACTAGTATTCTTGAGGATGCGGGTTCGATCCCTGGCCTCCATCAGTGTTAAGGATCTGGTGTTGCCATGAACTGTGGTGGAGGTCACAGATATGGCTCGGATCCCAAGTTGCTGTGGCTGTGGTGTAGGCCGGCAGCTGTAACTCTGATTGGACCCCTAGCCCGGGAACTTCCATATGCCACAGGTGTGGCCCAAAAAGCAAAAAGCAAATCCCAGCCAAACAAAAGACCTTGACTCCTGGGTATTTCCAACAAAATGGCCCAGTCAGACCACCTTCCGTGCTGGGCCATCATCTGAGGGTTTACATGTTCCAATCAGCTTCTTAGACCTCAATTTCTAAGCAAGAATAGAGCACCAAGAATATCAGGCTAAGGAAAGGCTCTAATGTGAAAAATTGCTATGCAAACAAACAACTAGCAAGTATCCAGGAAGAAAACAGAGACAATTCAGGAAAAAGGAAACTTTAAAAAGAACAAATCATTAATAATCTCAGGGAAGCAAGAGAGCACAATATGTTCATTAAGCAAGAACAGAACAGGATGCTACTTAAAAAAAGAAGGGAAAAAAGGCACTCAGAACAAAAAGGAACACCTGGAAATTAAAAGCATGATAGAAGACATGACAAACTCAATAGAATGCTTGAAATATAAAATTAAGAAACCTCCCATAAAGTAGAGCAAAAGGAGATGGAAAGGTAAGAAAATTCAAGGACTGCCTGAGGTAGTGCAACATCCAAATAATGGACGTTCTAAAGACAGAGCACAGAGAAAAAGAAGCGTGTGTATAAGGAGAGAAACAGATCCAGAAATTTTTCCAGAACTGAAGCTACAAATAAAAATTGACCCACGCCATGGCCATTCATTCATTCATCCATCCATCCATTCCTCCATCAACAAATGGCATCCTCACCTGCCTTTCCTTTGCACAGAAAAGAGAGCTCTTTGGTCTTTCTTCCTCTTCTAAGAACATCAGTCCTATCAGATTAGGGCCCCTGCTCTTACATAACGTTGTTTAACCTTCCTTCCTTCCTTGGAGTCCCCATCTCCAGTGCAGCCACATCGAGCAGCCAGGGGCTACCATCAGGGCTTTAGCACATGAGTTTTGGGGAAACGCAATTCAGTCCATAACAACCCCTAACGTTCAATGTCATAGCAAGATTTATTTTTGACACATAGGCACTTTTTAGATATATAATAATACGGGTAACTAGATATTCTTTCCTTTGCTGTTACATATCTTGGGTCCGTGTCCAGTCTTTTTGCATCGGTCAAAACATCCACAACACTGTAAAGAGTAATTGTGCTTGGAGTTCCCATTGTGACTCAGTGGGTTAGGGACCCCATGCTGTGTCTGTGAGGATTCAGGTTCAACCCTGGCTTCACTCAGTGGGTTGAGTGTCTGGCGCAGGTTGCAGGTGGGGCTCAGATCTGGTGTTGCCATGACTGTGGCGTAGGCTGCAGCTGCAGCTCCAGTTCGACCCCTGACCTGGGAACTTCCATGTGCGGCAGGTGCACCCATAAAAAGAAAAAGAAAAAAAAAGGTAATTGTGCTTTTCACAAGCAGTTTCACAAGTACCCAATTAGAGTGAGGGGAAAATAAAGATATTTTCAGAAGTGCACATTTCTCAATGTATAATCCCCTGCCCACATACTCTCTTTCATGGTGCTGCCAGAGAGTGCACTCCAGCAAAATGAGGGGAAAAACAAGAAGTCGGAAGAACTGGGACGCAGGAAGCAGGGATCTGACACAGGAGAGAGGTGAGGGGACTTCCCAGAATGGTGGTGCAGGGGATCCCACACTGACGCTGTCACCATGGCCAGAGGGCAGCAGGGGCTCAGAGGAGCTGGTCAGGTGACACCGGGAGAGAGTGTTTCAAGAATACAACATTGGCAGATATTCTTTGCCCTGGAATATGGGGAGCAGAATTGCAGACAACCGAGGGAGTTACTGCTGAGTACACAGTAAAATGCAGTAAGATGGTAGACCAGTCAGTGGTTGCCAGGGGTTCGAGGGGAGTGAGGGAGGAGCGAATAAGTGGAGCATAGGGGATTTTTAGGGAGGTGGAGCAATTCCATAAGGTACCTGTAATGATGGCTACATGTCATGATACGTTTGGCAAAACCCAGAGAATATGTAACACAAAAAAGTGAATTCTAATGTAAACCATGGACTTGAGTTAGTACTAATGTATCAATACTGACTCATCTATTTCAACAAATGAATGCATCGCAGTAATGCCTGATGTTAATAATGGGGGAACCGAGTGTGTGGAGGGAGAGGGGATATATGGGAAGTGTATATTTTCTTTTTTCTATTCTTTTTTTTTTTTTTGGCCTTTTTAGGGCTACACCTGCAGCATATGGAGGTGACCAAGCTAGGGTTCAAATTGGAGCTGTATCTGCTGGCCTACACCACAGCCACAGCAATG
Source organism: Catagonus wagneri (assembly GCA_004024745.2). NCBI lineage: Eukaryota > Metazoa > Chordata > Mammalia > Artiodactyla > Tayassuidae > Catagonus > Catagonus wagneri. The sequence goes on from PVHT021183583.1 coordinate 1,842,058, forward strand.
CGGGATCCGAGCCGCATCTGTGACCTGCACCATAGCTCTTGGCAACACCGGATCCTTAACCCACTGAGCAAGGCCAGGGATCGAACCTGCGTCCTCATGGATGCTAGTCGGATTTGTTTCTGTTCAGCTATGACGGAAACTCTGGGAAGTGTGTATTTTCCACTCAATTTTTCTACAACCCCCAAATTCTCCTAAGAAATGAAGTCTGTTTAATGGAGTTCCCTTCGTGGGGCAGTGGAAACGAATCCGACTAGGAACCACGAGGTTGTGGGTTTGATCCCTGGCCTCGCTCAGTGGGTTAAGGATCTGGCGTTGCCGTGAGCTGTTACCTAATTTTTATGTAATTTCATAATATTATACATCTTAGTATTAAATTGTCCTTTATTTTATTTTATTTTTGCTTTTTAGGGCCGCACCTGCAGACGTGGCTTGGATCTGGGGTTGCTGTGGCTGTGGTCCGATTGGATCCCTAGCCTGGGAACCTCCATATGCCATGGGTGCGGCCCTAAAAAGATAAAAAGAAGAAAGAAGGAAGAAGGAAGGAAGGAAGGAAAAAAAAGAAAGAAAGAAAGAAAGAAAAAGAGAGAAACGAAAGGAAGGAAGAAAAAGAAATGACGTCTATTTAAAAAAAAATGCTATGAGAAAACCAACAAATTTATTAACTCCAGGGTAAACAAATTGTTTTTGAAAGGAAAAGGACTCATAAGCTATGACAGGGAATATCTGTGTAAGCGAACGCAGTGGTGATTTACCTCCAAGTATGTAGCCTTATGAACATGGCAGATGGGATGGGAGTGGAGGCTGGGACATGAAAGAGGCCAAGTCCTCATCCTCCGTAGTGAGAGATCCAAAAAAAGGCTTAAAACTGAAAAGCCGTGTGTCAGGCAGTTGAGGGTAGGGGTGGGGTTAGCTTTGTAGACTCATACTTGACTTTTTAAAGAGTATGAGTAACAAATTTCTAGTAAAAATAAAACCTTGGGTTACAATTCCACATCAAAAATATATTCAATCTCAATGCTGTTAAATATCTCTGAAAAATTCTTGTTAGGTTTGTTTTAGAAGTTTTCCTGTTGTTCTGAATAGATTCTCTCCCCATGCTCTTTTTAAGTGGAAAAACTGTTGATTTTTAAAGTCCTTCCCCTTTATTGAATTTGCTTATTTATTTCAGAGTTTTCTGGACACAATTGGATTTTATCATAATTTAATATTTATTATTAGGAGCATTTATACTGTTGTATTTAATTTTTATTATAATTTAATATTCCTATTGATAATATATGATAATTTTCACTAAGGTTAGACATTTTGGATCTGTTTTAAATCTGTTTACATCAGTCAGAACTTCCATGAAACTGCAAAGTAGTGGTCATACTTAATGGCATACTTATATTCTTAATTTTATAGGGACGTTACAGTCAAAGTGTCCTATACTGTAAATTATACTGTTGGCTGTTGAATTAAGTGGCAAAATCTTTTTCATGCTAAAGAAGAATCCTTATAGTTCTAGTTATTGTATTTTTATCAAGAATACATATTAAATATCATAGGGCTTTTGAAATTATGATTTTTATTATTAGACCTAATTTTTATGTAATTTCATAATATTATACATCTTAATATTAAACTGTCCTTTATTTTATTTTTGCTTTTTCGGGCTGCACCTGCAGCATATGGAAGTTCCCAGGCTAGGGGTTGAATCGGAGCTGTAGCTGCTGGTCTGCGCCACAGCCATGAGGGATCCGGGCCACATCTGTAACCTACGCCACAGCTCACAGCCACGCTGGATCCTTAACCCACTGAGCGAGGCCAGGGACTGAACCCACATCCTCATGGATCCTAGTCGGGTTTGTTAACCGCTGAGCCACAAAGGGAACTCCAGTATTCAACTGTCTTAAAGTCCTAGGATAAAACTCTGGTTGGCCATGACTCTAACTTATGTTTAGATTTGGTTTGCTGCTATTTCTATTCTGTATCTGTCAGTGAGGTTTGGGTAGCGTTTTCCTTTCTTCTGTTGTTTATTTTTGCATATTTTGATATCAGGGCTCTAGCATTTTTTCCCCTTTTCTAATGTTTAGCATCAAAATCATGTATCCTTTGAAAAGCATCAGGTGTTCTTGTTTAAGAAATCAGACTGAACCCACCCACATTTCTCATTCCTGTCTCCTGACTCCCTTTGAAATGAGCATAAGGAAGTACCAGGGAATGTGTAGGCTGGGTGGGGATTTAAAAGCAGAGATGGGGGTAGTTCTTCTGCCAGGGGCCCCAGAGGAGTCTCAAAGCCAGAGTGAAGGATGGTGAGCAAAGCAGGAGGGGGCACAGGTCCAGGTACCGTCTCAGTGTTGGTCTGTGGAGTAGCTGCACCATGGTGGCTGGTCCCCTGCTCTGCCCTGTCGCTCGTGTGTCCCAACAATATCCTGCCTGTGGATTTCACCCACCCAATACTTCTTTGATAGCCAGATCCACCATCTGTTCAGGTGGCTTTAATGAAATGATGATGTGATGCTTTTTCTTTCTTTCTTTCTTTCTTTTTTTGGCCACACCTGCAGCATGTGGAAGTTCCCCAGCAAGGGATCGAATCCAGGTCACAGAAACCAGCCAAACCATTGTAGCGATGCCAGATCCTTAGCCCCTTCACCACAGGAGAACTCCTACATGATGCTTTCTTAAAACTTGGAATTCTTAAAAAAAAAAAAAGATGCAAACTATTGCATTTAGAGTAGATAAGCAATGAGATCCTGCTATAGAGCACAGGGAACTGTGTCTAGTCACTTGCGATGGAACATGATGGAGGATAATGTGAGAAAAAGAATGTATATATATATATGTGTGTGTGTGTGTGCATGTGTGTGACTGGGTCACTTTGCTGTAGAGTAGAACATTGACAGACCACTGTAAACCAACTAATGGAAAAAATAAAAATCGTTAAAAAATAAAGACTTGGAATTCTTTAAAAAAATGTTTATTTTTTTACTTGGCCCATGATTTTTTTTTTAGGTCTTATTGAAATATAGTTGATTTACCGTGTTGTGTTAGTTTCGGGTGTACAACAAAGTGAGTTAGTTTTATGTATATAGGTTATTTTCCATTTTAGCTTACGACAGGATACCGAGTGCAGTTCCCTGTGCTGTATAGTAGGTCCTTTGTGATTTCTGTTTTGTATATAGTACCATGAATACTCTAATTTCAAACTCCTAATTTATCTCCCTCTGTCCCCCTTTCCCCTTTGGTCGCCATAAGTTTGTTTTCTATGTCTATGATACTCAGAATTCTTATTTTTATACCTACACAAAGATTTTTTTAGAATTTTTGAAAATAGATTTTATGGTCATATTTTATAAGTGAAAGAACTGAGGCACTGAAACTTGAGCAGGCATCCACATCACCTGGAGAGTTTGTTAAAACACATATTGCTGCTCCCGCCACCCCCAGAGTTTCTGATTTGGCGGTGGGGCCCCCAAATTTGCATTGTTACAAGTAAGCTGACACTGCTGGTCCCGGAGCCACATTTTGAGCAGCACTGAATTCATGACTAATACTTCTTCATATTCAGAGTTCACTCTTCTGAATCGCTTTGTTGTTCTTGTTATTATTGCTTTTCAGGGCCACACCCATGGCACATGGAAGTTCCCAGGCTAGGGGTTGAATCGTAGCTGTAGCTGCCGGCCTACACCACAGCCACAACAACGAGGGATCCGAGTTGTGTCTGCAGCCTACACCACAGCTCACAGCAGTGCCGGATCCCTGACCCACTGAGCGAGGCCAGGGATGGAACCCATGTCCTCATGGATACGAGTCGGGTTCCTTTCTGCTGGGCTACAATGGGAGCTCCCTGAATCACTTTTTAATTCCAAGTCATTTATGTGCATAATTTCCCTACAATTTCGTGATCCATTAAGAGCATAGATGATGCAGTATTTTCAACAAGAATCCGTGAAAGGATAAGCGCTATTGGTGCTGGGTTCTTTAGCTTGTGGGGGGCATGCCTGTGGCATTTGAAAGTTCCTGGGCCAGGGATCAAACTTGTGCCTCAACAGCGACCCAAGCTGCTGCAGTGACAATGCCGGATCTTTAACCCTCTGTGCCACAAGGGATTGCCTGCTCTTGCAGTCTTAAAAGCCTGCCCACTTTTCTAAAATAACTTTATTGAAAAGTAATTTGCATAACATAAAGTCTGCCTGTTTCAGACGTCCCATTAAATGATTGTTAGCGTATTTGCCGAATTGTGGGAACATGGTCGCAGTCTAATCTGAGACCGTTCTCATCACATCAAAGGAAGCCTCCTGCCTATTTACACTGAGTCCGTGTTCTCACTGTCAGTCGTAGGCAACCGCTGATTTACTTCCTGTCTCTAGAGACTTGCCCTTTCTGCACAGTCTGTGTAACGGGAACTACACAATATGTGTTCTTTATGTGTTTGGCTTTTTTTCACTGAGCATGCTTTTGGGTTTTTGTCATGTTGCAGCAGATGTATCAGTGCTTTATTCTCTCTTATTACCAAACAGTTTTTCCACTCTACAGATATGCCGTGTTTTGCTTACCCATTCACCAGGTGAGAGACATGTGGGTTCTTTCCACTTTTTTGACTATTAAGAATAATGCTGCTGTGAACTTTCAAGTACAAGTCTATGTGGACTAGTCAGTGAAAGGCAAACACCGTATACTCTTTCTTTCTTTTTTTTTTGTCTTTTTGTCTTTTTGTCTTTTTAGGGCCCCATCCATGGCATATGGAGGTTCCCAGGCTAGGGGTCAAATCGGAGCTGTATCTGCCGGCCTACACCACAGCCACAGCAACGCCAGATCCGAGCCGCGTCCACCACTCATATCACAGCTCACGGCAACGCTGGATCCTTAACTCACTGAGCAAGGCCAGGGAATTGAACCGGCGTCCTCATGGATGCCAGTCGGGCTCGCTAACCACTGAGCCACAATGAGAACTCCTATATGATGTTTCTTATATGTGGAAACTAAAAAAGGATACAAATGAACTTATTTGGGGAACAGAAACAGACTCATAGACTGAGAAACTTATGGTTACCAAAGGGGACAGGGGATATATAAATCAGATACATGATTGGCCGAAATTTTCTCCCATGCTATGTCATCTTTTTATTGTAATAATAGTACTATTTGTAACATAAATTTTTAAATTTTGATGACGGCCAACTTATCTATTTTTTTCCTTAGTTACTTGTGCTTTTAGTGTCATATCTAAGAAACCATTGCCTAACCCAAGATCATGAAAGTCATCTCCTAAGAGTTTTAGAATTTTAGCTTTTACATTGGAAATTTTGATTCATTTGAGTTAATTTTTATATGTAGTGTTAGGAAGGGGTCCAAGTTAATCTTTTTTCCAGGGATACACAATTTTTCCCAGCACTATTTGTTAAAAAGACTATTCTTTTATCCTTGAATTTCCTTGGAATCTTTGTTGAAAATCAAGTGACTATAAGCGGAGTGATTTATTTTGGGGTATCTTAATTCTCTTCCACTGATCTATCTATTCTTATACCAGTACTGCTCATTGGCAAAACTTATTGCACTGACATTGTGCAGTAAAATTTTTTTTTTTTAGGGCCACATGGCCTTGGCATATGGAAGTTCCCAGGCTAGAGGTCAAATCAGAGCCACAGCTGCCGGCCTATGTCACAGCCACAGCAACTCGAGATCCAAGCCATGTCTGCGACACCTGCATCACAGCTCCCAGCAACGTTGAATCCTTAACCTACTGAGCGAGGTCAGGGATCGAACCCACATCTTCATGGGTCCTAGTCAGGTTCGTTTCCGCTGAGCCGCAACGGGAACTCCTGTAATGAGTTTTGAAATCAGGAGTGAATGTCCTGAACGCCTGGGTCCTTTTCAGTTTTCACAGGAGTTTTAAGATCAGCTTCTCAATTTCTGCAAAGAAGCCAGCTGAGCCAGCCCAGTTTTTCTTCTTACTTGGGAATGTTGTTAAATGTCTCTTTCTTCTCATCTACTCTCCTTGTCCTCTGCCTGTTGCTTTCTATAGCTTGTGTTGTCATGTTTTCCTTATAAGACGCTGACACTTGTTTTGGAAGTATCGATGTTGGCATTTATAATATCTGGGTGTGTTAGGGGCTGGACAGTTTGTCTCCGCATAAAAAAGATTCAAGAAAAATTCCCATTTTGCCCTAGTGATTTGAGGTGTCCCTTTTATCATGCATTAAAATTCTGCATGAGGTTCCCGCTGTGACACAACAGGATCAGCAGCATCTCAGCAGACCAGGATGCAGGCTCCATCCTTTGCCCCTCACAGTGGGTTAAAGGATCTGGCGTTGCCTCTGCTGTGGCATATTTCACAAGTTTGGCTCCGATCTGACCCCTGGCCTGGGAACTCCATGTGCTGTTCGGTGGCCAAAAGTGAAAAAAGAATTCCGCATGTACTTGTATTTATTTTTGGATAGTCTATTCTTTTCCACTGATCTGTTTGTTTCTTCATGTCCTAACACTGCACTATTTTACTTATCAAAGCTTTCTAATATTTTCTTTTTGTGGCCTTGCCTGTGGCAAGTGGACTGGGTTGGGACAGTGCCAGTGGGGAATGGAGAGGATAAAACAGATATTAGGGATAGCCCAGGGATTAAACTTGTGCCTCAGCAGTGACCCGAGCCATTGCAGCAACAATGCTGGATCCTTAACCTCTAGGCCACCAGGGAACTCCTTTCTTCTATATTTTAATATCGGGTAGGGTTAGTTGCCTTTCAGTTTTCATTTTGTGGGGGCTTCCTGGTTATTACTGCATGCTTGTTTTTCCATGGGAAGTTTATTGTCATTTAGTGACATTTTCTTATTTACCTAATATGTGACCATTTCTGGTGAATATACCGCATGTGCTTGAGAAGATGGAGTTTCTATTTTCAAAGGTGAAGTATGGAGTTCCCATCGTGGCGCAGTGGAAATGAATCTGACTAGCAACCAGGAGGTTGCAGGTTCGATCCCTGGCCTTGCTCAGTGGGTTAAAGATCCGGCATTGCCATGAGCTGTGGTGTAGGTGGCAGATGCAGCTCAGATCTGGCGTTGCTGTGGCTGTGGTGTAGGCTATCAGCTGTAGCTCTGATTGGACCCCTAGCCTGGGAATCTCCATATGCCGTGGGTGCCTCCCTATAAAGAAAAAAAAGTGAAGTTTGATACGTATCTGTAAGGTCTTTGGGTTTTTAAAAATTGTGACATTAATTTATTTCAGATTCTTACTTATTTTTGGTCCACTTATCTAGTGCCGTTGAGCAGGTAAGACTTAGCCAAGGGACACTTGAATCCTGATGATTTTAGGATTTAGCCTTGTGTCCCATCAGTGAGAGGTTTTCATTGGTTCCTGCTGTGCTTTGCAGATCTCACCTCCACACACTCGTCATGCAGCCACCTGCTGTCCTTGCAGTTTTTCTTAAATTAACACTATGAAGCTTGGCTTCTTTTTCCTTCCACATTCCCATCAGTTAGTCATAAGCTTATTTTTCTGGCAAAAAAGAATTCATGGTAGAGTTCCCACCGTGGCGCTGGGGGTTCAGAGTCCGACTGCAGCAGCTCAGATTGCTGCGGAGATGCGGGTTCAGTTACCAGCCCAGCACAGTGGGTGAAAGGATCCGGTGTTGCTGCGGCTGCAGTGCAGGTCACAGCTGTGTGGCTCAGATTCAGTCCCTGGCCTGGGAGCTCCATATGCCACCGGTATGGTCTTAAGTTAAAAAAAAAAAAAAAAAAATTGTGGTGATCTCCAGTAATGGTTTCATACTACTTCTGTCATTTCCTGGTGTGTCCTTGGATCTGGGGACCTTGGTGTATCTTGGCGTGTGGGACCGAGGCGCTGCCTGGGACAGAGTCGCACTGAGGATTCTGCGTCCAGTCATGGGAGGGGAATAGGAACTAGCTCAGAGGTCTGGGTATAAGGGGAGCCTGGAAAACATTTGACAAGTGCTTGACTGAAGTGAGGCTGACTTCATGCAGGCCTCCTTCTGTTTTTCCACATTTGTCCTTGTCACACCTGCTTCCCAGGAGGACCTCTAGAAGGCATGCCGGGAGCAGGTGAGCCCCAGCATGGCTATTTTTGCAGAACTGCACCCGTGGGGACCTTCTAGGGTCTCTCTACTCAGCAGTTAGCAGAGGTTTGCACCTGGTGATAAAGGAGGCTGGGGAGTTCCCATCATGGCTCGGTGGTTAATGAACCTGATTAGCATCCATGAGAATGTCGGTTCGATCCCTGGCCTCGCTCAATGGGTTAAGGATCAGGCGTTGCCATGAGCTGTGGTGTAGGCTGCAGACGCAGCTTGGATCCCGCATTGCTGTGGCTGTGGTGTAGGCAGCTCCAATTCCACCCGTAGCCTGGGAACCTCCATATGCCGCAGGTGCAGCCCTAAAAAGGCCGGCATTTCTTAAGGCCCCAGAAGACCAAAGCTCATTGGACACTCTCCCTTCCTATTCTCAGCCCCCAACCCCTTTACAACCCATTTTCTCCTGCAAGGTGCCGTTTTGTGAACTCTTCACCTGAATTTCCATACGGAGGTGTCCTGGAGTGACTGGTGTCACCTCTGGCTTTCCCCCCAGGCTCTCAAAGCTACGGGCCGAGACCCCGCACACTCCACGTGTGTGTGGGAAGAGGTGGAGGCAAAGGAGAGCACCGGGCACTGCTCTGGGAGGAAGCAGGAATTTCGTTTGCAGACAGAGCCAGAGAAATCCCAGGTACCCCGTGAGGACTGATGTTATGAAAGAAAAGCATGCTCCCAACCTCGAACCTGATTAGCATCCATGAGAATGTGGGAAACAGCGGTGATATCCGTTCATACAGAGCCTGTGTTTGGAGCCACTTCAAAGGACTCCACTGGCGTCAGTCATGTAAGTTTCCTCATCCATCAGCCAGCTGGGCTTGGGGAGTGATATTTCCTCATGAGAACGGATGGACTTATCCGGGAGAGGCTAAGAAGATCAAAGACATGGGAGAGTTATGACCCATCGAGTCCAGCAGAGCCATCAAATTGCCATCATAACCTTAACCTTTGGAGTTCCTGCTGTGGCTCCGTGGGCTAAGAATCTGACTGCGGTGACTCATGTCATTGCAGAGGCTCGTGTGTCGCTGCAGAGGCACGGGCTCAATCCCCGGCCCGGTGCCGTGGGTTAAAGGATCTGGTGTTGCCGCAGCTGTGATGTAGGTCACAGCTGCAGCTCAGGGATTCAGTCCCTGGCCTGGGAACTTCCATATGCCACAGGTAGGGGCTATTTTTTAAAAATGTACAAAATAAAACAAAATAAAATGAAATACCTTTACCTTTATGTTGCAGAAGGTCTCAGCCCGGCCTTCAATCATGGCCTCCCAAGGGGTCCCCGAGCGTGGGGTCTCCCCGCTGGGCACACAGACACGGGCGTGGGGTAGAGGGGAGACTCCCTAATGGAGAGTCAGGATGCAGCTGGACAACAGCGCATTTGCCTAGTGATCCCCTGTTCTCCCTCCTTCATCCCCTCTGTGGGTGACTTGATTTGTTTCTAGAATGCTTGGAAATAAGAGCAGTGACAACAAGGATGAAAAGTGGGTTTTGGTGCAGTGCTCTGGGAGCCGTTAATAAACCAGCACGTCGCCACCTTGAGGGACAGCTGGGGTCAAGTACCGGTATTTCCAGCACATCCTCAGCTCCAGCCACCGGCCCTCCGAGACCCTCCCAGCAAGGTGGGGGACTTGAGGCGAGGGCTCGGGGTTCGTGTCCAGGTGCTGTGGAGGAGACCATGACTGTTTCATGTAATAGATTGGGAGGCAGACTTGGAGAAGGTTACTGGTCCTAGACGCATCGGTTTTCCAGAGAAATCGTGATAGAAACAAAGTATGGGCAGCTGAAAATAAGAAGAGTTCGCCATCTTCAAAATTAGGAAATCGACAGTTAATACTTAAAACAATTAAGAGGAGTTCCCATCATGGCTCGACAGTAACAAACCTGACTAGTATCCGTGAGGACTCGGGTTTGATCCCTGGCCTCCATCAGTGGGTTACGGATCCGGCGTTGCTATGAGCTGTGGTGTAGGTCACAGATGTCGCTTGGATCTGGCATTGCTGTGGCTGTGGTGTAGGCCGGCAGCTGTAGCTCCAATTCGACTGCTAGCCTGGGAACTTCCATATGCCGTGGGTGTGGCCCTAAAAAGACAAAAAACAAACAAACAAAAAAAAACCCAAAGCAACAAAACCTTAAAACAATCAAGGGAGAGTAGGATAAATATGCATCATGTGAAAATGCTGAAAGTATTTACTCTGTGGAGTGAGAATGGGGGGATATATTTTAAAGTTTTGAGTGTGTCTAATAGTAGTTAATACGACAATAAGGTGTCTGAATTATAACTATGTATAATAGGTATTACATATGTAATTTATGAGCATACACACATATATGTAAGAGGTGGAGAGGATGTCACAGTTTGAAAAATATGTCAAAGTGCTCAGATTTTTAAAAAATTTTACCTTATGTTTTAAGGTTTTATTCATAAAATATCCTGAAGCTTTTAGAGCTGAACATCTCCCGTCACTGTATTTAAGTGCAATTCAGCAAGAAGAGTGTGGTATTCTGACACCCCGCCCCCCTCGTTATAAGGTTTTTTTCCAATAGTACAGCAGGAAAATACATGTCAGTAATTGATAAACATGTAACTTGAGGCCCTAAGTACGATGAAGAAACAATAGTCAGGGGAGTTCCTGCTGTGGCTCAGTGGGTTAAGGACCTGATGTTGTCTCTGTGAGGATGTAGGTTCGATCCCTGGCCTCACTCAGGATTGCCGTAAACTGTGGTGTAGGTTGCAGATGTGGCTCAGATCTGGTGTTGCTGTGGCTGATTCAACCCCTAGCCTGGGGACTTCCATGTGCTGCAGGTGCAGGTCTAAAAAGACACAAAGGAAAAAGAGAGAGAGACCCAGAACCAGAACCAGACCAAGCCACTGAGTTGCTCCTGACATGGAAACTTTGAGATAATAAATTACTGATATTGTTTTAAGCCATATAGGTTTGTGTGTGTGTGTGTGTGTGTGTGTGATTTTTTGCACATAACCTTTGAGATTTGGGACTGTGGACTTTCGGGTTCTCTTTAGCTCTAAGGATCCAAGCCGCTTTTACATTTTATCCTCTTCCTTTAGGTTGCCTTTACACGGCACCGGAGACGGGTGTTCTGGGCAGCATCCAGGTGTCCAGCAAATCCCTGAAGTTGGGGAGTCTCTGTTGAGCAGGAGTGAAAAAAAACTTCTCCTCTGGTCAAGGATTTTCTGGAGGACAAGGATCACTGCCCCACGTTGATATTACTGCCAGCTCAGTGCCTTGCACAGTGTAGATGGTCTTCAGATGGTTTTTGAGTAAAGGTGCGTTTGTCAGAAACAGGTCCCCCGGCCCTCTGCTGTCTCTTCAGTCTTCTGATGTTCAGTCTTCCTGACACACGACTCAGCAGAGGGCAGTGTGGTGCATCCTTGAGATGCATGAAAATTCATCTGTTGAAGAAACAGATGCACAGACTTTGAAAAACTTAGGGTTACCAAAGGGGACAGTTTGGGGGGGAAGGATGGACTTGGGGGTTTGGGGTGGAGATATTCTAAAATTAGGTCGTGACGATGGTCGTACAACTCTAAATATAATAAAAGTCATTGAATTAAAAAAAACAAGGGAACATTCATCTGTTGAAATGGGGAGTTTTCCCAAATTCCATGGCTCTGTGATTTGGGGGATAATTTTTTCCTGCAGTAAGCCCTAGATTTGTATAGGACCAGAAAAGGACACCCACAAAACACAGCTAAGCATGTCTGAAGCCGGGGTATCTCGTGGCGGTGGGTCTAGATACACAAATTGATTTTGCCTCGTCTTAGAATGAATACAGTGCTACCTCCGTTAACACACAAAGAGTTTGGACATATGGACTTTCTTTTCATTCCGATTTCCAGCAGTAACCAAAATGTTTGAGGATTTGGGCCCAGAAAGCCCTGTGGGATCTAGAGAAGATGCTGTAAGAACAATGAGAAGAAGAATTAATCCAGAGTATAAGCGAACCTTGAAAACATTTCTGCTAAGTGAAAGAGGCCAGTTACAAAGGACCACGTATTGTGAGTCCATTTATTTGCTTTTTTTTTTTTTTTTGTCTTTTTAGGGCCGCACCCACGGCATATGGAGGTTCCCAGGCTAGGGGTCGAATCAGAGCTACAGCTGCCAGCCTACGCCACAGCCACAGCAACGCGGCATCCGAGCCACATCTTTGACCTACACCACAGCTCACGGCAACGCCAGATCCTTATCCCACTGAGCAAGGCCAGGGATCGAACCCGCAACCTCATGGTTCCTAATCAGATTTGTTAACCGCTGCCTCACGACAGGAACTCTTGTGAGTCCATTTCTATGAAATGTCCAAGGTGGGCAAATCGATGGAGAGAGAAGATTAGCGGCTGCCTAGGGCAGGAGAAAACTGGGGGGCTGGGGGCTGACAGCTAAGAAATGAGGAGTTTCTTTGGGGGGGATGATAAAAATGTTCTAAAGTTAGATTGTGGTGAGGGCTGTAAAATTATGTGAATCTATTAAAAACCATTGAATTGTACACTTTTCCTGGGTAAATTGTGTGGTATGTGAATTGCATCTCAAAGCTTTAAAAGATAGTGAATAACATTCAGCTGAATTTTTATACTCATCTTATTTATCCCCTGGTGTGGGCTCTGAAAATACGTGAAGTCATCAGTGATGGCGACGATAACTTTCCAAGGACAGAACATACCGTGGTCCAGGCACCCTGGATAGCACCTGCCAGCAGGGACCTACGTAGAGACATGGTTGTTCCAGAACTTGGCAGTCAGTCTGTTTTCTGATCACGGCCATGGTATTGTGAGGGGCTCATCTGTTGTCCCCATTCACAGATAATGACCAGGCTAGGGAGAGAGTCAGTGTTCTCATGCTAATCACCAGTTCCACTACTGGAGCCACGGGACCAATGAGTGGACGTCGGCTCGCTGTCCTCTAAGCCCTGCTGGCATTTGCTGGGGGTCTGCAAGTGCAGCCCAGGATGAGACAGGTGCCGAGGCTTTGCTTCTAATTCTGACCCAGCTTGCATCCAGTATCTGCCTTCTTCCAGTGTGCACCTCGGCCCCTGGTAGTCAGCACTTCCAGAAAGCCGGCCCTCTCTGCAACCAGTAATCTCAGCAATTTGAGGCAAAACAAAATCCATCTTTAGAGAAAGCACCCCGGGCAGAGAATTAGGAGGGCTGGCGTCTCATCCTGGCCCTGCTGTTTGAGTTGACCAAGGTCACTCCCCGAGTTCTCGCTGACCTTGGGCATGTCAGTCAATGGAATTTCATATGAGAATCAAGGCTTAGGTCACGGTCAGTTCTAAACTCCATGAGCTATCGGTTTACACTCTTGGGAACAAACGTAGTTCAGCTATTAAAGGGCCAACCAAGAAGGGGGTCTGTCTCCGCTTGCCGCTTTCCTGTCTGAAGTCGCTGTAGTTTGAAAGGCTTTGGTTCCTTTGCCTCCTGCCCGGCTTAGGTGCCCGAGCCTCTGTGCCCCCCAGGAGCAGGGAGGCTGGGAGCGTGACAGGGCTCCGGGGAAGCTGCCTTTGACCGCTGGCCTCCATGGTTTGTCCCATGTCTTAGCCAAGAGGAAAATTCTGCGCCTTATGTGACATTTGCAGGAAAGGAATATAACTTAGAGCATCTTGGATGGCCGGTCACTTGCAAGAGTGTCTCAGTGTTTTCCTGCTCCTGGCACCTAATTATGCTCGATGTTCTTTCAGGGCCTTTGGTCGCCTAGCGAGAGGGCGGCAAGGCAGATGACTGCAGTGACCTTCCTGTCTGCTCCTCCGGTTCCCATTATCCTGCTGGTCCCACGGCAGAGGTTCCTCCAGCAGAAGCATGGTTTGCGCTCAGCTGGCCTGGAGACCCTTCTGGGGAGCCTCATTGAATCAGCCGAGACGTCACAGGGTTGAGCTGTGATTCAGCCTAGGTAATGCATGTTCATCGTTCAGAGTGAGGCCGATGCGAGAAAATAAGAGGAAAAAGTTACCCATCGTCTCACCACAACAGTCAGTCGTTTCCCATTTTTGAGCATTATGTTAAGTACGAGGCGCTCGGCTGTGTGATTGCCCACATTACGTAATGTTGTTTTCACAACAACTCTCTGAAGTATGCGCTGTTATTTCCTTCTGCAGAGATGAAAACTGAGGTTTGGAGAAGTCGAACAACCTGCCCGAGGCAGCGCAGCCAGTCAGAGGCAGAGCTGAGATTATGATCCAAGTCTGGCGGACTCCAGGGTCCTTGTCGTATGTAATCTCGTCTCCTAACATTTGGTGGTCTTCTCTGCCAGTCTTTTTGTCTGCACAGTTGCAGTTTCGTTTTAGCCTCGCGTAAGGGTGGCTCCCACCGTGATTTCTGGAGGTCTTCTACCTGCCAGACCCCATCCCTGCCAAGCCCTTGGGTGTTCTTGGCGGTTGGATCTCTGCAGAATGTCACACACTGTAGAGACACCGTTTCTAGAGGACTCTCAGGTCTGTTTCTGCTTGGCAGGGACAAGACAGGTCTCTTTTTCAATCTTTCTTCGGTCCCTAATCTCTCAAAGCTTTACTTGCAATTCCTTTGTCCAAAAAGCAAAGACCCAGGGAGTTCCCATTGTGGCTCAGCGGTAAGGAACCCGACTAGTATCCATGAGGATGTGGGTTCGATCCCTGTCCCCCGTTCAGTGGATTAAGGATCCGGCGTTGCGATGAGCTGTGGTGTAGGCTGGCAGCTGCAGCTCCGGTTCAACCCCTAGCCTGGGAACCTCCATATGTGGGCACTGCCACGTGGCCCTAAAAAGACAAACAAACTGAAAAGAGCAGATACACTAGAGAGCTGACTGTGTCTGAGACGATCCCGTGGGGCTACGCAGAGAGCCGGGGCTAGGAGCCAGGAGGTCAGGGACATGTGGGCTCAGGCTTAGGGGGCTTTCCTGAGACCTGAGGCCTACATAA
>PVHT021183583.1:1857105-1870459 GCA_004024745.2 Catagonus wagneri
CCCCCCGCCCCGGGTGGCGCGCTCTAGCGCCATCCCCCACCCTCTGTCTTTTCGTTCCTTCTGGTTTTCAGGAACATCAAATAAAGGCTCACTCAAGAGGCTCCCCCGAGGCAGACAGCCAAGAAGCAGCATTTCGTTTCCGCGGTTCCAGCAGGTGAGCCAGCTCAGTGGGATTCAGCCTCTTTAATAGAGGGAGGCTCTTCCCTGAGATTAGACTGTCCTGGGCCTGGTCCCTCGGCTTCGCAGGACATCGGGCTTAAGCTGTGAGGAAAATATTGTAATGAAAAAGTGAGTTAAAAAATAGAAAAGCCTCCCAACTCTGCCTTTCTGACTTCTGCTAAGAGTATTTACAGATAAGATTGTGGCAGGAATCCAAGCCCCCAGGAGGGCCGGGACCACAGGTACTCAGCAAATGTGCCTTGAATCGAAGTTGGAGAAGCTGTAACGATTCTTTCTGGGAAAGGGGGAGTCAGGGGTCCTTTTTTTTCCCACCTGTTTCCAAAGGGGAGAGGCCTCCTGGTCTGGGTCCTGGAGGAGGAGTGTTGGGTGAGAACCTCCACACCCTTTCCCACCGTGTCCTCGGCGAGTCACCGGTGCAGGGGTGGCCGATGTGCCCTCAGAACCCAGCAGGCTTTGAGCCACATCCCGGGGCTGAGTCACTGTGCTTCCGAAGCAAAAAACGTCCCGCCACGTCTCTCCCCACCGGTTGCCTCGTGGGTGGGTAGGAAAGACCCTGGGCTCCCATGAGGAAACACACCTGAGCCGGGACAGGGGCCCGTTTTGGAGAAGTAACTGAGTGTGTGAGGCCGGCCTGTGATCCTCCACAAAGCCGGCAGGGTAAGAGGAGACCCAGCAGCAATCTGGCCCCAGACACTTAAGCCAACATAGTTCAGCAGGAAGCCCTGTTCTTTGGAATCATGGGTACTCTCTGGCCCATTAATAAGGATGATTCTCTGGTGTTCATTTGTCACGCCTCACCCCACCTCTCAGTTGCGTGTGTCCTCTTATCAGCTGGAGTCTTGGAGAAGGAGGGGAGTGAGACTTGGGTCCTCTAACCTCCAGCAACTTCCAGAGCACTTGACCTTGAACTTATACTGCAGCTGCCCTCCATACTGGTCTTACTTTCTCATCCCTGCCCCACCTCGGAGGGTTGGGTTCTTTCTTAGAGTCAACATCCAGAAGCTTCTTCTTCAGCCTTTGTCATGTGTGCCAAAGCTTTATGACCTCCTCTTTTTTTTTTTTTTTGCCTTTTTGTCATTTTATGGCCACACCCGCGGCATGTGGAGGTTCCCAGGCTAGGGGTCTAATCGGAGCTGTAGCCACCGGCCTGCGCTGCAGCCACAGCAACGCAGGATCCGAGCCGTGTCTGCAACCTACACCACAGCTCATGGCAACGCCAGATCGTTAACCCACTGAGCAAGGGCAGGGATCGAACCCGCAGCCTCATGGTTCCTAGTCAGATTCGTTAACCACTGCGCCACAACGGGAACTCCCATGACCTCCTCTTTTGATCCTTCTCCTGTGCCTGCTCATCTTTTCTTTTCTCATGACATTCTCCCGAACTTGTCTGTCCTTGCAGATTTTTACCCACCCCTGACACACATCAAAAATCAAAAAGCAACCTGAGATACACCCAGGTTGATGGTGATTATTCATGTTGCTTACTCGTGATGCATGCATGCTGTATCTGTGCACCTGTGCACCTCAATCGCATTTTAGCCCTGGATTTTGAACACCATAATGGTTTTTTTTAGAAGCAAAAAAAAGTTGTCCCAGATGCATTTGATAACTTTGTAATTGAAGTAGCCATTAAAATAATTAAATTTGGTGTTTTATAAGGAAGTCTACTAGCATAGTACAGTTGAAGTCAACCAATGAATATTTGTTGAATGAAGGAAGACTATAAAGTAAAAAATAGCTGGTGGTAAAAATTAAAAAACACTAAATTTTATTTTAGACTTACTCTGTATAGTGAAGAGGCAACATCAATGAATCTTATTATATTGTAAAAAAGGATATGAGTTACAGATTGAGATATATTTTTACCATAGCACCTTTGTGGAGAATTTGATTTGCATTGTTACTATGTTTGGTCTAGTACAGTTCACTTTCAGGTTACACCAAATGACCACAGATCAATGTAGCGTATACACAATGTGTATGTAGACAGCACTTCTTAAACTTTCTTCAATTCCTTACTTTTAATGTGGGTTATACATAGATTTTAAAAATGTTTTAATTAGTGTAGTAAAAAATTTCAAAATCTATGATGATTCATGATCAAAATTATTAATGATAGTTAACAATGGTGACATTACTGCCATTAATGTCAACACTGGTGACATAAGTAAGAGAAGCTGTAGGCTATTTGCCTACCTTACAAGCCAGGTATAAGATCATCCCTTTCGCTCTCACTCATGAAGGTACAGGACTTTCACTTCTGGTCAAGGTGGAATAACAGGAACCAGATTTACTATCTAGCCTTAAATAACCAACCAACCAACCCTCTCACTCTCTCATTCTCTTTGTGTATATATGTCTCTGCATATATATAATTATGTATTATATACAAAATATATATTATTATTAATTGTATTATTACTATATTGTGTAATTATATTATTAACACTTTATTATTTAATATATATTATATATATGATTACATATAATATATGTATATACTTTTCAAAACACTGGACGTCAGCCAAAAAAATGACAGATCCCTTAAAGACGAAAAAAAATGAGGTGGACCCTATAACTGCCTGGATGCTCTTTTGAGAGTATCCAGGCATTGCTTCAGGGAAGGGAAAGCCAGACAGAGCCTAGCAGACTCCCTGAGAGCTGAGGAGAGATAACTGACAGTTTGGGGGTGGGGAAGCGGCTAGAATTTAGAGGATTGTCATCAGAGAGGTGAAGCTACACAGAGGAATCGAGATCTGGGGAGGGAAGCCCCTCAGTATTCAGCTGAGTACTGACTGGTGCCTGGATTGAGGAAATTACTCAAGGCTGGTAAAAGAGCTGTCTGAAAAGAATAGAGATAATAATGCTTGACATTCACAGCGGCTGGGACTAAAGCTTGCACCTACCACCCAGAATAGAAAACCTCATGAGGAGTTCTTGTTGTGGTCCAGTGGGTTAAGAATCTGACTGCAACGGCTTGGGTCACTGCAGAGGTGCAGGTTTGATCTCAGGCCTGGCAAAGTGGGTTAAAGGATCCGACCTTGCTGCAGCTTCAGCATAGTTTGCTGTGGCTCAGATTCAGTCCCTGAATTTGCATATGTCGTGGGTGTGGCTATTAAAAAAGAAAAAAAGAAAAAATGAAAGGAAAGAAAACCTCATAATTCCCAGGACATTTAGTAGATACACAAAGTGTCTTTCCTCAGTAGAATAATTACCTCTAATTACTGCTCTGGACCACCTAAGAAATATTAATATCAAGATCCAAATGGATAAAACTGTTACCTTATAGCTGTGTCTCAGAAAAAAAAAAACCCTCAAGAATATTTATAAGAATTTAAAAATAGGTATCACCCAACAAGGTAAAATTCATTGTCTTGTACCCAGTAAAAAACTACCAGGCATGCAAAGGAGAAGGAAAATATAACCCACAATGAGAAGAAAAATCAATAATCAAAACTGACAAAGATGTTTGAATTAGCAGATAGGACATTGAAGCAATTATTGTGATGGTATATTTAAAAGGTTAAGTAGAGGTACAGGAGATATAATGAAAATGAAATCAAACTTCTAGAAATAAAGCCCACAATGTCTAAGATGATGAATACACTGGGTGAGATTAATGGCAAATTATTCATTTCAGAATAAAAGTGTATTTTTAGGGACTTGAAGATGTATCAATAAAAGTTATCCAAAATGAACCACAGAGAAAAGAGAGAAAAATAAGGAACAGAGTTATCAATGGACTGTAGGCCATGACCAGAAGCAAAAACACCACAAATGACAAGGCTCACCAGTAAAGGCATATATACAATAAAGATACTAAAGCATCCATGCACAACTATGCTACCAAAATCAGAAATCGTGAGAAAAGAGCACAAATGCAGGTCACTGGAGACGCATGTGCAATTAAGAAACCAACAACTTAATCTCATTTGTATATAGACTCCTATATCAAAACTTCAGGGTTAAAAAAAAAAGCAACAAAAACCCCAAACAGTTAATACAATGGCAATAAGAACATATATATCAGTAATTACGTTAAATGTTAATGGACTGAATGCCCCAACCAAAAGACATAGACTAGCTGAATGGATACAAAAACAAGAAATCAACCAATGGATCACTGAAGAAATCAAAGAGGAAATTAAAAAATACCTAGAAGCAAATGACAACAAAGACACGACACTCCAAAACTTCTGGGATTCAGCAAAAGCAGCGCTAAGAGGAAAGTATATAGCAATACAAGCCAACCTCAGGAAACAAGAAAAAGCTCAAATAAACAACCCAACTTTACGTCTAAAGCAGCTAGAGAGGGAAGAAGCCAGGTCATGGAAACAAACTAAATGCCCATTGACAGAGGAGTGGATAGGGAAGATATGGTACATACACATAATGGAATATTACTCAGCCATTAAAAGGAACAGAATAACATTTATAGCAACATGGATGAACCTAGAAATTATCATACGAAGTGGAACCAGTCAGATAATTAGACAGCAACACCCAATGCTACCACTTACACGTGGAAACTAAAGAGACACAATGAACATCTTTGAAGAACAGACAATGACTCACAGATTTTGGAAAACCTTGGTTTTTCAAATAAGACAATCTGGGGGGTGGGGGATGCACTGTGGGTTTGGGACACAAAATCTATCGTATTGACTTATGATCTTTGTACACCTATAACTGAAATAAAATTCATTGTTAATATGAAAAAAAAATCAATGGACTGTAGAGACTTTAAGCCATCTAATAAATGTGTAACAAGAGGCCATAAAGGAGAAACTCCTTCATAAAGCAGAAAAATATTTGAAGGAATAATGGCTGAAATTTTCTAAATTTAATAAAAATTATAAATTTGTAAGTACCCCCAAAGCAAAAGAAACACTGGAAAATATGTATGCCAAAGTATATCATAATCAAACTACTTAAAACCAGTGATAAAGAGAAAATATTAAAATCAGCCAGTGTAAAAATACATGTGATATATAAAAGAACAAGCTAAAGATGACAGTGGGTTTCTTGTTAAGAACAAAGTAGTTGAGACAGTGGAACAACATTTTAAAATACCAAAAGAATAAAAAAAAATACCTCTCACACTAGAAGCAAAATATCTTTCAGAAATGAAAGTGAAAGAAAGTTCTTTGGATATGGAAAATTGAAACAATTAATTACCAGCAGACTTCCAAAATGTGAATTGCATAAGGAATTCCTTAAGGCAGAAGGAAAATGACACATGAAGGAAATATGGATCTATACAAAGAAATGAAGGACACTGGAAATGGTAACTACTTACATATGTGATACTTTTCCTTATTAAATTTATTTAAAATATACTGACTGTTTAAACAAAAAAACCTAATGGAATATTAGGTTTATAACATATGAAAAAGTGAAGTACATGACAACAATAGTGCCTAGGCTGGGAATGGGGAAAGAGAAAAATACTACTATGATATATGTATACGTGAAGTGATATAATGTCACTTAAACTGTTGTAAGTTAAAGATATAGCCTATAAACCCTGAAGCAACCACTAAAATGACAAAACAGAGCCAACAAAGCAGATAAGATGGAATAATTTTTATAAATCCACTCAGTTCACAAGAAGATAGGAAAAGAGGGAAAAGTGACTAAGGAACAAATGGAACAAATAGAAAGCAAATACCAAGATGATAGACTCAAACCTAATCATATTAGTAATCACACTAAATGTAAATGATCTAAACATCCCAATAAAGAGGCAGAGATTTTTAGTTTGGGTGCTAAAGCAAGGGCCATGTATATGCTGCCTACAAGAAACATACTTAAATGTAAGAATACAAATAGGTTAAATATAGATGATATGAACACTAATCAAAATAAAGCTGGAGTGGCTATAGAAAGATCAGAAAAAGTAGGATTTAGAGCAAAGTGTATTCCCAGGAATTTTTTGAAATGTTGATTTCATAATAATAAAGAGACCAACTCATCAAGACATTATGATTCTAAATGTTTATGCTGCTAATGGCAAAGCCTCAAAGTATCTGAAGCAAAAAACAGATGAAACTGTAAAGAAAAATAGGCAAATCCATAATTATAATCAAAGATTTCAAAACATCTATATTAATATTTGAAAAAATGGATAAACAGAAAACCAGTCCAGATATAGAAGACTTAAGCACCACCAAGTTGTTATGTATGACATTTATAGACTATATGTCTCAACAAATTTCAAAGAATCTAAGTAATAGAAATATGTTCTAAGACCACAATGGAATTGAATTAGAAATCAAAATAAATTCTAAATCAATAATAGAAAGATTTTTGAAAATCTCTTAACTACTTGGGAACCAAATAACATGCTTTATAATAAGCCATATGTCAAAGAAGAAATTAAAAAATGAAATTATAAATATTATAAATTGAATGAAAATCAAAATTCAACATGTCAAAATTTATGGGATGCTACTTAAGCAAAACTTAGAGGAATATATATAACGTATATTAGAGCAGAAGAAAGGTTTTAAATAAATAATCGCAACTTCCAACTTAAGACCCAAGAAAATGAAGAGCAAAATAAATCCAAGGCAAGTTAAAAAAATGAAATGACAATCAGAATGAAAAACAGGTACAATGGAAAATAGAAAACAATAGAGAACATCAATGAAATCAGAACTTGGTTTTTAAATAAGATCAATAAAATTGAGGAGTTCCTTTCGTGGCTCAGTGGTTGACGAATCTGACTAAGAACCATGAGGTTGCGGGTTCGATCCCTGGCCTCGCTCAGTAGGTTAAGGATTCAGCGTTGCCGTGAGCTGTGGTGTAGGTTGCAGACGCGGCTCAGATCCCACGTTGCTGTGGCTGTGGCGAAGGCCGGCGGCTACAGCTCCTGTTAGACCCCTAGCCTGGGAACCTCCATATGCCGTGGGTGAGGCTCTACATAAAGGCAAAAAGATAAATTAAATAAATAAATAAATAAATAAATAAATAAATAAATAAATAAAATTGATAGACTTCAGCCAGACCAGCCAGGAGAAAGAGAAGATATATATAATCATCAGTATCCGGAATGAGAGAGGTAACATCATTGGAGATTCTACAGACAGTAAACAGGAAATATTAAGAACTGCTTTTTTGCCAACGTATTTAACTATAAATGAAACAAATTCCCTGAAATATAAACTATCAAAGCTTACTTAAGAATACATAGATAACCTGAAAAAAACCTATATCTGGTGAAGAAAATGATTTTGTAGATTAAAACATTTCTTCAAAGTAATTTCTAGACCCAAACATCTTCATTGGTGTGTTAGGGAGTTCCCTTCATGGCTCAGTGGTTAACGAACCTGACTAGGATCCATGAGGATTCAGGTTCAATCCTTAGCTCAGTGGGTTAAGGATCCGGCATTGCCGTGAGCTGTGGTGTGGGTTGCAGATGCAGCTCGGATCTGGCATTGCTGTGGCTGTGGTGTAGGCTGGCAGCTGTAGCTCCGATTCAACCCCTATCCTGGAAACCTCCATATGCTGAAGACGTGGCCCTAAAACGACAAAAGACAAAAAAAAGAAAAGTGGTATATACATTCTGGAATATTATTTGGCCTGAAAAAAGGAAAAATTGTAACAACATGATGGGCCTAGAAGATATTATGCTAAATAAGTTAGAACCAAATGGAAATTTTTGATACCAAAAGCATGATCCATATGAGTACAAATTGATAAATTAGAGTTCATCAAAAATTTAAAAATTCACTTGCCTTTAAGATACTGTTAAGAGAATGAAAAAACAAGGTACAGAAATATATTTGTGAGAGAAAATATTTTCAAAGCATGTATGTTAAAAAAGTGTCACATCCAGAATACACAAAGAACTTTCCAAACCTAGTAATAGGGAAACAGACGGCCCATTAAAATGTGTAAAATAAATGAACACGCACTTCACTAAGAACTCGCATGGCAAATAAGCTTGTGAATAAAAGATCAGTACATTCATCTTCAGGGACATGCAAATTCAATCTATAATACACCCCCTGTAATTTATTATTTTAATTAATTATTTGCAAATGTTGATTTTATTTTTGGTACACAGTTATTTGTGGATACAGTCACAGTTCATCCCTACACACCAGAGTGTCAGGACACTATACTGATTCAGGGGGCAGTCACTTGAAGACAGGTTCAGGCATGTTCGCTGGCTCTGAGGTGTCAAGCACCTCCTGTGGGCTTGCTGCTGTCATTGAGATGAATCTGCCAGAATGGCTGGGCTGCCCATGTCATGTCCTGGTCACAGATGTTTTGGAGTTGTACTCGCATCACACATTCACTCATTCACTCATTCATTTCCTGCCTATTCTGTTCTAGGCAACACGAGAGTACCTGAGGATATAAATGTGAATACCAGACACCCCCTGTCTTAATGGAGCTTAGAAATGAATGGGTAAGGTAAGGATGTAAGAGGGAGTTCCGGTTGTGGCTCAGTGGGTTAAGAACCCGACGCTGTCTCTGTGAGGATGCAGGTTCGATCCCTGGCCACACTCAACGGGTTAAGTATCTGGCGTCGCTGCAAGCTGCAATGTAGGTCACAGATGCAACTCGGATCTGGTGTTGATGCGGCTGGGGCATAGGCTGGCAGCTGTAGCTCTAATTCACCTTCTAGCCCGGGAACTTCTCTCTGCTGCAGATGCAGCCATAAAAAGAAAGGAAAAAAAGGGTAAGGATATAAGAAAAGTGTTACATGAACTGAACTGCAATGGGGAGATTGCAATGAGAATTTGGAGAGGAGAGGCAAGTTGTCCTGGGAATTGTTGAGGATGGATTTCTGGAATAAGAATTCCTTGAGGCCTGTCATGAAGTCAGCACAGGAAAAATTCCAGTGAGCAAGTGGGGGAAGGGTGTTTCAGGTTGAAGGTATAATGAGACTTAGGCAAAGTCAAGGGTGGAAGAGGCCATTGTGTGCAGGGGTCTTCATGGGCCAGAGTGCTGGGTACCTGTACAGAAGAGGTGGGCTGGTGAAGTGCTCAGCGCATGCAGGGCTGTGGGTGTCCTGCTCAAAGGCTGGCCTTTATCCTTAAAGGGAACAATGAGTTGTCACTGTGGGGTTCTAAACTCTCTAAGTCCATGTTTTAAGACATTTTCCTGAGAGCCTAGTTTTCCCAGGTCCTCGAGAGATCTTCACAGTCCACCCACGGAATTAAAAAAAAAAAAATCTAAATCTTGGAAATAAGGCAAAGATAGGACATCTTCTTTCAACAGCACACAGAGGCATTGTTGTACCGTTCCTTAAGCATTATTTAATTATCGGGGAATGTACCTTTGTTTGACACACTATTTCATCATTGGTCGAAAGCCCGGATACTGTGGAGTTGCGCGTAAACTTGATGTTTTGTTTTGTTTTTTCGTAGTGGAGATGCAATTGATTTTTGCATGGTAGGAAAGATAAATCTAAATGTCTTATTGAACTACCAGGACATCAACCAGTTTTATATCTAACCAAACAACTTTATTCTTTTTTTTTCAAAAACCTATAAATACCCAGTTCCTCAAATGCTTTTCCAATCAGCTTTGCCCACTGCTCTGACCTTCTCATTAATAAGGTAAAGAAATCTTAGACGTGTTTTCATTCTATATTGGCATGAGAACCACGTTCACTTTTTGAAAGTCATACTTTGTCTCCAGCGTTTTAGCCAAAAATCCCCATGAAAGAGTGAGTGATGGAATTGGAAAGCCTGGAGCCAAAGTCTGTCTTAGCCTTGAGGTGCCCTGTACCTGAGACCATTGGCAAGGTCACTGCAGGGATAAGCAGGGAGTATTGTACTCAGCTGGGTACCCCGGGACCTGGGCAGCTTTGGTTGATGGTGAGGAATTGTAAGCCCAGGCACAGGGGAGCTTACTCAGCACCAGGTGCACAAGCTTGGGGCCAGCATGGACTCTGGTCCAGCAGGTGGGATGGGCAGGAGGATTCCTGGCAGCGGGTAATATCCAGATCAGGCCTGTAGCACCACTCCCCCCGCGTGTGGCTGGATGGAAATCCATGGAAGGCAGGACTTGAGCCAACAGCTGGCCAGCATCCAAGGATATAGGCTGCAGGTCCAGCCTCGTGGGAGGGTCGGCAAAGGGTGTTCAGGCTGCAGGGACCCACAGCCCAGTGGAGAAATGAAAAGAGGCAAAAGCGCTAACTTTCAGATCTGGCCAGTGGGTTGGGGGGCAGGTGAGAGTGGGAAGAGCCCAGCTCAGGACCATAGCTCCCGGGGCTCCATCCCAGTTATTTCACATATGTGCCTGAGGCAAATGAGATCTGCGTCCCCTCTCTCATCTGTCCACTCATTCATTCATTTGTTCAACTAGACTACATTGCCTGGCAAACGCCAGACTCAGCAGTCCCTGTAGGTAGGAGAGTTTCTGTGACCATGGTTGATGGGGCTAAGGAAGGTAGCCCCGTTGTATCCCAGCTTTCTATTGGCCCATTTCTCCTGCCTTCCGTTTTGTTGTGTCCCAGCTTTCTATTGGCCCATTTCTCCTGCCTTCAGTGCTACTGTGTTCCAGCTTTCTGTTGGTCCATTTCTCCTGCCATCAGTGCTGTTGTGTCCCAGCTAATATTGGCCCATTTCTCCTGCCTTGGCTGTAGTGTGATTGGAAGCAGAAGAGCAGTGTTCTATTCACCAAGATTAAATAGGACCTCATTAATACACTGGTAGTGGTGAACAACTGTCGTTCTTCTTAACATTCAGCTCCCTTGACCAGCCAGTCTGGGTGTGTCTCCAACACAAACCTCAGGAAAAAGCTTCTCCGGCCACCCTCCCCGCTGGAGGCAGGCGTGTGACTGAGCCTTTAGTGGTCACGTGCACCTTGGACAAACTTCGCTTTGGAAGTAAGTGACCCACAGAGGCAGGGACCAGAAGGGCTCCACATTGGCAGAGGTGGTGCAGAGATACCCAGCCTCCAGAGGCAGCAGAGATCCGGCCTGTGTCCAGTGACAGGGTGGGTGTGTTTTCCTGGGGAGGCTCAGGGGTAAATGCCCCTGCTTGTTGTCAGTCTCCCTGGAGTCCTTGGCCCAGGCCGGCTGCCGTGCAGCCCCGAAAGTTTCCAGGCCCATAAGACACGCCCTCTCCAAAGGAAAGTCCAGTTCAGTACATCTGTCTTCATTGAGGGCTTTACCTGAACCTTTAAGGGTGTTTCACACAAAATAAATTCTGGGAAGCCATTGGATAACCCTACGAGCTCTGTCTTGCCCCTTTTCTAGAAATCCAGGATGATCCATTATCTTAAATTCCTTCCATCAGGGAGGGAACAGGGCTTGGTTATCACTGAAATAGACCCTCATCCTGCATTTGCCTTCCCCACTCACCAAGCTTCTGACAGTGTTACTGGTGGACTTACAGAAAGCCTGGCTTACCAGTGTGGTACCCGCAGAAGACATTTAACTAGTTCATTCATGAATTAGTAAAGGAGCTCATTTAAAGCGAAGGAAGGAAGGACATATTAGTAAAGACCAATGTCATCTCTTGAACTCCCTGGCCTGGCTCAGGGTGTGCCTGTGACTGAGTAAAAGCAGTCAAGAGATCCATGCTCAATGCACACCGCTTCCAGAGTAGTTATATCAGATCTTGGCGGCATCAGGATCTGCCATGTTTCCGTGGTCATTTCCCAGTTCCATTGCTATTTATTGTTCCAGTGCTATTTCTTGAGCAGACTGGGCCAGAAGCTTTTTGTACCTTGTTTGGCACATGTGCAGTTCTCATGGCAGCCCATCTCTCACATGATAAGACCAAGGGCCAGAGAGGATAAGATGCCCAAGACGACAAGCTGGTAGCTTCAGATTTGGGCTTGAAACCCACCCATGCCCACTTTTTTTTCTGCTTAATGATACCTCCACGTTTTATGGAGAACTCAAGGGAGCACCTCCTGCACGGCATCTCACGGAGCTCCGTCTTCCCCCTCTCTGCTCTTACCCTGACTTCAGAATTAGAGCCAGAACCCACAGTTCCAAAGAACATTTGAGAGTACGGTGTTACTTGTGAAGCATCCAGTTAGGAAAAGGAGCACTGGTTTAGGTCACCTCCCCCGAGTGGGTTTAGGCAATATTAAGGAAGGAGATTTCACAACTTACTGTGAAGCTACAGTAAGCAAAAGAGTGTGGCACTGGCACAGGATAGACAGATAAACCAATGAAATAGAATCAAGGATCCAGAACTAAACCCAAGTGTCCATGGCCAGAGAATTTTTGGCAGGAATGTCAAGCCATTCTTTCTGTGGGGGGAAGAACAGTCTCTTCAACAAGTGGATTGGGACAACTGGAAATTCACACGAAAAAGAATGAGGTTAGGAGAGGTGGCCAAGACGGTGGAATAGGAAACCCTATTCAGATAGAGAAAGACAAGTATGATGCGATCTCCTGTGTAGAATCTAGAAGAACAAAAGGAATGAACAGAACAAAACAGAAATAAACTCAGTGAACAAAGGCTTTAAATAGGCATTTCTTTAAAGAAGATGTACAGATGGCCAACAAGCACAGGAAAAGATGCTCAACGTCATTAGTCATTAAAGAAATGCAAATCAAAACCCCAATGCGATTAAAAAAACAAAAGATATGAGGCAAAAGAAAAAAGAAATATTCTTTTAGAATCAGAATCTACAAGAAATAGGAGTTCCCTTTGTGGCTCAGCAGTTAATGAATCCGACTAGCATCCATGAGGACGCAGGTTTGATCCCTGGCCTCGCTCAGTGGATTAAGGATCTGCTGTTGCCGTGAGCTGTTGTGTAGGTCGCAGACGCAGCTCGGATCTGGCGTTGCTATGGCTGTGGTGTAGGCCAGCAGCTATAGCTCCGATTAGACCCCAGAACCTCCACATGCCGTGGGTGTGGCCCTAAAAATACAAAAAGACAAAAAAAAGGACAGCCCCTTCCAAAAAAAAAATCTACAAGAAATACACTTTCAAAAATTAATATGCTAGATTAAGATGGCGGAATAGAAGGACTGGAGCTAAACTTCTCTCCCGAAAAACAGCAAAACTACAAACAAATGCCGAGCAGCCTTCAACCAAATGGACTGTAAACTTCCAAAAAAGATATTCTACTCCAGAAGACAAAGAGGAGACCATATCAAGAGGTAGGAGGGGCGATTACGCGATAGAAGCAACCCCATACCTCCTGGGTGGGAAGCCCCACAGACTGGAAAGTAACTGCATCACAGAGA